>CM076582.1:142294519-142710136 GCA_034641835.2 Pinus albicaulis
GGAGGTGTGACCACGGGTAGCTGTGAGGGCTCTGTTAGACTCCTATACCAATAGGTTTCATCTTTCATGATTGTCTTGATGGAATTATGGAATATGTTCAAACCTTCTTACTTGAGCAAAGGTGTTCCATATTCTTAAAAAAACCAAAAAATCAAAAAAGTTAAAAAATGTAAAGAGGGTATACCCTAAAAGAAATATCAAAGGGTAAAAAAGAATAAAATGGTCAAAAAAGTAAAAGAAATGAACCCCAAGCAAAAATAGACAAAGGAAAGTGTGCAAATCCAAATGCCACTGCTATTTCATTTTTGTAATAAATCAATTGTGTGCAGCTTGTCAAACCTTTGCCACAATTCATGAATAAGTCAAACTGTTTAAACTTGGCTTACTCATATTTCAATTTCATGTTATAGATTAGAGAATAAATATCTATCCAAACAGTTTAATCTTGGCAGATAAGTAGCTAGGTAGAGTGAATAAAAGGTGCTCAACAGTTTAATCTGAGCCCTTGGATGTAATAAGGGTAGAAATAGATAGATCTATCATGTAAAAAGGAAAAGATTGAAAAAGGGTTTGCAAGTCTAAATGCACCCTAATAAAGAAAAGAAAATGGTAGTGTTAAGTAGATAGGGTAGGTAGATGGTGCTGCAAAGTGTTATCTGATGAATGATGCTGCTACATGTTTTTGATCCTTTACTTTCATCATAAGTACTGAAGCAGGAAATACAATGGAAAATCATTGCAAGCAAAGTCAAAAAATCATTAACCTCCCTCATCATTTTCCCCCTTAAAGGTTTTACTAATTTCCCCCAAAAAGTACTAAGGTGTTTGGAGATCAAAAGGGCTCAAGGCATTTCCTTGACTTCTGGAGGGACCGGACCCTCGGCCTAATGATCAAAAAAGACCTAAGTATTTAAGATAATTCATCATTGTTATCTTCCATTTTTAACTTTCTCCTAAGTAAAATCACATTTTACTTAGGAAATTGATGCATAATTTCATAAAAATCCCTCAAGATAAACTTGCTATTCTAAGAAGTGTTGGAGATAAAATGTTGCAATTTACTTCACAAGTGATCACTTTCTTAGATATGTAAAAATATGTTGAGTTTCCTTGTCCTCTGCCATATTAACATTTAACTTTATTTACTAAATCCCTAGTCAAATACCCTATCCTAAATATATAAATCCCTTTTTATAAATAACCCAAAAAACCCCCCTATCATAAAGTTTAACCAAAGTATTTTATATCCCCGCGCATTTAAAATAAAAACCCATTATATGCCCTTTGGTTAAAATTATCAATATGTTATAATCCCGCCCCTATGGTGAATCAGTTGTATTGATTGATTTACCATATAAATAAAATATATGCACGAAAACTTTAAACATGCTAGATGTATGTTTAAATACAAAAATATCAATAAAGTTTCGAAAAAACCTTGCGCCACCGTGGTCCGTCTACGTGGCATTCCACTTAAGCCAATTCCGCAGCAACCCCTTTTCTTTTACATACGGGATTAATTAAGTCATCTGGACTAATTAACAACCTTCTCCGCCTATTAAAAATCCCCCGGGGTGATTAAATTACGTGTTAAAATCTTTTAAAAACCCGACGGACCCACCTTTGAACCCTCCGCTTATCACCCCATCGCCCAGCCGTTGGATCAGCCTCCCGCAGATCAACGGCCAGCATTGATCCCGCTGCCCATCCCGTGTAAGTTTTTTAACCAGCGGGGGATGGGTGGTTTTGAACAGTCAAACCATCCACGTGGCAAGAAACCTGTGGAATCGCTGCCCCTCCGATAAAAACCATCCTCGACCAAAAGCGGTGCGGGAATACCACTTACCGCTTACCGCTTACCGATGGCTTACGTCACCCCGTACGTCGATGACGTCATCACCTCGAAAAAATAAAAAATACTTTAACTTGCGAATAAAGCCATTTTTCGTGTTTTTCCTGCTCTTTTCGTTATTATGAAAACGACAGAGCTCCCACTGCGATTTTCAAATTTTCACCGTAATTGAGCATTTCGCCCCAAAATTCTGCTGCGCCTGTGTTGAAGAACAGTCCCGCCATTGCCTGTTACCTGTTAAAGAACCAGTTTCCGTCTAAAAGCAGGTATTTATCCTTTACGCCTGACTGCAAGTAAAACTCAGTTTCCTTTGTTTTTTTCGCTGAAAAAGTGATTAAAAATCATCACTGAGTCCTCCCTGGAGATTTTAAAACCTGTGAAATTGCTCCCCGAACCTGTAAATTGTTCCAATTTCCTTCATTTCAAGAATTCCGCCCGGCCCGTGAAGAAAACCAAAAACCTCCATTTTGAATCCACAAGAACCAAAATGGAGGCCCCGGCAGCTCTTAATATCACTCCATTGACTGCTCCTCACCGTGAATTGGACTATTTACCTCTGATAGATGAAGATTTCCAAATCAAAGACCTGCATTTCGATGAAAGTCCCCTATTGAGCTATTGTCGCTGCAGAGACGAATACTCAAAGGGGCAAGATCTTATAGGGTTGTGGGAATCTAATCTCCTAAGGTATCTTATTCCTTCAGTCCTTATTTTCCCAGAAATCATTCATTACTGTCATTCAAACTATGATCCCACACAGAGGGTAGTATTAGCTCCTGATCAAAGTGTTCTGTTTCCCATCACTCCACAGGCTATCAATGCCATGTTGCACTTTGAACCAGACCAAGAGTTAGCACCATTGTCCATGGAAGGATTGATTGAGAAAACTAGGCAATTAACCCCAGAGAAGCTAAAATCCATGTGTCAGCATTTCATGCTACCTGAGCATCAGCCAAAAGGGTCTCCTCCCTATGGTTTTTACTATTTCAATACATTGGGAAGGCTCCTTGTAAATATAATATCTTTTGTCCTAGGATTTAACACCAGTGAATATGTAGATGAGATAACTTTGGCTCTGCTATCCATTTTTACTCCTGGGCAACCTCCTGAGATCAAATATGACTATGCTTCTTTCATAGCCAGCAAAATCCATGATCAATTCTTAAGGCTAGATACTGAAAAAGTTTTTAAGTACTCCTCAGTTATCTATCATCTCATGATCTTCTATCAGTCAGAAAGGTTCCCTTTCCCTGTACAAAAACTTGATGCCAAGAAAAATCCCAGGTCAGTCATTTTTTGGTCCCCCATCATTCATTTTTCCTCTGATTCTCCCTACTCCTACTCAGAATTCATTGATCAGTTTGTATATCCAGCAACAACTTTATTAACAGGAATTTCTCCCCCAAGACTAAGCAATGAAATTAGAAATACCTTGCAACTGTCAAAGAATTATAAGGTTGGGGATTGGTACTTATACCAAAACCATACAGTCATCAGGATTTATGGATGTGAATTACATCCATTCAAGTTACCCAGATATGTACCAATGAGAATTTTTGCCTTGGAATACTTTAGGCAGATGAACAATTCAGATGTGATCCATTTCTGCAATGTAAAGAAGAAAGCTCAGTTGAGGATCAAAAGCCAATTAGGTCCTTTCATCTGCAATTCTAGGGAAGCTGAGAGAGAAGCAGAACTTCTATTAGAGAAAAAGTTCCAGACATCTTTCCGTTGGGTTCCTTATGACCCCTTTGGTTTTATTTGTGAAAAGAGATTAAAAAACAAATCATCTCCCTATATACACCACAAGATTTCTGATCTAGAACAGTATGCAAATCAAGATGAATGGGTTGAAGGAACTCTTGTTGAAGAAGAAAGTGAAGCAGACAGAATGAATAAGATTATGGAAGATGTTGAGAAGAACTTTGACCTAGAAACGTGTGGTCAAATGCAGGTACCCTATATTGGCACATCTTCAGCAGCCACTCTACAGCAAGCATTACAGGAAGACAGTCCATCAGTAGCAGCAGAACCCAAGGGTAAAGGAAAGGAACCTGTAATCGAGGTTATTGAAACTTTGGTCATGGCTGAAAAACCACAGAGTTCCAAAGCACCGGAACAAACTCAGGCTTCTCCCACACCAGCAAAACACATCCAAGTCCCAGAGATGCAAACTCCACTGAATGTGGAAATAGGGAAAAAGAGGCTAGCTCCAGATACCACACCTTCAAAAGGAGCCTCACAGGTTTATCAAGCTAAAAAACACAAATCTGATCCACCTCCAGATGTAGAAATTATAGATGAAGTATTTGATGATGGTAGGGAAGATAGTCAGCAAACAGGCACAGCAAGTGAAACAAACATAAGCCGGAAAGGGATACAAAAGCAATTAAGCACTGAAGTATCTTCTTTCAGACCGCCAAAGACAGATACTGGAGACATTAAAAGAACCTTCATTAATATTAAAACAAAGAATGATCCATTGAAAATGAAGGTATATGATCAGTATATGAAAATGGCTCCTCATAATCAAGAAAGGCTAATGTCAGCGTTTGACCTTTCACAAGGTAAAATGCTAATGAGCCACTTCAAAGCAAAGGTGCCAAAGCCAACTTCAGCAGCAGATTACATCAGATCAAATTTTGAAGTTTTAGCAAAAGATATCCATCCCCTGGATCAGATAGAGCTACATAGACAAACAGGGGAAATGGTTTATTCTACTCTCACCAACAAAGCCATGGCAGCTTTAACGCTGCAAGATTCTTTGAATAACACTACTGCACAATTGAAAATTGAGAAGGCCTCCTCACAGGCCAAGGATAATAGAATAAAGTCTCTAGAAGAGATAATCATTGGTTTAGGTCACAATCCCAAAGACATTAAAGGTATTGAGGCATTGGTAAAGAAGAAAGAGGATGATATAGCTGCACTCAGAAAACAGCTAAAACTACCAGCCTCGAGGCACCCTCAGACCCAGGAAGTTATAAAAGGAAATTCACAGGAAGAAATGATGGAGTTGCTCCTGAATATGACTGAGCGACTAAATGAAACAGAGAAGGAGTTGGAAAAAGCATTGCAGGAACAGGAAATTATCAAGCAGACTTCAACAACAGGTACTACAACCACAGGGCAGCAGGAACAACCATCTCGGGTGAACACTTCTAATTTGAATTCTGAGGACTTAATAAAACAGATGGAGAGTTTGCAGCTAAGGGTCACAGAGCTCCAAGAAACAAAATTGCAATTAACAAAATTGGAGGAAAAGTATGACACATCTAAAAAGACAGCTGCTGATAACACCAGAGAGATAAAAAGATTGGAAAAATTGGTTGAGGCTTTGGAAAAGGATCTTTCTTTGGAAAAGCCTCTAAAGAAAATAAATGACATTCTTTGGGGTAACATCATAGAGTTAATAAAGGTCATATGGCCCTCCATTCAAGCTATCTTTGAACAAAATGAGCTGGTTAAAATAGCCCAAGAAGAAATAAACAGGACCAGAAATGAATTAAGAGGCAGGCCTGAGCAGGCCAATCAACTCATTCAATTTTTGAATTCCAGAACAAAACAACAGCTTGCATTGTTAGGAATTGATGACAGGACAGGTGCAGTTTTGGAAGCAAAGAGAGTTTTCACCAAGAGGACTTTCATGAAAAATTTAGAAAGGAAGTGCACAGACATTTTGGTTGATATCAACGTTTTCAGAGAGAAATTTAAAGCTTTGCTGGATAGTGGGTTACCAGGTCCCATGCTCACAGAAGATCAAATAGTAGACTTAGACACCTATGAGAAGAGAATAAAGGCTCATGCTAAAAACACAGCTGATTGTTCTAATAGCTCGTCGGAATCAACATTACCAACCGGGAAAAGTATCTATGATAAAGTGAGGAATTTATTTCATCTGGAACATGAAATAAAATATCTATTTCCGAATGAGCCCACCTTTTATAAACTTACTGAAGCAGATGAAACTTTAAGAAAGCTCAGAAGAACTATGATACCAGATGATCAATGGTGGAAGGAAATGTTGGAAATTCTATAAAAAGTTGTTTTCAGGATGAGAATTTATCTTTACTATCAAGTAAATGGTAAAAATAGGAAAACAGATGAAAGAGTATCAGGTGAAAAGGTTAAAGAGTATCCGTGAAAATAAAGAGTGTCCAACAAGCCAAAGAAATACTGCGAGGGACAGCACAGAGCCCTATTTCAGCACTTACCTCCAGCACGTCCACGAAGAAAGGAACAGCACATCGGCAGTTACACATTATTCTATCCACGAGACCATTTGTCTCTTGTTTGTTTGTAAATAATGCTTTAAGTCAGCCTAGGTTATTGGCTAAGTTAGTGTAAGATTGTTTTAGATTATTTTGTGTATAAATAAACCCTCAAAGAGAGTATTGAGGGTGGATTCTATTACTCTGCTGTAACACTGAGATTTTCGGAATAAAAGCTTTTGGAGAAATTTACTTGTGGCTTACTGGATGACGATTTGAAGCACTGGACTTGTTGCGGGATTCATGTGTTGGACTACAGTTCAATAAGTGTTTCTACCCTTTGTCTGAAATTTTATATTAGTTTATAATACCATCATATCCATTTCTGAATAATTTGCATAAAGGATTGAAACAGAATTTTCTTAATTGTACTCTGTTTTCAAATGTGGTTGTTCTTAATGTTTTCTTCTAAATTAGTTATAAGCATGAATTCTTAAATGCTCTTGCTTTGCTAATTTAAACATTGTTGATTACTTCATTTCTGAATAATTTAAATAAAGGATTGAATCAAAATTTACTTAATTGTACTCTGATTTCAGATGTGATTGTTCTTAATTTTTTCCTCTAAATTGGTTATAAGCATGAATTCTTAATTGCTCATGTTTCTTTGATCTAAACATTGGTGATTCTTGTAACAAAGAACCCTTCGTTTATTTTGTTTGTAGTCATTTCACTTCTTTCTTTTGAACATGGTGAAAGATTCTTAGCTACCTTTCATCCCTTCAAGATCATCCCATCCACTTTAAATTTTAAGGATTGTTCTCTGTCTAGCTATCTTGCCCTGTAATACCATCTTGTGCTTAGAATAGAAATCCAGTAAAGCCATCCTTTGACTCCATAGCCCAATGGACTGAAAGCCCTCAACCTTGCCCTTAGTTTGTGTATTCCACCATTTTCCCAAAACAAACTCTTGAATCTATAACTAGCCTAAAACCTTCCAAGAACAAAGATAAATCATAAAGAGAGAGCCCTCTCTGGATGCAGATCAGCTAGATTCTGCATCTAAAGGTTGGTTTGTGGATTTTTATAAAATTTATCTTTCCTCTTACACAACTTCTAGGAAAACTGAGTGATAACGGGTGCTACATGGGCGATGTTGCATGATCGGGGAGCCTACCCATTCCCTTGTGGGCGGAGGCATGCAATACGGTATATGTGGCAGAACCGTTGTCCTCCTACAGGATACTTGTGAGTACACCCCAGGAGGCATTTTTACGGTAAACCCTGATATTTCCCATTTGAGGATTTTTGGTTCACCTGTTTACATTCATGTGACGAAGGATGCCAGGAAGAAGCTGGAGCCGACCACAGAGGTTGGGATATTTGTGGGGTACACTGATATGCCCCACAACTATCGTGTGTGTTTTCCAGACAGTCGCAAGATTGTTGTGCGAAGGGATATCAAATTTCAGGAGGAGAAAGCCATGAAGTGTTCGCTTGAGAGGGAGCCACACTTGCATG
Source organism: Pinus albicaulis (assembly GCA_034641835.2). Taxonomy (NCBI): domain Eukaryota; kingdom Viridiplantae; phylum Streptophyta; class Pinopsida; order Pinales; family Pinaceae; genus Pinus; species Pinus albicaulis. The sequence goes on from CM076582.1 coordinate 142,302,104, forward strand.
CAGATGAGGAGCTATTAGTTCCTAAGGATGAGCCTCAGGATGTGGATCAACCACAAGAGGAGGTTCATGGAGTGGAAGAGACCACTCATGTAGCGCCAACCATCAGAGGGCGGAAGCGCACTACAGAAGCTGAGCGACTGGCTCAAGATGCAGAGAAGGTTGTAGGACCACCTACAGCACAGCGCAGACAGAGACAGTCACCTGACAGGTATACTGGATACATGGCTCTTGTGAGCAAGTGTATTATGACAGAGCCATCCTCTTTTGAGGAAGCTGTGGAGGATCCCGCATGGGTAGATGCCATGGTGGAAGAGTATGATTCGATTGTCAGAAACAGTGCATGGGAGATTGTTCCAAGGCCGGAAGGGAAATCAGTGGTGGGTTCGAGATGGATCTACAAAGTGAAGCAGGCAGCTGACGGGAGTGTGGAGAAGTACAAGGCAAGATTTGTTGCCCGAGGCTTTTCACAAATTGATGGGATCGATTATGAGGAGACCTTTGCACCTGTCACAAGGTATTCTTCCATACGGACGATCCTAGCTCTCTCAGCGCAGATGGGGTGGCACATTCATCAGATGGATGTGAAGACTGCATTCCTCAATAGAGTCATTGAGGAGGAGGTGTACATAGAGCAGCCCGAAGGTTTCGAGATCTTCAGCAGCGAGTCGCATGTGTGCAGGCTCAAGAGAGCGTTGTATGGGTTGAAACAAGCACCTCGTGCTTGGTACACACGGATAGACAGTTATTTCACCGGACTTGGATTATCCAAGAGTGAGGCGGATCCTAACCTATACCAGATTGTGGTGGAGGGTAAGTTGCTGATCATTGTACTTTATGTAGATGATTTGATTTTGACAGGTGATGAACTGTTGATACACTCATGCAAGGCTGATCTTGCAAAGGAGTTTAAGATGAAGGACTTGGGCCTCCATTATTTCCTGGGATTGGAAATTTGGCAGCGATGATGGACTATTGTTTCTCGGGGCCAGTATCCAACTCAGGGAGGTACTAGAGAAGTTCAACATGCATGGCTGCAAGCCTGGTGATACTCCTCTTCCTGGTGGATGGAGGAAGGAGGATGCTACTTCGGCGGAGGTAGTGGATGCCACTGTTTATCGACAGTTGGTGGGGTCGCTTATGTCTTTGGCCAATACACGACTCGACATATGCTATGCTGTTAACCAGCTTTCACAAGCTATGGTTAAGCCTACCGAGCTCTTTTTGGAAGGCGGGAAGCATGTGAGATATCTCGGAGAAGACACATCGGGATATGGATTGTGGTGGGAGCCGGTCGGATGAGGTGAAGGCGTAGCTTCACGGAGATGTAGATGGGCGGGGAGCCCCGACGGACAGAAAAAACACATACGGAGGATTTTCGGTATCGGGTCGACGGCGGTTTGCGAGGTACGGCGGGGAAGCGGATATTCGTGGCACTCGGTTCATGGGCGGCCTGTAGTAGGCGAGTTTGGGTTTGCATGCGAGGCTCTATGGATGAGGAAAGATCTGGTTGATTTGTTCGGTTCACACTTAGAGCCTCTGTGATTAGATGTGATAATGGAGACATCAAATTAAACTCTGGTTAATCCGGTATTTCATGATAGATCTAAACAAATTGACATCGGTACCATCATATCAGAGATTGTGTGCAGCGGAGAATCATGTTACTTTCATATATTCCCACGGAGGATCAGGATGCTGACATCTTGACGAAGGCACTCACCAGGAGCAAATTCGAATTCCACAGAGGCAGGATAGGGGTTGCGGATAATCCATATCTTGTTGAGAGGGAGTGTTTCAAATGCAACAAGATGATGGAGCTTAGTGAAATGAATTCGCCTTCACTAAGTGGGCTCGCAGGCTATTTTTGACGCAAAGTCTATTTTTAGACATATGGATCATGGTCTATGAGTTGCAGGATGCTATTTATGGATGATTGGTTGAGTTGGTAAAAATAGATGGACTGTATTTTAGACATTAAAGGGCGGAATCTATTTTTAGATTGCTAGTCTAAAAATAGATATGTCGAATATTATTAGCTCTTAATAATATTTGGACTCGCTGATACCTTATCCTCTTGGAGCACTTCGGTTTGATGCCTGGATGTGGCACATGCAGCTGACAGAAGGAATTACGCTATTCCTAGGGTTTAGTGGAGCTATTGCATGGTTGACTTCAGTTAGAACTCATGTGACAGAGTTTGGTGGAGTTGATGAGACAGTTAATGGAGTTGTGTTCAGTTTAACTTAGTTGAGCTAGTTTTATCTAGTCTAACTGATTGATACAATTAGTGAGAGTGGTGTGAATTAATTATTAATTAATTCACTAATTATTAACTCATAAATCAACTAAAGAATACATCAGTTAACTGCAGTGCATGGACAGTTTCAGTGGAGACCAGTGGAGAGGTAGGTGAAAGAGCATTGTGACTATCAGTTGTGACTATACTGGTGCATGAGCTTGCACCATACATTGATGGAGATGCCAATGAGGATTGCACAGTGCATACCATGTGGATTCGAACTTGGATTGGGCCATTATTCATCTTGGATTGCGCAATAGAGGCAGGCTAACAGGTGGAGCAGATTGGAGCATGTGTTTTGCTAGATCTGAGCTTGTGTAGTGTGTAACAATTGGAGATTGTACTGAGAGCTTGTGAGGAGTTTGTACAATGATTGTTACATAATCTCTATCATTATAATATACAGATAGTTGGGGGTTTTCAGCTTTAATATTTCCCATAAATACTATGTTTATATGTGTGATTGTTTATGGTTTTAATGTGCGCATGCAATTGTTTATATTTCCGCAATTAATGATCAATGGTAGAAGAGGTTATGTATTATGCATGAAGCTCAAATAGTGTGTGATCAGGATAATCTCGGTGAATAATTTAACAGTTATTCAAATTTCTACAGGAACGACTGATTTCGTTCTTAATTGGTATCCTAAGAGTTCAACTCTTATTGTGATATCTTATTCTGACGCTGATTGGGCCAGAAGTGTGGATGATCGAAAAAGCACCAGTGGAAATGCATTCTTTATGGGAGATTTCCTTGTATCTTGGCTCAGCAAAAAGAAATCATCTGTATCCCTTTCTACAATTGAAGCTGAATATATAGCTGCTGCTGATTGTTGTACACAAATTCTATGGATGAAGGAAGCCTTGAAGGATGTCAACATAGAAACTAAGCAACCAATTACTATTTTTTGTGACAATACTAGTGCCATCAGTCTTTCAAAGAATCCGTTGATGCACCCAAGAACCAAACATATTCCAATCAAATACCACTTTCTCCTTGAACAAGTTGTTAAACAAAATATCAGGTTGGAATACGTTAATACAAAAGAACAAATTGCGGATATCTTTACAAAACCCCTTCCACGAGAAGCATTTGAGTATCTTCGCCAAAAGATGGGGGTCATTACTCTTGCATTACATTAAATCAAGCAGCATGTCAGGGTACAGTATGTTAGAGGGAGCAACAATACAGGGGGATTACTTGGGCACCCCATTTGCCATTGATGTCAAAGGGGGAAAAAATTCTATAATATTTCCATCAATGACAAAGGGGGAGATTGTTGGTCAATAATTGTCATTGATGGAATATAAGCTCTCTTGATGAGCTCTCTTAATGGAAATTTGATAGATGCTACACTATGACATATGATGACATACATGTGCACTATCATCTGATGTCATGATGCTATACTATCATGATGACATGGAAGACAGACGATGATGAATAAGCTCTAATGATCTCTTACTGTCCCAATCACCTTTCTGCACTAAAATTTCATGAACAGTCACAAAGACAAATAAATTTAGACACCTTGAAGGCATCCTTTCACAATGAATCCTAGACCATATTAAAGAGGATTTTTCCTTCTTTCCAACGAGCCCTTACTTGCCCTCAAATTCCTAGTGGTTGAAGAGATATCAGTTTTTTAATATTATATATCCACATTTTTTATCTAGCCGACCTACACTTCACACTCATGTTGGCCTAATCCTTAAGACATGTCTCTTCATCTTTCTAGCATAGAATTCCTATATATATACATTTCACTTCCTCATTTTCAAAAATTATTTGGTCATCAAGCACACAATAGATGAAATTTAGTACACATCTCGTGAATTTATAAGAAAAAATGAAAATAAGCATATATATGGTGGAATATTCTTCTTTGGTGGATCATCTTTAGTGACTCGGACCTCCTACAGTGATTCTAGAGTGGCTTGGACTTCCTATAGAATTTTTTTTTGGTAGTGGCTCGGTCTTCCTATTACAGTGCAGTGATCTGTTAAATAGCGGTTCAGAACCTTGTGAAGAAAAGTAGACCTACTGTGGCTCGTTTTTAAAGGTATATTATACTTCGGATTGTTGGACAAAATTTCAGACTGTTAAATAGAACTTCAGACTGTTGAATAGAATTTCAGACTGCAGGATAGAGCTTCGGACTAGTGAAATAAGGGCTTGGACCTATTAATTACACCCTCCATACCTCATAATTGTGTTATATAGCTCGAACAGTCACTTAACCAGGGTTATAAAACTCCAGACCTCACCACATAATTTCAGAACAGTGAACCTGAAGTGTAAATCAGTGTTTCTTCTGAGCTCAAACAAAACACATCAGTGGAGGATATTTGAAGTGTTGACCAATGCTTATTTGGATCTCAGATAGGACAAATATGTGGAGGATTGGAGATACAATTGTTGAAAGCTCAGTGTAATAAATCTATGGTGATAAAACTGTGGAATGGTCACATAACTGTGGTTCATCATCATTTCAGTGATCAGATTTTTCTGTGGATAGCTAGTGGAGGCACGAACAGTTAACAGTAAATCTTGAAGTGATAGCTGGAGGCCTATACAAGTTAAAAAATTTAAGATCTTGGACAGTGGAGCAGTTAGTGGTTTGACAGTGGAGTTTTGGAAAGTAAATAATATTCAATGAACAAATTGGAAGTCTGGAACAGACTTGTGGAGAAACTAATGTAAGTTACTTATTCATTCTATTTATTAGAAGTTGAAGGATTGGTGTCCTAGGGGTTGGTGCCTCTAAACACAAGGTTGGAGCCTTGAGAAGTATAGGGTCGAAGCCCTAGAGGTCGGAGCCTCACCAAAGTCCAAGTTGGTGCTTGGCAACAGGTTGGTGCCTGTTTCATTAAAAGGGTTAGTGCCCTTCACTCATCTATTATATACTATTATTAGAAAAGGGATTGAAGTTCTTATTAATCCTTAATATCATTATTATACACCTCTCTGTCTTTAATTGTGAAGAATCTAACTGGCAATAATTAACAATTGAAAAGAAATACTGATTCACCCCCCTTTCAGTATTTCCAATAGCATATTTGGCTTCTTGATATTTTATAGATCATTTACATCATAGGATAACCTTATCCTGAGCTAGATACATCGAATTCCTAACCTTTGACACCTTGCCTAACCATATGACATGGTATTTATTACAAAATGACAACGCCAAACCTAATGAACAATCCTATTACAAATAGGATTCAAAATCCTTAACTCCACTCATAAAAACCTTATATAAACTAGATTAAATCATTTTCCAACTATATTCCCATAAGGTCGAATCCAGATGATAAGCTTCAACACTTTATGACCATAACATTGATCTCCATCAAAGCATGAAATTGTCCCTTGTTTTCTAGGCATAGGATTCTTTGTATCCTTGAGACACTCTGACCATCATGAACCCATCAATTTGAGGTTATTTGTTGTTATAAACTGAAGTAATAACTGCCCAAAATCATTCTTAAGTGCCATCTATCCAAAACCATCATTAAACTGTTCAAAATAGCTGAAGTAGACCTGAACTATGAAAACAACATAGTTTCGTAGCAATTTTCGTAGCACAACCTTTTTACCCTTTTACTTTCAAAAATTTGGCTTCTTTCTTCCAGATTTATCTTTATTATAAATTATCACAACTCCCCTATCAATTTCTGGTCATAATCCACAGTTTTTCCCTTCAAAAATTTAGGAGAAAGAGTGAAAGAAGCTGCTATGACAGTTTCGTAGAGTGAAACTACTGAGTGAGCAGTTTTGCCTAGATTTCTTCAAAATTAAAACCAAAATGTGCCAAAATTTCAGAATACCAATGCTTTCACAAAAAAAAAAAGTCACATGAACTGATAAACACAATATTCTTGAGGTTCATTCTTAGTTTTTCACTTGATTTAGCTTTTGACTTTTTAATGATTTGTCATTCTGCACCTTTATTTTTTAGCTCATTCTGAGTCAATTTCAGCTGCTGCTCCAAGTCCTCCACTTGATCTCTATGTCTTTTATAACTGGCTCTCAAGTGAGTATTGATTACTCTAACAAATTTAAATTCCTTGATGGCTGACACTGTCCATGTGAAAAATTGTTCTGCACTACTTGGAATCTCAGACCTAGAACTAGTTTGACCTTCCCATATTGCCTTCATTCTTTTGAACTCTGTTTTCTCAATACTGTGCTTTCTGGCTCTCTTTCTCATCGTAGCAATCTCTTTATTTTCTAACCTCAATTTCTCCTCAAGATGTTGACACACTATCATTTCTTCTTTTTCCTTCATTGTTCTGTTTGCTGCATGCTCCACTATTGGTGATGAGAGATCAACCACTTCTTCAGGGACTTTGACTGTCTCAATAGTTTCTTGGACCTCCTTGCTGCCTTCCTTGAGCTTCTTAGCATGCCTAGTTAAAGGTTTCCTTTCTTGAAAGATAAAGGCTATATTTTCACCCTCAAATTCAAGTTTCTTTGCTGACTTAACCTTTTTCTGTTTGTGTTCATCTACTCCAATGAAATCAACTTGCACAATGGGTGATTCCTCTATATCAATTGCATGAAGGATGTCATATAAATTTCCCTTTATCAGTGGGTTGTCTTCTGTTCCTGAAACAATTTTTTTCCCTTTGATGCCACTGCTTGGCTTCTTGTCACTCTCTTGATTTCCTGCTTGCTGGAAAATTGTTTTTGTTTTGCTTCTTTGACACTTTTTGACCTCTGTTTTGCAGGTGATGGAGTTGCTGTAGCAATAAATTGTGTCTTCTCTATCCTTTTCTCAACTTGTTTCATTGGTTCCAACTTTACAAACCTCTTATATTTTGCAACCATAGGCTGACTAGACTCTGCTACTAGTGGTGAAGGAGTTCCTTTATTTTTAGGGTTTCTAGTTGGGGTTAGGGTTTCCAATTCAAAACCGTTCATAAACAAAAAGGAGGACCAATCCCTGATTATTTTTAGAAGCTCATTCAAAACCAATAAATTTATCAAAACATGGTGAAACAAAGATGTTTCAAAACCATCAGATTTTTCTTGTACTTTATCAGCCATTTTGGCAAGGCTCCTATGCAAGTAAAAGGGAAAATATAGTGATATCATACATGTGAAATGCAGAAGCAGCTTTAAATGATAAGTATAAACTTTATGGTACCTTCCTTCACATGTAAAGTATCTTTGAATGTTGAACAACAACTTTGCATAGGTGTCTTTGATATAGCTTCTAGGTATTGCATTATTCAGGTCCATATCTGCATACTCAGGTTTCATGAATTCCTTGCATGGTTCCATGCCAAAATTAAAACCTTGAAACCAAGTCTCTTGCCCCCTTGGTATTTATGTCATAGAAGCAATAATCTCAGGAGTAACTGGCACATTTAACATCCCAATCTTGGTAGTTGTTCCAATTAAGTGTAAGGCATATTATTTAGACACCTGTGTGTGGCAACCCTATAGCTTCTCACAAAACTAGAAACAACCTGATTTGCTAAAAGCCTCCATCACTGTTTGATCTTCAATTATAGCCTTCACATTTTCAAGCTCATATCTTAAGCAATGCCGCCCTCTGTGGACTTTCTTTTCCTCTGCCATGCTTCTTAGAAAAACCTGTCAGTTCTCTTGAATCTATGAAACAACCTTGCTTGATTAGGATATGAAAAACCTCTCTTGAATATATGAACAACCTTGCTTGAGAATATGGAACAACCTCGCTTGATTATGGTGAAGATAGCCTTTGTATAGAACAACCACATGCTTAGCTTGACTGCTTCAGAGCTTAGACACTCGTATGGAGGCAAATGATAATGAGAGTGACCAAATTAGGCAAGATTTTGAATTTGATATGTCATCTCATAACTGACTAATGCCTCATTCATGCCCTATCATGACGATGATGACTGTGAGACAGGTAAGTACATTGAATCTGCTAACTAATTGACTCACTATACCACTATCCTATCATTTCCCAATGGATTCTGACATATTTTGGCTTAATTGACAAGATAGTTAAGAAACTGCGCTTTCGTAACGCCCACAGTGTATTTTTCGCAGTTTGCGCTACAAAAGTATTAGCACTTTCATAGCGCAAATCCTCTTTTTTAAACTAGCGGTGCTACGAGACGGAGGATTCTTGGCTAACTGCAGAAATTTAACCCGAAACCTTATGGAATGACTCCTAAATGGAAAATGTGATTATTTGATCATGGAATGGTCCTCTAAAAGACTTTATTTGAATTCAATGATGACCTTTAAACTTATAAAAACTCTAATCTACCCTTAACCAAATCCTAGAGTGACTTTCAAAACCATTTTGAGACCATGATAAAATAGAGTTGACACAATGATGTTTTGAAAATTTTTGGGTGATAACATCTATACTCTTAGAGTGTATTTGGTTGAAAAGAAGAGAAGGTCAACGTTGATGATCTCATTAATATAACCTCTCATATCTCGTACCATTATCTTTACGATTGAGTTCTATTTATGATTTAGAAATAAATTTCTTTATATTGTATTTTGTATGAGATTTGGATTATAGTTTTTCATTAAAGCACTACTGCATGATGTTTTAGCTGTAATTCCTTGTTGAGTATATAATTAATTGATATATGCAATATAGTTTCACAATTATTTTGCCTAACTATTTAGTAAAAATAATTATCTTTAAACAATTTCATCTCTTTTTGCGATTGCATGTTTTTATTAACTTTTTCTTTAGGATATATTTGTAGATCGCATAAGTTCAATTATTCTCGGGTATAAATTAATTTAAATATTAGATTAAATAGATGCATGCATTTTTTACTTAAATATATTATTTCCATTAGTTTAAAGTCAATTTCCATTTCACCTTGTATCAAACCCATCATCGTGATATCAATTCTTTGCTGGGAAACTGGTCCCATTATCCCCAATTGGAGCCACTATATCAAATGGAAAAGGAGCTTGTTTTAAGGTCTGGTCCGGGTGGTTATCCCCCATGTTGTTGCAACGAAATTCCGAGGCTTCAACATTTTGGTGCTAGAAGGAGGGCCAATTGTGAATGGCAAGGAAAACCAATAAAAAATAAAGAAGCCACCCTAATAGTCGTTCTCCCTCTAGATCGCCTCCAAATTCTGGATCTCCATCCAGAACTACTATTTTAAGAGCAGAAGTTCAACAATATTCTCCAAAATCTCCTAGTAGATCCCAGAGATTACTTTATTCAGATTATAAATCTGAATCACTAGAAGTTCAAACTTTAATAGAGAATTTGGAACAAATCTCTATTTTAGCTGAAAAAACTATAATTTCTCAACCATCTGAAGAAAGTGTTTCATCTGGTTTACAACCTAGATGAGTCTTGACTTGTTCTCTAAGTGAGAAAAATGGAATTCCTCCTTTGGAATTTCCCATTTATTATTTTCAAAATAATACCAAGAAATCCAAATCACAAACATCTATTAGTGAGGTTTTATCCAATTATCCATCTCAAATCCATTCATTCCCTCTGCACGTTTCAACAAATCTCATTCAAACCACTGGTGCTAGTTCTTCTAGTTTAGGTAGTCAACCTGCCTCTTCTTCGACTAACATCCTGCACGTATCTTCATCCATCCATACTCCTATCATCATGGCAAGACAACAACCACCACCGCGAATAATACCATGGAATAATCCAGGCATTGTAGCAATGCCAAGTCCTCTTCATCCTCTTCCTAAACATCCTGAAATATGGTTTCCAAAATTTAATCCTGATGATGGTCTACCAGCAAAATAATATGTCCATAAATATATGTTAGCCATAAATTTAAATGAATTCATTGAAGAAGATTGTGTGGTTAGATTATTCCCATATACTCTTATAGGATCTATAGGATCCTGGTATTTTTTGTTACCCCCTCGCTATATAACTAGTTGGGATATGTTTGAGCAACAATTCTTAGCGAATTTTGGAGATGATAGAACCATGGCATTACTGATTAATGAATCATCCAATCTCAAGGCTAAAACGGGAGAAAATATCAAATACTTCAATTCTAGATTCAATAAATTGATCAATAAAATCCCTACTCCATCAACTCCTGGCGATGATTTTCAAATTGAACGGCACATACCTTCTCTTCCATCTACTATAGCCATTTTTGTAGATAAAGCATGGTTAGCTACATTAGCAGAAAACATGAAGGAAGCCTTATTTGTGGAAAGCACATAGTTTCTCTTGAAAAGAAAAGCTCTCAAGAAGATAGAAAATCCAAGAAAGTGTCTTTCAAAGATGATTCTAAGAAGAAAGTCCAAAAATATCCTTTTGATATTGAAGGCCTAAATAAAGTGTTAAAGAATATGTCTAATGAAATGGTTGAAATGAAAAAACAAGTTTTTGAATCTTCTACTGTAAAAAGGCCATTTAGATCTTTTAAGAGAAATTAGTCTTCTTATAACTCTCAGCCACCAAATATCATATCTAATGCTGAGTTTGAATTAGAAGAAGAAGAAGAAGAAACTGAAGATGAAGAAACTGGAGATGAAGAAATAATTGAACTAAATGGAATATGGGACTTTGTTCTTCCAAGTGAAGAAGAACAAGAAGCTTTTCCCGTTAGCACCAAAAGCAGAGGGCCTGCTGATACAACTCATTTGAATCAAAAGCATAAAACTCAAACTCCTCCTGCTAAGGAAAAAGCAAGCAGTAAAAATTCCTCTCCCAAAACTTCACAGCCAAATCTGACTTCATCAAATCTTCCATCTACATCAAATACCCTATTAGTAATTGATACTATGGAGTATAATATTTTGGAAGATATGAAGAAGACCAGGGAAAAAATTTCATTACATGAACTTAGCAAACTGAAACAACAAAAAAAAAATGTTACTTAGAGAACTGAATGAAGTTCCTGTATCACCTTTACCTGATGTTGTTGTATCTCAAGCTCCTAAAGGCATGGGAAAACCTCCAACTTCTTCAAATAAAGTCGATCCTACTGATGTCATCCTGATCGGTGACAGATCTAATTCACATACACCTCCCTTTCTCTTAACTTATGAAAATATTCAATAAAAACCTTCATAATGGTTTGATTGTTCGAGGAGCCTCTTCCAATATAATGCCAACAACAGTTTGTGCCAAGCTGAACATCACCCTGAAAAAGTCTGCCGTCCACATAATACAACTTGAAAAAACCAAAGTAGAGGTCTTAGGGAAAATTATTCATGTCAGCATTAGACTTTCATCAAATCCCAAAGTGTGTCAAATAATAGATATTTTGGTTGCTGACATTCCTGAATTTTACAATCTAATTCTAAGTAGAGACTGGTCTGAAAATTTCCATGAATATTTTGCTACAGATTGGTCTCACATGTGGCTTCCTTACAATGGGAAGCAAATCAAATTCGAGTTGACCGAGAAAAACATTTGAAACATACAGTGACTTAATTTGAAGGTGATAATGAGCCAATAGCATTTAATAATAATATTATTGGGAATTATTCATTTGAATCATTTTTAGGGAAGTTTAATGCACAAAATTCTCTGTTTTTGGACAATGCTATCATCTCATAGATTAAAAAATTTTCACAAACAGATTCTTCCAAGTGCAAAACTTTTGTAAATAAACCAATAGTTAAAACTTTGTTTTGGAATTTGTACTTTGATGGTTCCAAATATAATGACGATGCAGGAGCTGGTTGTGTTTTAATCAACCCAGAAGTAGAAGAGACCATGTTACCTTGTAGGTTAGAATTCGAATGTACAAATAATACTGCAGAATATGAGGCATTAATACAAGGATTATATAAAGCGATTGGCCTCAATATCAAATATTTGCAGGTTTTTGGAGACTCATAAATCATCATTAGAAAGGTGAGAAATACCATCCATTCCCTTTCTGGACATCTTAGAAATTACCAATCATTAGTCCAAGATCTTACATCTCATTTTTTGGCATTCAATATCTCTCCTATACAAAGACTACAAAAGCTAGTGTTGATCTGTTAGCGAATGTTGCATAAAAAATCATACCATCTGAGGAACTTAGTCACGATATATTTTCTATTGAATTAGTTTTTAGACCATCCATTCCTAATAATGTCACAAATTGGCGAGTCTTCAATGATGACTATGATATTGTAAATTTTCAAACATCAGAAGGGTCATACGATGACCAAATCATAGATGAAAATGAGCATGACATACAGTTAGAACATAACGTTGAAGATGAAAGTACAATACCCAAAACTGTAGTCAAATTGGAATATTTGTATGGTCTCAAAGATAGATTTAAAAAGGTAACTAATGCCAAAATTCAAAGTTCAACTCTAAAATTTGAATTAATAAACCTTGGAAATGATGACAAGCCTCACAATATCAATCTAGGCTTAAATCTGTCCTTTGATGAAAGATTATCATTTATTCGACTGTTGAATAAATACAAAAGTATCTTTTCTTGGGATTGTTTTGATCTCAAAACTTATGATACTTATGTTATATAACACACCATACCATGATCTCTAATGATAGACTAGTGCAACATAAACTAAGGAAAAATCATCCAAGCCTAGAAAATCAAATCAAATCAGAGTTGAATAAACTTCTTAAGGCCAAAATCATATTTTCTATTAGGAATTCAACATGGGTATCTAATTTAGTGCCTGCTAGGAAAAAGAATGGTGATATTCGTATATGCATAGATTTTAGAAATTTGAATAAATCATGTCAGAAAGATAGTTTTCCACTGCCAACCATGGAACATGTACTATAGTCAGTAGCTGGTTCTGAGCTCATGACTTTTCTTGATGGATTTTCAGGATATAACCAAATCCTAGTTCATCCAGATGATAGATTTAAAACCAAGTTCAGAACTAAATGGGGAACATATGCTTATAAAAAAATGCCTTTTGGTTTGATTAATGTAGGTGCCACATTTCAAGGAGCTATGGATATAGCCTTTAAAGGACTCATTAAAAAATTAATTTTTATTTACTTGGATGATATCACTCTTTATTCCAAGAAATAAGCAACCACTTGAATGACCATAAACATATCTTTGAACGATGTATGAAATATGGGATCTCACTAAATCCAAAAAAGTCTTATTTTTCCTTAAGCAAAGCTAAGATTTTAGGATTCATCGTATCAAAAAGGGGTATTTATATTGATCCAGAAAGAGTTAAGGAAATTGAAAAAATACCATTACCCCATAATAAGAATTCAATGCAGTATTTCCTTGGACAAATAAATTTTGTAAAAAGGTTTGTCCTTGACCTTTCACAAATAGTTTTACCTTTACAAAATATGATTAAGAAAAAATTGGTTTTCAAATGGGGTCACAATGAAAAGGAAGCCTTTGATTTGATCAAACAAACCATTGTTTCTAAGAAATTTTCGGAGAAATCACATAAAATAAATTTTTGTTGACGCGTTTCGAACCAACCAGTGTGGTTCATCATCAGGACAAGATGAGATATCTGATCAAGAAACCTAAATAAATAGGCTAGGAAAACTCAAACTAGCCGTTGCAACATAACGGCTAGTTTGACTAAAATTTCTCGAAACGCGTCGACAAAAATTTCTTTTATGTGATTTCTCCGAAAATTTCTTAGAAACAATTCATGGATCACAGAAGCAAAATTCCTAACAAACAAACCATTATTAACGCTCCATCCTTGACAACTCCCAATTTTTCTAATCATTTTGTTTTATACACATTTGCATCAAAAACATCGTATGCTTCCGTTTTAACACAACTCAATGATCAACAAATAGAAGCACCCATCTCATTTTTTAGTTCGAAAGGTGTCAAATTAAATTACTCTGTTGTGGAAAGACAAGCATTTGCTGTCTTCAATTCAATAAAACATTTCAAACCATATCTCATCAAAACTCATACTAAAAACATAGTTCCATTTTCAGCAGTAAGGAAATTACTGATGCAAAGAGAAGTAGGAGAAAAAATAGCAAACTGGGTAATTGCATTACAAGAATATGATGTTGAAATTAGACCAGCTAAAATGGTTAGAGGTCAAGGTTTTTGCAGAATGTTAACATGATCATCCAACTTACTAGAAGAAGAACATTCAACTGATGACATTTAAATATCTTAGGTAAGCCTAAACAATATACTAAATATCAGTATGCTGATCTCAATTTTTATTTAAAAAATGGATATGCCCCTATGGAACTCAGTTACAAAAAGAAAAGAGCTTTGAGACTGAAAGAAAAGGAATATCAAATGATTTATGATGTTTTATTTAGAAAAAATTATGATTCTATTTTACTAAGATGCCTTGAAAAGTCTGAGGTAGAAAAGGTGTTGCTGGAACTTCATGATGGATTAGTTGGTGGAAATTTCAGAGGCGAAACAACTGTTGAAATATGTAACTAGGCCGGTCTTCATGATTGACTATGTAATTATGAAAAGGAAACATGTAATTAAGAACCATGAAAATGGAAGAATATCCTCCTAGACAATATGGAAGAATGGCCTTCAAAGACTGCCCATATTCAATGTTGAAAATAAGCCTAATTGCTACAAGGAAGTCGGCCTACAAAACTATGTGAAATTTGGCCTACAAAACTATGTTGAAGTCGGCTTAATATTTGGCATGAACAACTATTTATACCCCTACATATGCTACAGCAAAGACACAGAAAATTGCGGATTTTTTTGAGGTTGCTCTGAGATGAAGTGCGGATCAAAAGGACAGGGTTTAGTGCCGTATTGGAGACTACAGATTGTGGAATATACTGAAGGGTATAAATTGCATAAAGGAACTGAATGTATAGACTAAAAGTATAGATTGAAGCTATAAGATTGCGGAAGTGACTAAAGGCTAGTTTGAGAATATTACAGTGAGAATATGTACAAGGTTGAAGTAAAGATATCGCAAGGGTTGTGATGAATTCTGAGGTGTAATGAAAGGCAGTTAAATATGTGATTTACCTTCCTATAATAAAAGTATTACTTTTGCTTAAAACATTTGTGTCCTGTACATTTTGGTAATTGACTTAATGAAAGATTAATTAAGACGATTACATAAGAAAACAAGCTCACAAGTAATTATCAAGAAGAGAATTTATAACCCCCTCAAATTCTCAAAATGATATCAGAGCTATGGTGCTAAAGGAAAAGAAAGGGCATTTAAAGGTACAAGTCCATGAATTGACAGTAAGACAATGAAGACACTGAAATAAGTTCGATGCAATTTTTAGTGATACAAATTATCAAAATTGGTTAAGTCTAAATTTTGCGGATAAGGTGTAGACATATATGACTGTGTTGAAGTACGAGTTAAGGTTGTGTTCAAAGAACAGGGAAGCGAGGAAGTAATTATATGCGAAGAAAGAAACCAACTCTGTTGTTTAATATAGATCTTAGGTGTAGACTTAAGGACTGTAATATAAGTGCAATTAAGAGACAGAGCTGCGTATTGAAGATGTTAGAAATATGTTATATATGTATAGCGTATAAGCTAAGGTTTGGGCATAAGATTCTGTGGTATATGCTAACTTATAGTGCAAGCTCATGATTGTAATGTGATGCGTAGGAAGTCTGGTTAAAAGGGGACTATGTTATAGTATGAGAACAGAACCATATCTAAAGGTATCATTATGATATGATGAAAAGTGGACAAGTTCAAAGAAGGAAGAATATTAATAGAGACCGAGCTCTCTAGTTATGGTGCAAGTCGATGCAAATTGGTGCTGAAAAGAAGAAATCAAATCTGGAGCAGAAGTACGAAAATAAGGTCTATAAGGTTTCTTGGTCACCACAGTTCAGTTTGGAATACATCAAAGGTTTGTTCTAATACGAAGTCTGAAGGATGATCTACTATGGAAAGGGAAGAACTATAACTCTATTGCTTAAAGAGCAACATCACTATAAAGGATCTCAAACTTGGTCAAGGAAGCATATTGTCTAAAACTAGGAACCGAGCTTTCCTAGGACTAGAGTAGTAGAGTGCAGAAAAGAAGACTTTATCTTCACTTATCAAGTAAGTATTTTTCATTCTATAATCAAATTTGGTTAAATGACTTTGTTTTTGCAAGGAGATCTATAAGCTAGTTGGGTTACCAAGAATCCTTGCATAAGGAGGATAGTCACAGTCCTTGAAGAAAGCAAAGTCATGAAAAGTATATGAAGGATTGGAGACATCAAAAGAACATATGCTAAAGCTGAAAGAACTATTCTATGCAATAAATAAGGTTATGTCACTTGACCAGATTTACACAAAATTGAGGTATCAAAGGATGAAGGGATATCTTCATAAGATCTCAACTGTGAGATCTGGAAAAGATAATAACATGGAAAATCATAACAAATAGACAAGAAAATTGCCTCACTCAACTTGTGGTCTCCATACTATATGGAAAAATACACTAAAGGGAAAAAATATTGAAGCATAAAAAGAATCAACATTTGCAGAAGGAAAAAGAAAGTTTAGAAAAAGTGGAAGACTTATGGACACTACAAGAAAGTTGGTCCTAAAGGGACAATCTCAATAGGAGAAAGAAAATAAGATTCAAGGAAAATCACACAAACTTATGAATAAGGAATTGAATTATGTTGGTTATATGATAGGAAGAAATGTAGCATTCTAACCTAAGCATGGCAAGAGCTCCTGATGAATCAGCTCCGGGAAAAACCTCTTTGACAAACTTTAAGAAAGTGGTCATCAAGAGCAAGGGTCATCATAGAAACATAATTCTGGGATGTGATGACATATTGATAAAGAAAGCCAAGGGAATGAAGCTATTCCTTCCTAAAAATTGCTACAAGATGACTCAAGGGAATGTTAGCCTCTCTAAAATAATAATAATAAATCCAAAATAATTAATTAAATATTCCTAACTCTTGGGTTGTTGGGTTGTTCCTCAAAAGATGGAGTTTGTTTAGGAACTCCTATCTTGGTGGGTTTTTGGTGAGAAATTATCTCAACCAAAAGAGACTAAGATAGCACGGACTATCTTCTCTCATCTATTTAAATTGTAAATTAAAATTCTTTTAATAAGAGAGATTACATGAGGAAGCCATGAGGCTTCTGCCTTTTCCGCCAATATTTTGTCTAAGTTTTGTATCTATGTTTTCTGCATTATGTTTATGAGTTAATTTAGTTTGTATCATTTGGTATCAGAGCGTTATGAGTCTGGGCCTTTTCCTCATGTGAGCGCCGATTGCTTGACGCGATTGCACATAGGTTGTGTTGAGGTCGTGATCGCTGGAATGTAATTTGTTGCGCGCTGCGGCCAGAAATATTTGCGTTTTTTTTCTTTTGGTGCAGTGTGTTGGTGCAATGTGATGGATCTGCAGTGTCGAGGTTGCTCCTTTACTCTCCAAACACTGTAGTTTTACTGATTAGTGTTTTTTTTATATAGCGTGAATGATGTTTATTTTGCTGCAAATTTATATTTCTAAATCGATTCATATTGTAAAAGCATTTATATAAATCGATTCTGGCATCGATTCTGCAAAACCAGCGTATGAACCATATTGTGGGCCAAGTGTAGAAAAAAGAAAATGTGTTTGACAACATTTGAATGCAGTGTTAAAATCTGCGTTTGACAGCGTATTTGAATCGATTTCTGCGCTATGCAAGTGGATTTTTAAATTGAGCCAACGTTCATTCCAGCATTTGCATTTTGAAGCGTTGATGCCCAAGGTTTGATTATAATCGATCTCCAGGAACGCAGTATTGTCTTTCAGACCAGCGTTTCAATTGCGTTTCAAAACAGCGTTTTCTGAAATATCGATTGAGTAATGCTATTATTTTCAAGATACTCATAGACCAAAATGCGATTTCCTTCTTCTGCACAACACATCGGAGATTGTGGCTATCTCAGTTAGAAAATCTTCAACACCTTGTTTTGATTGTGCAGACAATTGTTTTACTGCTACCACTGTGCCATCCTTGAGGGTTCTCTTGTACACACTGCCGAAGCCACTTGACCCTATCTTGTTATCCACGTGAAATATGTTTGTTGCAATTTTCAACTCGGTGTATGTATAAACCTTAACATCTTGAATGCTTGAAATGACGTCTCCTATTTCATTACATTGTGGTGCTTGATCTTTTGATGTTTTCTTCTTCCAAAAGGAATCAAAGCAACAAAAGCTCATAGCTGCGGTCAACATCTGCGTGATTGTATTCCACTTAAAAATTGTGTTTTAAAAGCCAACTTGGAATATAAGTTTTGCAACTGCCGATGCCAGGAGGAGTAGGTGGGCTGTTTCATTGTTTTTCTTTCATTCATTCGTTCAGTTTGAAGCGACAGAGGTTCATGCCATCGAAGAATAATAGCGAAAGTCAGATGAACATATGCACAAACTTTAAATCGAATTCGAATTGATGTCAAATCCACACACTGTTTGGTTACATTGTGGGATCATGGCTGTGTTGAATTATATGAATGTGAATTATACTTCGTGCCAGTCGAAGTCCATAAGCCAAAGGCGTAACATATTTTCGTGCCAGTCGAAGTCCATAAGCCAAAGGCATTGGAGCCTATGAGCATAGTGTTTTTGCACCATGTATTTGATTTGAAATCTTTTATGATGCCTGCTTTATGGGAAGTGCGTGGAACCAAATTTTGGAGGTCGAGAGACAAGGGCTCTGCCTTCACATTGGAAACATTGTCTGAAACATTAAAAAATATGGCAGGGGCTGTCGAGAAGAAGCTAAAAAGCTGAAACTCTGTCTCTTAAGGAAGTCCATCCACCAAATGAAAAACATACCTTCTTGGATATTAAATCTGTTCCAATTATGGATTATAATTGAAAATGCAGTTACAAACCCTACCTCCAACAGTGTTGCAGGACAGATGAGGAAGCAACAAAAATGAGATGGATAAAAGGTAGAGGCCGGAAAGATGCCACAGTCACATCACATCGCAGTATTGAATAGAGGATGTAAATCAAAAACACTTCTGCCAACATCACAGTGTAAGAAGATTGTATATTTCTTTGTAAACAAAACCTTTAATTCATTCCTCTCTCCATTAATATAGTAAAAAAAAAAAAAAATCGAAAAAAATTCACTTTTCTAAAGTGATTTTCATTAAAATGTTTTTTTTATGGAAAATTGAAAAGGGTAGTAAAGTGAATTTTGAGAGAAAATGTGACTCTCTTTGTAATTGAAGAAATAAGGAGTGTTTCCATTTGTATTTGGAGTGATAAGGTGCATTACATTTTGTAAATTTGAAGAATATTTTGGGGAGAGATAAGGAATGGCAAACATATTTTTGTGAGGGGAGTCATAAGGGTGAGGATTGTCATTGATTTTTGTAATAAGAGTGATGCTTTTGTAATTTTTGGAGTAATAAGGGTGATGTTTCGAAATCTTTGAAGAGATAAGTGTGCTTCGGAGAAATAAGGTGTGAGTGATCAGTGCAAGCGTCATATTCTCATTGTTTGAGAAAGCTTCCGTGGCAATATTGTAAAAGATGAAAGATTGATGATCTCCATACTCAATAAAGATATCATTTTTTGGTGTTGATGTGTCCTAGATCCACCTGAAATTGAATAAGGGGATCTAAGGTACACTATGTGTGTTTGATGGCGCATGTTTTTTTTTTTTGTGGCTTCATGTTGCTGTTTTTGATCTATGTCTAGTTGTGACACATCAATAATTTCATCACATACATGAAATTCAATATCAGCAAGCACACCACATAACGAAATAGCTGCAAGATCAACACATGCATCTGCACAAATCAAAGATTGTCTACATCAGCGTTTTAAATCAACAAGCCAATTCACTTAATCAAGTTCATGTACCTGCACACTCATCAGCATTGTTATACATTCTTTTCAGAACTTGTAATCAAATTCATTATGTTATGTTAATCATTAAAAATTCATTGTTAATGAATTTTTAAAAAGACAAGTGAATTCATTATTTTAAAGTGAATCATTGTAAGCTTTTTTGGGTGCATTGTCTACAGTGTTCGACACCCTTCCTTTACACAAAATCAATTGAGTACATGAGTTTTTTCAAACAAGCAACAAGTTTACATCAAGCGAGCGTGGTTATTCATTGAAGTGAGCGTAAAATCATCAAGTAAGTCAAGTGAAGCGTTCAAGCACACGCAATCATCATCAAGCGAGCGTGAATTCCAAAGTTTCAGCAAGACAATTTTACAACTCTAGCAAGTGCAATCAACAACAAATCAAGCGAGCATGTTATTCAAGCCACATTCAAGCGAGCCTATCATTCAAGTGAAATAGTTCAAAGTACGACATCTACAACAAGAGAGCCTGTTTTCAAGTGCGCAAGTTCAGATGGCGCAACATATTCAGCTGTTAAACATTCTTCACAGTTTGATCATCTGAAGCGATGAAGACATGGTGCATGTCAGCAAAGGCACTCTTGCTGATCTTTCACGGCATCTACAACAAACACATGAAACCATTGAGTTTCTTCAACTAGAGTCACAACTTCAAAGGATTGAATTACAAGAAAAGAGTGATACTTTCACGTCTTTGAACCCTCCAGATGATAAGTCATTCCTTCAAACAGCTTCAAGTGTCGAAGTTGTTCCAGTTTCAATTTCTTCCAAGCCCATCATCAAGCCCTAGGAAGAACTTCAGAATAACAAGAATCGACGAGGCTTAGGATATGTCCAAGATGACGCCAACTTACATATTCCCGATTATTCCAAGCCCATTCAATTTGTCAGTGCGGGATTTCTTGAACAGATCCCCTCAGCGCATTCAGAGACAGTTGCAGACAACCAGCAATGCACGCTACCCAAAGTTGCAGAAAAACAGAATTCCACACAACCTGAATTTGAAGTCAAACCGAAATGTTCTCATTGTCAGAGAACCGGTCATATGGAAGATCAGTGTTTTGAATTCCATCCCTGTTGCCATTGTGGCAAGTGCAATCATTCCTCAGAAAAATGTCGCGATCAACACAAATCAGCCAGATTGAAAATACATTATGAATGGATCGACTCTTGGGAATGGTCATCCACAGTTAAATGATTGCTTCAGTTCTACAACCACATACAATCACACATAGTGTAGCCAACAGTGAACAAATGATGGTACTCTCATGCAGTTGAACGGGGGAGTACACCAGTGTAAAACTCCTACACCTGAAGGGGGGGAGTTCAGGAATAATTTCCAAGCGAAGTGTCTCTCCTTTCAGTTGACAAGGGGGGGAAAATGTCAATGAGATTGACAGTGGTTGTCAGACTGAAAGTCTCGACACAACCAGAAAAAGCAGCCAATGAGCATCTTCAACAGCCAGTGGGCATCAACAAATTTTCCAGTGGGAATCAACAAATTTTCCAGTGGGCAGTCGACAACATAGAAGTAGTGAACAATTTTTCAGCACAACAAAAGCAACAGTGAGTTGTTTTTGTCATCATTAGCCAGTGGGCTTTGAACAAATTTTGTCAGTGGAAAAAGGATGCTGCTTTCATGCAAAGGACAGATTGATCCTTTTTCAACTTGACACTTGATGGAGTTGTCAAGCGAAATTTAGACATGAATCAGACATACAGCTGACTCATGGTTTCTTCAAATTGCAGTTTTTCAGCATCCAGCTTTGGCGGTTTTTCAGGCAATGTTTTTTGAGGATCAACATGAGAACTTGGAAGATGGTTCCTCGTTCTTATTTTTGGATTTTTCATTGAAGGGGGGAATGTTAGCCTCACTAAAATAACAATAATAAATCCAAAATAATTAATTAAATATTCCTAACTCTTGGGTTGTTGGGTTGTTCCTCAAAAGATGGAGTTTGTTTAGGAACTCCTATCTTGGTGGGCTTTTGGTGAGAAATTATCTCAACCAAAAGAGACTAAGATAGCACAGACTATCTTCTCTCATCTATTTAAATTTTAAATTAAAATTCTTTTAATAAGAGAGATTACATGAGGAATCCATGAGGCTTCTACCTTTTCCGCCAATATTTTGTCTAAGTTTTGTATCTATGTTTTCTGCAATATGTTTCTGAGTTAATTTAATTTGTATCAAGGAAAAAGGTATGAGGTATGTATATATATGCTGACATTGGATGTTGTGATTTCATGCTATATGGTTGCAAGTAATGAACTTCTATATTTAAGAGTATGATCTATGGAGAAGTATCTCTCAGTGCACGGACATATGAAATCAACATAATATGTCCTCATGAAATATGAGGTGGTTGTATATGAACTAGTAACCAGAAAGGTTATAAGTTCTTGGGAATAAAGAATGTGCAGAGAGGAAGATATCATGATATGCAACCATATCAAAAGGCTGCTATCATTTGAAAGACAAGAAGATGTGACTAGGAGATCTCCTGGGAAGATATGTAGACTCTGACAAAAGTCTGGTAAAGAAGAAGACCTTTGGAAAAAAGCATATCATTAGGAGATGTGTCAATCTGTATGAAGGAATTTGATGCCTACAATAAGATGTCATGGTGAAAGATCATCACTAAGGTAACTTTCATTCTAAAAGTTAAATATGAATATGTTTATCTGGGTGAATTTGTGCAGGGTTGCTGATCATGAGAAAGGATGTATGATCCTTGGAAATGATTCGAAGGAAAGCAGCATGACATAACAATGGACTAGATAAAGGAAGTCTGATGAATCACTCTGATAGATGACATGACTCAGGATGGAAGTGATGGATGATTTGTGCCCTATGAAGCTAAAAGTTGGAGATTCCTCAATATCATGAAATCGAGAACAGGAATTCTTCATGAGCAACTGGGTGTCTCATCGTTGCTGCTGGAGGTCCCTGATTAAGAGGGAGCCTGATGGTAATTTTTCTTACTTGGAAGAAACTTGGTAATAAGGATGAGCTTAGGTAAATTCTTTGTATAAGAATGAGTATATTCCCTTGTGGAATAAGGTCCTCCCTTGGGGGGAGAGATAGACACATCATTCTGGTATTGGTAAGACAGAATGGAGGATTGGGTAATCATCTGGCATTCGATATTCTTTGAGAATGTGATAAGGAATTCAAGATAAGAGTAGTCGGGGACAGATATTCTTTGAGGGCTAACTACCCAAGAGACGAATAGTCTAGGAAGGTCATACTTTGGGAACACCCGGGTGGAGTATGTACCTTGGAGAGACAATGACAAAGGTTTCTATAAGTCACGTGTCTTGCCAGCATTGAAGCCCATTGTCTCTTTGAAGAGATGGGGTTGTTAGTCAAGGCCTTGCACTAGTACAATGCTGGTTAAAATGATGCTATATAGATGCGATTACTAATCTATTTTTTCTTATGAAATTCTTAAATTTGAAAGTAACCTTGTACCTGTATGAATACCTCCCTAGTTAAGAGGGAGTGTTGAAAAATGTAACTAGGTTGGTCTTCATGATTGACTATGTAATTATGAAAAGGAAAATTGTAATTAAGAGCCATGAAAATGGAAGAATATCATCCTAGAAAATATGGAAGAATGGCCTTCAAAGACTACCCATATTCAACGTTGAAGATAAGCCTAATTTCTACAAGGAAGTCGACCTACAAAACTATGTGAAAGTCGGCCTACAAAACTGTGTTGAAGTCGGCTTAATATTTCGCAGGAACAACTATTTATACCCCTACATATGCTGTGGTAAAGACACAGAAAATTATGGATCTTTCTGAGGTTGCTCTGAGATGAAATGGAGATCAAAAGGACAGGGTTTAGTGCGTATTGGAGACTACAGATTGCGAAATGTACTGAAGGGTATAAATTGCATAAAGGAAATTAATGTATAGACTGAAATTATAGACTGAAGTTATAAGACTGCGGAAGTGACTGAAAGCTAGTTTGAGAAGATTAAAGTGAGAATATGTACAAGGTTGAAGTACAGATATCGCAAGGGTTGTGATGAATTCTGAGGTGTAATGAAAGGAAGGTAAATCTGTGATTTACCTTCCTATAATAAAAGTATTACTTCCATGTAAAACATTTGTGTCCTGTACATTTTGGTAATTGACTTGATGGAATATTAATTAAGAAGATTACATAAGCAAACAAGCTCACAAGTAATTATCAAGAAGAGAATTTATAACCCCCTCAAATTCTCAACAACAACATCACATAAAATCCTGCATGCTCACTATTACTGGCTAACCTTCTTCAAATATGCACACGAATATGTAAGGAAATGAAAAATATGTCATACTTCTACTAGAAAACAAAGGAAACTTGCATTTCCATTACAACCAATCAATATTGAACAACCATTTGAACAATGGGGACTGGACATAATAGGCGAAATCGTTCCTCACTCTTCAAAGAAACATAGACATATCCTTATAGCAACTGATTACTTTACTAAATGGGTTGAAGCAATTCCACTAAACGTAACCAATTCTGAGAATTCACTCTCAAAAGAGGTTTCAAACTTGAATATTCTGCTAACTATTATCCTCAAGGAAATGGAATAATCAACTAAGAAAAACCTCATTAGGATCATTAAACGAACTATTGATTAAAGTCAAATAAATTGGCATAAATATTTAACATTTTCTCTATGGGCAGATCAGATAACACATAAAGCCTCTATAGGTACTTCTCCATTTAATATAGGCTATGGGAAAGAGGATGTTCTTCCTACAAATGCAGTTATTCCCTCTCTATCATTAGTTCAATTTATTGAAGAAAATCCTTCTTCTTCTTTGTAATTAAGACAATCACAAATTCTCAAACTTGAAGAAGTGAGAGAGAAAGCCAAAATCAATCATGCTCATCATCAACAATTAGTTGAATCTTCCTTTGATGCAAATTCTGTTAGTTCAAAATCATTTCAACTTGGAGACCTTGTATTGAAATGGGATAAAGCACATGTCAAGGAAAAAGGTAAGCATACCAAATTCCAAAGAATGTGGCTTGGACCATTTCAAATTGTAGAACAAATTGGCCCATCAACGTTTTTATTGCAATATTTATCAGGCAAGAAAGATTCTTTGCCCGTGAATGGGAAAATTTTGAAAAAATACTTCTCATAGGAGATAACCTCTTCTATCCCCTGTACATTATTGTTTTTAATTTTCTTAGGAAAATAAAAGTCAAATATTATAACTATTGGCCTTGCAATAAAATATTTTGAAATATTTTTACTTTTCACTTTTATAAATGGAAATTGTTAAGGAAATAGTTAAGATGTTTGAAAATTAATTAAGTTTTCTCTCTCCGAATTTTTCTTTTTCTACCAAATGATTCATTCTTTGAGAAACTCCAACTTTATAAAAGACTTGTGTTCTATTATCAGTCAAGAAAAATATTTTTAACCAAGTAAAAGACTCTTAGTAGATAAGCATCCTTAACTCTGTAAATTGTTATCTAGAACTCTTAAGGAGGTAATGATTCTCCCTGTCCAGTAAACTTTTCTCTTTTTAGAGTGTAATCCTAAATAATGTACTAAAGCTTAGAAGATAAGAGGTCTCATCAAGAGTCTGCTTACCATATTCATAGGGAAATAATAAGACTTCCATTACCACTACTATAGACCAAAACAAGGTAATGGCTTGAGATTATCTTAATCAAAAGGCAAGGGGTCTCATCACGAGCCAACTTGTTCAGTTGAATTACAACAAATGAATGGCATTGTCACTATTTCGCCACCACACCAAGGCAGTGGCTTTTAAGTAATTAAAAATAAGAGCTATTAAAAAAAAGAAAAAAGAAAAAGTACTTTATTGTGGATTTATCTTTAAAAACTGCATTCTTACAATGATGTGATACATAATCATTGCTGGTTAAAAGGTAACCCTATCGAGGCTATAGACGCCTGCTGGAAGTAGAGGTTTTACCTATCACAAATGAGTTTATTTTAAAGCTAGTCTACAAAAGCCTGCTACTTTATCTTTAATTTTAGTAATAATTGATATATAGGAACATGGATTTTCATCTTTAAGCGGATATCAAATGAATTATAATTAGGAGAGTTTGTTTTATTATTCAGAGAAATGTTACTTATTTAATTTTTCATCCAATTTCTGTTTTCTAAACTATTTTTATTTTGAAAGTTTTAGGAATTTCAAAATTATTAGAGATAATTGATTCTTCCAGTGAATCGCTAATTGTTGTACTATTCAACAATGCCCCCATTTCATTTTTATAATAATTAATATTGTAATAATAAATGGGGACCCTTTTAAAATTTTCAAGAAAAAAGCTAGCAAGAAAGAGTTTTTTTCCTTTAAAAAGTGTTAAAGGATTAAATCACTTAAGACTAAGCGCTTTTTGCTTTATCACAGATCTCAAAAGCCAAAGGTAACACAAATAATCATTAGTAGGAATCTGCGATAAAGCGATCAATAAAACCCTTTTTAAGGTGAAGTGTTATGTTGCACTCTTTATAAAGGTCTAGAAATATTTCTAAAAAATTCATGAAGCGCTTAAAGTATAATTCGTATAAGGAAAAAGCTGCTCAAAGAATACATCACACGTTGCAAATTGAAAAGACAGAAATAAATTTCGAAATACCATAACTCCAATATTGTGATCTTCCGACACTGCGAGATGGCAGATCTTGCGATCTTGCGATATTGCGACATGGCGGATCTTGCAATAATGTGATGTTGCGAAATATTACCATTTCGATTTATCGCAATCACAAAATTTGTATTACACTTAAATCTTGTCATTTTGAAATATCATTCGAGTTTGTGATGCGATGTTTTGACAAGACCCGAAATGAATCACATGAAAGCCATAATGCGTAATTAATAGAAATCAACTGCATTTACTCTTTTAAAGGCTCGAGGAGATTTGTATATGTTTACTCATGTTTGCAATAAAATTCCCATCCTTATCAAATTTACCATTTTAATTAAACCTCTCCTATTATCTTTGTTTTATGTTCATTTTGATTTCTCTATTGTTCAATCTCAGGGAATAACACTCAAAGATGACGAAGAAAGGAAAAAAGACAACAGAGCCTTATGCATCTGATGATTCAGACATGCTGCCCCTCTTTAGTGATACTGCATACAACACATATGGTGGATCTACTTCGTGGGAAGCCATGTATAATCTATTAGAGGACGAAAATCCAAAGGCGCTAGTAATCAAAGTAACGACTGACACTAATGTCTCGTCTGAAGCTTCCTATTTTGAAGCAACTTGTTATTTCTTACACAAAATAGTTGCAAGACCTAAAATCATTCCATATATAGATATGGTAAAGTGAATTATCAAAAAATTTAAATATCTCAGACAGGACATTCAATAATTCAAGACAAGACGTCATGGGGTCATTTTCTGCAGACAATTTGCGTAGAATGTATCATTTGCTAGAACCTCAAAAGGCCTATGATAGAGCTTTCATCTAGAAGTTCAAAAAAGAGAATGAAGACCCTATATATACCATGCAGACTTGGAGGTCTGACTCCAACAAATTCAAATGGGAGAAAACTGGTATGTACCTAATTGCACCTTTGTCGGCTCCACATAGTTATGTAGCTACTATGATGTGTAGGATATTTGGGAAAGCTGATAGTACCAAGTTTTCTATGGAATGGATTCCGTTAATTGATGCGGATGTAAAATCCATGATTATGAATTGGGGTAACATTTTATCTGACAATTTGGCTATGCCTATCAGACAATATAGACAATATAGAGTTGTCTCTACTCGAGTCATCCCTCCCTTTTTTATGAGTGCTTATGTGATGGGTGCCATTTGTTTCTGTAAAAAAATTCCTAATATGGGTTGGAATTGGAATCTTAAAGAACCTACTCCTATCCATGTGTATCTTAAGATTTTATGGGAATCTCAATTTCGTCCCCATTTTTATAAGATTTGTCAAAGTATTATGTTGCCCATCTATCAAACTATTTTTGATACAAAATCCCCCAGGCTTTCAGAAGAAGAAAAGATAGATATTTTGTCAGTGGCAGGATGGTTTGGTGAAGAAAATTTTACTTATATCAGAGTTTTTGGGAGTGTTTTTTCTCCCCATGTTCTTCCTTATTATGTTCTAGATAAGTTATTGGCGAGAGAAATTGCATACTAAATAGTAGGGGAAGGTCTTACCAAAACCCTAAAAGACGCGAAGAAATCTATTTGGCCAAATTTTTCGGCTCAATGTGGTTCTTTTGCCTTGTTTGATTTTGGACATGTAGTTCTACAGAATATTGCATGCTTGAATCTGGTTACGATGCCAGGGAGACAATATGATCCCAACCAAGTCGCTCAAGACTTTACTGATTTGGTTAAAATTAGACAGTTCATGCAGGAGAAAGATGAATTTGATGATCTATTTGAAAAGGCTAATACTTTCTCACAAGTCTTGAATTTTGCATCAATCAAATTAACTCCAACAGAACTTAATCATTTTATATTTACAGAAACAAAATATTGACAACAGTTCCATTCGACCTATTGTAGATTGAGGAAATAAGAGAGCCTACTCCTAGTATAATTTTAGAAGAAAATTATGATCACAATTGTGATTAAGAATCACTGGAGAAATCAAGTCAAGGTTCATAAATTTTTGAGCATCAATCTCAAAATAAATAAGAAAACCCTAAGGAAAGTTTTGAGGAGACTACAGAGAGAAATAATGGAGAAACAACCAAAGAAACCTTGGCTGAAGAACAATTGGGCATTAATTCTACATAGGATCAGACACATACTATCATAAGATATGACATGAATAAATAATGGGAGAAGTTCAAAGAAAATATCCATCTACCACCAACAGACATAGGAATGGAAGGAACTTCTGATTTTCAAACTCCTAAACAAACCTTACAAGTTGTAAATTCAGAAGTAGATGTTGAAATCATCCCGACCTACCCAACATCACAAATTGTTTTGAGAATTGAAGAGATACCCCCTTTAGATATATTTTATAGTCCAACACACAAAGTAGTGGTAAGAAGACAAAAAAAGAAAAGAAAGCTTGATTTATCAGCAGCAACTCTAGAGAATGAATCAATGGAGGTTGTCTGGAAGGACAACCCCATTGATCCATCAGAAAATTTGACAAGACTGTCACAATTCGTAGGTGCTTATGCAAAAACTACAATGGATAAGGCATCAAAGGTTAGACTTCTGCTTAAAGATAAAGATGTAATAATTCAGCTGTTGGAGCAAAAAATTGAACAAGAAATTAAGAATGTCAATAAGCAAACAGAGCTGCAGATGATACAATTTCAAAAATATTTTGAGCAAATGAAGTCACAACACCAAGAAAGCATTATAGAAAAATATACACTGATTCAGCTAATAAAAAATGAAGTAGATAAACTCAGAAATCAACATCAAACATAAGAATTCATCAAAGAAACACTTGAGCTAAATACTCAATTGTCAAAAAAAAAAAAAAATTCTGTCAAAGAATCTCAATGATTAAACCGTATTGTGAAACAAGTGATACATTAGTCCATAAAATGGTTGATAAGAGATTTGAATATGAAAAATTTGATAAGAAGATCTCAAAGTTTATCTCCTCACAAGAATCTGAGGAAGGAAGAAAAGATAAATTGCTAAAGATTGAAGAATCCCACAAAGATATTCTATTTATAGATTTGGATATGCAATTGAAGCAAGTAGAAAGGGAAACAACTATAGCATAATATATGGCAACTAATGTAATTTAAGCTATGAATGAATATGTTTATAATATTAATCTGATTAAATAATGAAATCTTGGAGTTTTCCCAGATATCAAACAATTAGAGGGACAATCGACGGAAGCTGCCATAAATGAAATTGAAGCAGCTAAGAAGCTATCTAAGCTTGATCATGAATGTTATTGGTAGTTTCTAGTAAAACCATACAGTCAGCATATGGCATTACGATGTCTAACGAATTCCACTCAAAAGATGGTGCCACCTCTCTCTGACACTGTATTCACGGGACAACTAATATCCAAAGTCGGCCAACCATCCCAAGTGAAGCCAATGTTGGATATCTGTGAACTGAAAAACTCAATGGAGAGGAAGGACCATTCAACCTGATCAAGCACGTCATTATATTTCTTTTAGTTTCTATCTATAATTTTTTTTAATTCTGAGGAAGGTTGTTTGAAACCTCCTCAAATTTTTATGTAATATTCTATTTTTGATACATATGTAATATTATTTAAACCTCTCTCATGCATTTAGAGAGGGGTCTAGGATTTGATCAAAAACACTTTGCAAAAGCTTTCATTTCTGTACTTTTGTGATTCTTTTGATGAAATACATGGAACTAGATCTTTATTTTCTCAAATTTGAAGAAGTGAGAGGGAAAGCCAAAATCAATCATGCTCATCATCAACAATTTGTTAAATCTTCCTTTGATGCAAATTTTGTTAGTTCAAAATCATTTCCACTTAGAGACCTTGTATTGAAATGGGATAAATCACATGAGGAAAAAGGTAATCATACCAAATTCCAAAGAATGTGGCTTGGACCATTTCAAATTGCAGAACAAATTTGACCATCAACGTTTTTATTGCAAGATTTAGCAGGCAAGAAATATTCTCTGCCTATGAATGGGAAAATTT
The DNA here is from genome assembly GCA_034641835.2 of Pinus albicaulis. NCBI lineage: Eukaryota > Viridiplantae > Streptophyta > Pinopsida > Pinales > Pinaceae > Pinus > Pinus albicaulis. The sequence goes on from CM076582.1 coordinate 142,332,813, forward strand.
TGAAAAAATACTTCTCATAGGAGATAACCTCTTCTATCCCCTGTACCTTATTGTTTTTATTTTTCTTAGGAAAATAAAATTAAATATTATAACTGTTGTCCTTGCAATAAAATATTTTGAAATATTTTGAATTTTCGCTTTTATAAATGGAAATTATTAAGGAAATAGTTAAGACGTTTGAAAATTAATTAAGTTTTGTCTCTCTGAAATTTTCTTTTTCTACCAAAATGATTCATTCTTTGAGAAACTCCAACTTTATATAAGACTTTTTTTCTATTATTAGTCAAGAAAAATATTTCTAACCAAGTAAAAGACTCTTAGTAGATAAGCATCCTTAACTTTGTAAATTGTCATCCAGAACTCTTAGGGAGGAAATGATTCTCCCTGCCCAATAAAATTTTCTCTTTTTAGAGTGTAATCCTAAATAATGTAATAAAGATTAGAAGATAAGAGGTCTCATCAAGAGCCTTCTTACCATATTCATAGGGAAATAATAAGACTGACATTACCACTACTGTAATAATAAGACTGAGGTCTCATCAAGAGCCTTCTTACCATATTCATAGGGAAATAATAAGAACTTCATGTTTTATGCTCACTTACATCGAAAGTTATAGCCAGTCTTGTTCTTATGAATTGTTCCAAAATATCACTAACACTGAATGAGATAGAGCTATATTATTTCAGAGATTAATTGCATTTTAGTTCAGCTGTAGTATTTCGGAGGTTAATTGCATATTAGTTCAGTTCTGTTTAATGTATTTCAAGTTTTATTAGCTAGTTGTATTCTAGTTCTGTTAAATTAGACTTAAATTACTTCATTATTTACAAACCAATCTTGTTCTTAATCTCTGATAATACATCATTATCATAGGAACAAGAATTGGCAATGTCATTTTGAAGTCTTGACTGTTATGCAATTTCTCATAATTTTACAAACTGCCTTATTCCAAAACTGTTCCAAAAGATTTCTAACCCTTGATGAGGCTTAATAGTGACATTTTGAGTTGCAGAATAGATTAATTTTAGTGTCATAAGTTAATTTAGAGTAGGGTTCCTTACTATGTTGCAGATAATATTTTCCAAATGTGTTCCAGCAAATTTCTAACCATGGATGAGATTTTCTCTGTGATATTGTAAGTTGTTGTTTACTTAGAAGAACCTCATTGCATTAAACTTATCCTTTTCTCAAGTTGTTCCAACATACCTCTAATGGAATGAATTGGACTGAGTGTAATGTTATGAGTTATTTTTCTTGTCAAGATTTACAATTGGTGAATTAGTATTTTCTGTTCTTAGGTGCCATACATAGTTTAAAGTAGATTTTTCTCTGTTTTAGTGTGACCAATAACTTCTCTTTTCCAACAACTTAGTTCTTTTCCTCTTAGCATAAAAACACAAAACCAAAAACACTAGAAAAACACTAAACACAACGAAGTAGGAAGAAGATACCTAGGCACATATAGTGCACTTCACTTCAACAATTTACTAGCCCTGGTTGACAATTTATGACATCAATTTAGGAACACTAAGTTGATTAGACAGTAATATTATTTAAACCTCTCTCATGCATTTAGAGAGGGGTCTAGGATTTTATAAAAAACACTTTGCAAAAGCTTGCATTTCTGTACTTTTGTGATTCTTTTGATGAAATACATGGAACAAGATATGATTGTCTTGAATATCGAAGCATACTCTACTTTGCATTTCTGTACTCTTAGAGTGTATTTGGTTGAAAAGAAGAGAAGGTCAACATTGTTGATTTCATGAATATAACCTCTCATATATCATACTATTATCTTTACGATTGAGTTCTATTTATGATTTAGCAATAAATTTCTTTATATTTTATAGTGTATGCGATCTGGATTATAGTTTTTCTTTAAAACACTATTGCATGATGTTTCAACTGTAATTCCTTGTTGAGTATATAATCAATCAATATATGCGATATAGTTTCACAATTATTTTGCCTAACTATTTAGTCAAAATAATTATCTTTAAACAGTTTCATCTCTTTTAGCGATTGGATTATTTTTATTATCTTTTGCTTTAAGATATCTTTGTAGTTCGCATAAGTTAAATTATTCCCAGGTATAGATTAAGTTAAACATTTTAGTAAATAGATACATGTGTTTGTTATTTAAATAGATTATTTCCATTAGTATAAAGTCATTTTCAATTTCACCTTGTATCGAACCCATCATCAAGACATCAATTCTTTGCTGGCTTGTATCAAACCCATCATCATGACTTCAATTATTTGCTGGCTTGTATCAAACCCATCATCATGACATCAATTATTTGCTAGGAAACTAGTCCCATTATCCCCAGTTGGAGCCACTATACCAAATGGAAGAGGAGCTGATTTTAAGGTTTGGACGGGGTGGTTATCCCCCATGTTGTTGCAATGGAATTCTGAGGCTTCAACAAGACCCCAAAAAAATGGTAGAGAGTGTTGATTTTTCGAGTGCAATATATACAAGCACATATTTATGAAAATTTCGATAGTTACTTCTAATGATATAGTTCTTCTTTTGATAATTCCAATTTATAATTAAGCAATTACACTTCAGAAATTGAACTATAAACCATAAGGACAATGGAGATCAAAACGTACAAGAGAGAACACAAGATTTACCTTAGGAAAACCCACTTATGGGAAAAACCTAGCAACCTTTTTCTTAGAGAAATTCTTCAATTCAAAAAGATATGTATCTAATGTTACTATTCAACTATGCCAACAAGCTAATGGTCAAACTTGATCTCCAACCCTCAAGTCGAGTAAAATTCAAGTGAAGATTTTGCTCCCAGAATTTTGTGCTTCCAGATCTTCCCATAATTTCAACTTTCCCAACATATACTACAAATAAACTACCCAAAATTTTGGCTTGCCCAAAAAAATTCCTAGAAACTACATGAGAAATCAGAGAGAGAGAGAGAGAGAGAGAGAGATTTTTCCTTATTCTTCTTCTTGACCTTCACTTGGATACCCAGAAAATGTCTTCTTATCATGAGGTCGAATGGGTCTTGTGAAGAGAGAGAGAGAGATCTTCACCCTTCTTCTTCTTCTCAACCTGCACTTGGATACCCAAAAAATGTCTTCTTGTGATGAGGTCGAATGGTGGTCTTGTGGAGGAGGTCAAATGCCCTTATATAGATGTTTTTACTTTATGAATGGGTGTGTCTCTTCACTAGGGCTAACTTGATTTAAGGGAGGTCCAACTTGACTATCTTAGAGCCAAAAATTTAAATTTCAAATTTCAAAAAATTCTTTTTCAAATCCAAGATGAAAAGCATGTCTTACAATAATTCTTTCAAGGGCTAAATAATCAAAATGAGATGAAGAACATGTCTTACAAATTATTTATATTTTACAAGGCCCAAAAATATAAACTATGAAGACCAACCATAGCTACAAAATTCAACACTCCCTCTTTGCTAGGGAGGTATTCATAATGACTAGACAAATGTTCTTCTTGTGAAAAAATTTCTCTAAGAAAATGTTATAAAAAATCATCATCAATCAACTACCATAATTCTGACCAAATAAATTTGACACATGGTAGGATAATAACATTAATAAAGTACCATAGTTCTGGTCAAGAATTTATGACACATGGTAGATCAACAACATCAAAACGTTGGTTGGTACTCTTGACACATGACACATCATTAGCATAAACTAGTCACCATAATTATGGTGTATGTTTCACATGGTATACAAAATAGTTTTGGTTCACCATCATTTTGGCCAATAAATGGCACATGGTGAATCCCCAAAGGCCACACTCTAACTAAGTAATTATGGGTCCATTGTTAAGGATATTGATATTGGAAATGCCACACTCTATCAGAGTAATTATGGATCTATAGGACCATTATTTCTAATTATGGTCCTACATGACATATGAAGAATGTTTGTCGATTTACAAACCATTCTCCCTAATTCAGGTCAAATTACTTGACATAGGGATAATATTCCTAACATTGGTCATAATAATTGACACGGTAATTGAACAAACTATGATGAAACTTTTGCTTATGTTACCAGGTACATTTACATTAGATCGTGGCATTGATGCTTTATTCCTCATAAACATATGTAGGTCTTGGTCATGCAACATTTTCTTGCCATATTCTTCAATGGTTATATTATTTCTTTGAACAACTCCTTTTTGTTGCAGATTGTAAAGGACTATCAACTCCCTCTTAATCCCAAATTATTTGCAAATGGTAATTAGCTCCTTAGAGGTATATTTGCCTCCATTATCAAATCTCAAGATTTTGATGTTCTTTCCTTTCAAGTTTTCAAATTCAACTTTGAATTCCTAGAACTTTTCAATGACTTCATCTTTCATCTTCTTGAGGTAGATCCATGTTTTGTGGGATAAATCATCAATGAATACTACATAATACAAAGATCCTCCAAGGGACTTGACTGGCATATCATCACATACATCGGAATGGATTAAGTCTAAAACTTCCTTTAATCTACTTTCACTTCTTGGAAAAGACTTCTTGACATTCTTTCCAAGTGCCCACCCTTTACATACTCCTTCATGCTCTTACCAAAAATCTGGAACACCTGAAACCATTTTCTTTAAGGATGGAAAATATTTATAGTGAAGGTGAGCATATCTTCTATGCAAAATTTCACATGGATTAATATCATTATGTACAAGTTCTTGAGTATGTTGTTTCAAAATTCTGTACAACCTTCCTTCACAAATTCCAATTATGCTTGTAGAATCAATACTATAACCTTTTGACCAAAAAATATTTTTTCCATCAACAAAATCTACTCTATTTCCTTTATATTCCAAGCATGAAATAGAAACCAAATTATTCTTCAAACCTATTACATATAATATTCTGTTGATATGAACACTATAACATGATTATAGTTCAATGGATTTCTTTCCAATGCCTTTGATGAGATTACTGTTGTTGTCTCCAAGTTCTACCTTTTGTGCTAATATTCTTTCTAGCAAACTTTTGAGGTTGTCATGATCTCCCATCATGTTACTTGAGGCACCACTATCTATTAGCCATAAGTCTTAAATTTCTTCAATATAACCAATAAGAGTAAAGAAATAGAAGAATTATTTATTACCTAGAATTTCATTCTTTGGTCTCTTTGGAACTTCTTCAAAATTTGCTGTGGAGGCATGCTTCTTTCCATTTATTTTTATATAATCCGATATTTCATGAAAATCACTTATATTTGCCATATTAATGACAATGATAACATTGAACCTTTGACATGCCTCTCTTTTCTTGAGGGGCATATCTTCTTTCTTTGAATCTTCTTCCTTTATTTCTTCTTCCTCCATTTCTTCTTTGAAAACCAAACTTCTTTCTTCCTCCACATTTCTTGAAATGAGTTACATATGCTTGAGAATAAAATTCATTAGATATTTGAATCCTTACTTTTGATAAAAGCCTTGATTCTTCTTGAGTGTATTTGGCCCATAATTCATCAAATTTTGGAGCATATTTTCTACCGGAAATTCCAGCTGCAAAAACATCCCATGATTCATTACTAATTCCTTATCAGAAAAAAATTCATCAATTTATTGCAGTTGATCTCTTAGTTGATATATCCTCAAATAATGAGACTAAAATATTGTTCCTTGTCCTTCTAACTTCACAAAGTTCATTCTTAAAATTCATGGTTTGACCAATATTATTAATAGTGAACAAATTGGTTAGGGCATCATAAATCAACTTTGGAGATTGAAGAATTGAAACATAGAGAATAAAGTGATCCTTGATAAAGTCCACAATTATTCTCATGGTTGTGATATCGTCCTTCTTAAACTTTTCTTTCTCTTCATATATTTCTAGTCCGATAACCTTGCCTTTAATAATACCCAAGAGACCTTCTTTTGTAAGGAGAAGATCTATCTTTTTGTTCCAAGCCCTAAAATTTGTAGCTCTTTCTGATTTGTTTTTTTTTCCTTCATGTGGGAACCCATACTCTTTAGATAATAAAAAAAATTGTAGATCTATGGTTTTAAGAGAAATCTCTTACCAAGACCCTTTAAGAGTTTTCTCGACGTCCTTGTCCTCACCAAAGCTTTGAAACTATGTTTATGTTTCGAGTGCAATATATACAAGCACAAATTTATGAAAATTCAGAGAATTACTTCTAATGATATAGTTCTTATTTAAAAATTACAGTTTATTACTAAGCAATTACATTTCAAAAATTCAACCATAAATCATAAGGACAATAGAGATCAAAATGCACAAAAGATAAAACAATATTTACCCCAGGAAAACCTATTTAGGGGAAAGACTCAACAACATTTTTCTTAGAGAAATTCTTCAGTTCAATAAGAGATACATCTAATGCTACTATAAAACTATGCCAAAAAGCTAATGATGAAACATGGTCTCCAACCCTCAAGTCAAGTCAAAGCCATGTCAAAATTCTAGTCCACAAAATCCTTCGTTCTTCTTCTTCTTGACCTTGGCTTGGATTCCCAAAAACTACCTTCCTATGATGAGGTTGAATGGTGGTCTTGTGGAGGAGGTCGAACACCTTTATATAGATGTTATTCCTTCACGAATGTGTGTGTCTCTTCATTAGGGCTGGGTTGACTTAAGGGATGGATGACTTGACTATCTTAGAGCAAAAAGATAAAATTTTAAATTTCAAGATTTTCTTTCTCAAATCCGACATTAAAATCATGTATTACAATAATTATTTCAAGGGAAAAATAATCAAAATTACATGAGGAACATGTCTTACAAATTATTTATATATTACAAGACCCAAATATATAAATCATGAAGACAAAACATAACTACAAAATTCAACAGAGAGAATCTCCAAGCAAGAATGAAAGCCTAAATAGAATGAAAGCTCTTTCCTGTCCATAGAAGTCTAAAATGACCAGAAACCTTAACCAACCTCCATATAAACTCAAAAATTATCTTTAATTTGGAGTGTTCATGATTTTTATTAGAGAAAAATGAAAACATTAAATTCAAGAAGGAAAAGGCCTTGTTGGATCGGTGGCATTAGTGATATGATTTGTAAATAATGCTCTAGAATGAGTTGTATACAATCAAGGAGTTTTCCCTCCTCTACCTAAGCTAGTACCTCTGCCTTGTATTCTCATTCCTCTTGCTCATATTCATGAGCCATACTAGCCTCTCGGAATATAACCAAAGGAAACCAACTATAGATGTTCCTCCATTAGTGTGCATGTGTTCCAACAAGATATTTCCTCATTTGGCTCTGGGTCTAGGTTACTATTTGGGCACTTAATCACCTTCCTGACCTACCGTATTTATGTTTTGTAGCCTCACTTCCCTCTTCACAAGGTGTTAGAATTAGTTTGAGTAGGGCAGGGACAATAAGGGGCGGAAACCAGGAAAGGAAGAATTTGATAACATGTATTTGGGCTTCCAATATGTGTGTGCAACCTCATTATCCAACCATCCTGCACCGTAATAATGAGTCTACAAAAGTAATTAATTGAGTGATAGGAATCATGAGCACCACTACAAAGGCCTTGAAATACATCCATCCATCCATAGCAGGGATATGAGATGAGGACAACTTAATAAAAAAAATAAAGGCAACTTGTTCGTTCGACCTCCTAACCCAACTCCTAGTCAGCATGCTCGAGTTAATATTATGGTTAATTTCCCTCCTTATGTGGACCCTCAAGTGGGAAAACTTATATGAAAGTATTTCCCCAACAACTGAGTGAAATTCACAGTGATTTCACCTACATCCAAGTTTTCAATGGACATGACAGGAGACTTGTAAGCTAGGAGGAACTGCAAAGAGTTCACCCATCCATAGATACTCACCTGATGCCTCCTTCAGACATAGGCCGTCAAAACAAAGAATAATGTGACATGTAAACACCCCGGTTGATCCCATTTTCCTTACCCCCTACTACAGTCACATTATGGAATAATCAAACGCTTTCTTACTTGACCGAAGTGATAAAACCACTAACTTAGCTCTATGGCTAGTCATTCCCCAAATTTAAGAAGGTATGATGCTTTCAGAGGAAATGTAAATGGAAGAAGAAATGAGGAATGGATGGATTTTTCTTCAGTTTGTTTAATTATATAATTTTTATTTGTACAACTTGGTGTATAAATAAATTTTAAAACTTATACAAAAATTTAAAAACTTATGTTTATTTGCATAGAGATTCTTTAAGAAAATATTTTCTTTATCTCTTTTGCCAATAGTAGAAAAGGTAAAATTTACAATATTTTTGATAAAGTGTAAACATCCACGAGTCCACTTATAGCCACTCCAACCATGGAAAATTGGTGCCTCCTACTATCAAAACCATATTCATCTTGCAGATTTGAATTGATAAAGAATTAATGTAGAAATTTTAATACAAATTATGTATTGCAATCATCTCACACTGTCATACAAAAATTGGCAAATACATGTGCCAATTTATTGCCTCCGGACAACCTGCCTCCACTGCACAATCCCTACTGATCACAATCCCTGAATGAATGAGATACTGCTTGCCTTGACTGCACAATCCTCATTGGCATCTCCAATGTGTGGGTGGTTGCATGAGTGCACCCACTAATGTCACAACTGATAGTCAAATTGTGCCTTTCACTTACATCTCAACTAGGTCTCCACTGGATCTAACATGCATGTAGTTAACAATAGTAAATCTTCAGTTGTATGTGAGACCACTGCTTGTGAATTAATTAAATAATTAATTCAATGATCTCTCACTAGTGTATGTTCAGTTACAACTAGCACAACTGAGTTTAACTCACTTAAGTGAGTTAAACTACTTTACAACTCACATAACTATACATACAACATTGTTACAACTTCGAATCACTCAGTTACAACTAAGTCCACTTGCATGTCCCACCAACTAACCTTTGAACTCGAAATTCCTTCAACTAACTGGTTTTCCACTTCAATTAACTAATTTCAAGTGCTCCGTGAGAATAGATTAATATTTATTGTCCAATTATTATTAAGGGATAATAATAGTCTACATGCATCTATAAATAGACATGCGATCTATAAATAGACTTCGCACGTACATCTAAAAATAGAACATCATCTATAAATAGAATTCTCTCAACATCTATAAATAGACTTATGTTATAAATAGAATTTTCTCATTTGTTCTAAAATAAACTTACACCTAAAAATAGCCCGAGGCTCAATCATAGTGTAGGTGCTTAATTTTCACTAGGATCATCATCTTGTTGAATCTCAACACTCCCTCTCAACAAGAGAGGGATTATCCTTCACCCCAATCCTGTCTCCATGGTATTCGAATTTGCTCTTGGTGAGTGCCTTTGTCAGAATATCTGCATCCTGATCTTCCGTAGGAATGTACTAAAGCAACATGATCTTCCGCTACACACAATCTCTGATATGATGATACCGGATACCTATATGCTTAGATATATCATGAAACACAATATTAATCAAGAGTTTAATGCAACTTTGATTATCACAATGAATCACTGTAGGATCTAAATGAGAACCAAACAAACCAACCAGGATCTTTCTCATCCAGATAGCCTCACATGAAGCTTTAATTGCTGCCATGTATTCTGCTTCTGCTGAACTGAGTGCCACAGATCTTTGTTTCCTGCTGTACCAAGAAACAACTGTAGATCCGATACTAAAGATCCCCCCTGATGTGATATTTATGTCCTTTAGGCTACCTGCCCAATCTGCATCTGTGAAGCCATGCAAATTCACCTCATCCATATGTATGTACCACAAGCCATACTCAAATGTGCCCCTCAGGTATCTCAGGACATGCTTGCCTGCCTTCCAAAAGAGCTTGGTAGGATTAACCATCGCTTGACTAAGCTGGTTCACTGCATAGCATATGTTCGGTCTTGTATTCACTAAATACATTAGCGAACCCACTAACTCTCGATAGATAGTAGCATCTACTACCTCTCCAGATGTAGCATCCTCTTTCCTCCAGTTTCTTGGAAGAGGAGTATCCATGGGTTTTCAGCCCTCCATGTGAAACTTACCTAGTATCTCCCTTGCATACTTGCCTTGAGACACAAAAATTTCACCATTTCACTGCCATATTTCCAATCCAAGGAAATAATGGAGGAGGCCCATATCCTTCATCTCAAACTCCTTCACAAGGTCCTCCTTGCATGAGTGTATCGGCTGCTCATCACGAGTCAGTATTAAATCATCAACATAAAGAACAATGAATAAAATCTTACCCTCCACCACAATTTGGTATAGGTTTGCATCTTCCTCATTCTTGGTGAAGCCAAGTCCAGTGAAATAGCTGTCGATCTGAGTGTAACAAGCATGGGGTGCTTGCCTCAGCCCATACAACTCTCTTTTAAGTCTGCACACATGCGAATTGTTGCTGAAGATCTCAAATCCTTCAGGTTGCTCAATGTACACTTCTTCCTCAATTATCCCATTGAGAAACACAGTCTTCACATCCATATGATGAATGTGCCAACCATCTGTGCTAAGAGAGCAAGGATGATCCTTATGTAAGAATATTGTGCAACAGGTGCAAAGGTTTCTTCATAATCAATCCCCTCAATCTGTGAGAAGCCCCGAGCCACAAATCTGGCCTTGTATTTCTCACCACTCCCATTAGCAGCTTGCTTTACCTTGTAGATCCATCTTGAACCTACCACTGATTTATCAACCGGCCTTGGAACAATTTCCCAAGCACTGTTTCTGACAATGGAGTCATACTCCTCCACCATTACATCTACCCATGTGGGCTCCTGCACTGCTTCCTAAAAAAGAGATGGCTCAGTCACAATATCTTTTCTCATAAGACCCATGTATCCAGTAAATCGGGCATGAGTCTGTCTTTGTCTGCACTGTGAAGTAGGGGCTCCTACATTATGCATAACATCAAGTCTCAACTTGTCAACTTCTGTGGTACGCCTTCTGCCAGTTTTGACATTTGGCTTTGCGTGAGTAGAATCCTCCACTCCAGGAACCTACTCCTGTGGCTTATCCACATATAGAGACCCATCTTTGGGAACCAAAAGTTCCCCCTCCACATGTAATTCTAGCTCCCTCTCAAGTGACAACTTCATGGCTTTCTCCTCATTGAATTTATATCTCATCGCACCATAGTCATTCGATTGTTTGGCAAATACACATGATAATTATGGGGTGTTTCTATGTACCCCACATGTTATCCTCCTATATTCTATAGTTTCACTAGGTGACTATGGATTTTCTACAATCCGCTGAAGATAACATTTCTTGACCATCAACTATCTTCAGAAATCTCACTGCCTTCATTATCCTTATCTATCCTAATTCACTATCTATCAATTTTCCTTCTCTAAAAATCACCCTGCTACACTTAAGAGCTCATTATGGGATTATTTCTCTCTTTTCACCCTTCTTGCCTAAAAAAAGTCTCATTACCTCATTTTCCCCACTAAAAAACCCCATTAACCCCCTCACTTTCACCATTCTTCCTGATTTGCATTAAAACAATGTAAAAAGTCCCTTTTTACATTGTTTTCATCATAAAATTAAACTTTCGGGACCCACATTTTATATTAAAACTCTGTTTTAAATATAAAAACCTGACCCTTTATATATTTACTAGCCCGAACTCTTTATAAATACTAAAGCCCCTGCTTTAATGTTTCTGACCCCCTTGCCTTTGTTAAAAACATTATATTAACCCTCCCCTTTTCTTTAAATAAAACAATGATTCGCTTGTTTTATTAACCCCTAGGCCTCGCTCTACACCAAACTCCGCCCTCCATTAAAACCTCGCCACCTATCTGACAAGGCCCTACCATCCGACTGGCCGCCACTCTTTTTCACCCGACCAGTGTTGATCTCTACGCCTTGAGATGTAACGACCTACGACTAATATCGCACATCTATTTGTGTGGGGGTTAAACAAATCCCAACCCTACAAAATAGGAAGTATTCGCTAGCGTCTCGTCTGCCACGCGTCATCCGATGTATGGAATCGCATCCGCTCACCCAAATCCGCTTACCACCCCTCATCCTATGCGAAAATCACTTTTCCTTCTGCGCACCAAAACCCAATATCGCCACCTCCATTCAAACCTTCCAAAGTCCTCCACCTCTGTGATAAGCCCGATCCACCATTGCCACCTCTCAAAATGCTCTAATAGCCCGAAAACCCCAAAGAAATGCAGAAAAGCCTCTCAACACAGGTTTTAAATTAATTTGTTGTTGTATTGTGCAGGTATAATGGCAGGAATGCGAGAAATGCATTTCAAAGGTCCGAAATTGATTGAACAAGTCTTTTGGGTGATGATCCGGAGCGTTGTTTTATTTAGAAATATTGGAGGCATGAAACAAGCATAATCACTGATGACTCATGATCATTGGTGGTTATCTAAGCACTCCATCGGCAAAAAAATTCCCACACTGCGTAGTAAATACAAATAGATGCACAATGAAGAGAAGAAGATAGTCAAAGGACTGTGACAGTGAAGATCAATGGATTAAAAGTTAAATAAATGATTAAAAGGTTTAAATTAGAGTTAAAGGCATAAACACAGGAATTTTAGGGCCAAAACAAGAGACAAAGATGAATATTAAAGCTTAAATGATTAATCAGAGGATTAAAAAAGTTGAAGACAAAGATAAAGCAGATTAGAAGAGTTTAAAGGAAAAATCCAAGTTAAAAGGCCTGAACAGAGTTTAAAGAATAAAAACAAAGACAGATCAGCACAAAGACCAATTCGAGTGATTAAACCAAAGGCATTTACTTCTTCAAATGACACATATGGACACCTACAACATGTTTTATTCCAATAAAGAGATTAATAGTTATTGAAATATTCATATATATTTATCAACCACTCTGCAGTTATTGTAAAGTTATTAACAAGCCTTAAAAGTTAAACACTTCCAAAATTTAGCTCATACAGTTAAGTTAGGAGTTATTATTACTGTGAGTCTGTCTTAGATATTTTGCCTTGGGACTTGCATGGTGTCAAAGGTAAAAAATGAATTAACTCTGTAATAAATAAGCATCTGAAACCCTAGCTTAGCACCACCTCCTCATTTGCAGATAAATACTGCATGTATCATTCATTTTTAGTGTTGGTTGGTTGATTAGTTGGCTGATTATTGGTTGCTGAGCTAGTTTGTGATTGTTAGGCTGGATTTGAGAAAGCTCTACGTTGCAGAGATCTATTGTACTGAAGTAATGTAACTATTTTGAACATCAATAATACAAGCATGTTCACAGGATTCTTGAGCTATGTTAATGGTGAATTTTTCCTTCTTTGTCATTGTTTTGCTTCTATTTTCCATTCTGTCCATTGTTTCTTTGATAAAAGAACAAAAATTTTAGATTAGGATATGCTGTCTTGGCACCCTATTTATGTCTGCATTCTTTATCTCAATGTTTTCCTCTGCAAGGTCTGATTGGATAATTCTTAATTGCTCTCTGGTTCCACCTAGCTTGTTGTCTTGGAAATGATGTAATAGAGTCAAGCCAAAGAAGTCTATGGTACGCCCTGTCCTTTGGTGTAGCTTGAAATATTGTTTTTAAGGCCTTTCTTTGAATTTTACTTAGTTGATTCTAGCCAAAGAAGTCTATGGTATGCCTTTTCCTTTGGTTTTTCTTGAAGTGTTACTTTAAAGGTCTTTAGAGTGTTTGGTTAAAGAAGACATGTCTATCTTTCTCTTTAGTTAAACTCATTGTTATCTTAAATGTTTTCTTTGTCTAAAAGAATCCTAGGATTGTTGGATTGTTGTCTTAAAGGTTTGCTTATTAAAGTCTGGCCAAAGAATTCTATGGTATGCCCTGTCCTTCGGTTTTCCTCAAACAGTTACCTCAAAGGCTTTCCTTGTTAAAGTAGAGTTAAAGGATTCTTAATTTCCCTTTAGTTCTACTATTTTCACAACTTATTTTCATTTCATATGCCATCTAATCTAATATATCCACTTGATATAGTTAGCTTTCCCTATGAAAATCCTTGCAGATTTGATGAACAATTAAATCCTTTTATGACTCCATAGCCCAATGGATTAATGTTTCTCATGGTCTATCTATTTAGTTGAAACACTTCCTCAATTAATCACACCATTGATCTATCAACGTATCAATCAATCAATGAAAACAAACAAGTCTTTAGAACTTCATAACTAGCGTAACATTATAAACAAAAGCATAAAGACATATCATTTACAAATACTTACATAGAGAGAGCCCTCTCTGAGTCCAGGAAGGCTAGGTCCATGGACTCCAAAGTGGTTTGATGTGGTTCCCTATAGAGTTTTTTCTTGCTAATCTTTCAAATCACGGGGAGCCAACATAATGGAGACCATACTGGGGAATACTGAGTAATAAACATCTTAAATAACCTCAAAAACTCAGAAAACCTCATTTTAACTTAGATGAATCAAGTGTTAGCCAAGAATGGTACCTGGTTGCTGATGGTGGACAACAACCAACCATAAAACAACTTAAAATCCTCCACTTTGTGACTCCATTGGTTTTTAGTAGGCCAACTGAATCCACTGGTTTTCCATAAACCCCACCGAGAAAATAGTTTTATCATTAAAACTCAACAAAACCAAGTCAAGAATACTTTGTGGATTAAGTATTCCTTTCACAGATTGGTTTGTTTCCAAGACTGTTATAAACTTTTAACCTCTATGAATCTTGGTTCCAAGTCTGGCTTGAGAAGAATCTGTACCAGATCCCATCCTGACTCAAATCCTCCTGCAATAGTTGACATTCCTGAAATTATCCTTAGGAAGTATCCTAGATCTAAAAGTCCAACTATTGGCAGACCTATCCACAAAGCAAGTTCCCTGCCTGAAAACCTTAAAAAATTGCAAAATATCCTCTCTGGCCCACCCCTAGAGCAAAGCTTATCTAGGACTAGATCTCAGAGTTGGATAACCTAGATAGTTTTAGACCCATCCACCTTACAGCAAAATCCTGTTGTACTAACCTCATCCCCCACTGTTCACCTTCCTCCATTTAACCCTGTCCCTCCTTTTGTCAATCCTCCACTTGTTAACCCTCCATTGTTTCCCCAACCATAGATCATGGCAACATAGTATGCTCCACTAGTTCTACCACTGCCTTTAGTTGTTCTACCACAGGACTACCAGTCCAAGATTACCTTATATGATGCTAGTAGTTCCACTACTTCTCAACAACATGTGGAAAGAATGAATGACTACTTTGATAGACAAGAAATAGATGATGAAACTGTTAAACTCAGAAGTTTTTCTCAAAGCTTAGGGGGAGAATTAAGAAAATGGTTTAAAGGCTTAAACCCTAATAGTATAAATGAACTCCTTGCTTTTCATCATTCATTTTTAAACAAATGGGAAGTCAAGAAGAACCCTCTCCAAATCTTATTAGAGTATGAAAACATTAAGAGAAACGTTGGAGAGGGTGTCCAAGAATATTGCACTAGGTTCAATAGTGTATAAAATTCCCTCCCTACACACATGAAACCTCCACAAGGTCTAGCTCTAATGAAATATCCTAATGGTTTTGACCCAGAAATGGCTTATCAATTAAGAGAAAGAGAACCTCTTACATTATAAGACATGCAAAGGGGAGCAGTAAGTGTAGAAGCTAATCTGATTGTTAAAAGAGATAGAATGAAAAATGAGAAAAGAGTCACATATAGGGAAGAAGCTGTACCCTCCACATCCGATACAAATATTGATAACTTAGTAAAAACCATGGAGAGGATGATGAGGAAGATTAATGTAAATGAGAGAGCTTATCCTAGAGAAAACCAAACAGCTCCTCAAAACATAAATAAAAATTAGAACCAAAACCAGAACTTTAGAAGAAAACCCCCTCAAATAAGACAAAGAGGTCCTGATAAAAAAATCAAGCCTCCTTTTCAAGAAAACTATGCTGATGAAGATGAGGGGATGATCGAAGAAACATGGGAAAATCACATAAATCTAATGGGATTAATAATGAGGATACTATTTTCCTCACTGAGGAAGAACAAGACATGTTTTCCCCAACTCAATATGAAGAAGAAATCCTAGAATATGAAGACTACAAACAAGGCTTTGAAAATGTCATCATGGAAGTACATAGACAATATGACTTGAGAAGAAAGAAAAACCAAGACACTCCCAAAAGAAATACCTCTGAAATTTCTACTAGGAAGACCCCTGAAAACATTCCTAAAAAGACAGTAGAAATATAAACACAGTGGCTGAAAGTTCTAATAGAAATAAAAACAAAAACAACCAACCTAGTCCCAAACATAGTGGTGACCAAAGTAGCATTAACAATACAACTATTGCTCCTAATAAAACTGTTTTAACTAAAATTCCTAATAAAAACCAACAAGCTGAAATTGCTGTGAAAACAATGTCTGAAAAGGCTGATTTGAACATTTCAAAAACTCAGACACCTTTCAGTATAGAGAATGAAATTTCCAAGAATAAAATCTGTATTCCTCTTACTGAATTAGTCACTCAAGATGTATATAGATCCCAACTTTTGAAAGCTTTAAACATAGGAGAAAATGTTGATTTTGTGAATTTAAATGATGAAAAACCTGAACTTCTGTTTGGACTAGAAGTAGAAGGAAAATTTCAAGAGGGAAGTGTTCCTCCATTTTATGTCAGTTTAAACATCCATGATAAAATTCTCCACAATGCCATGCTAGACTCCAGAGCTTTACACAATCTTATGCCAAACATAGTAATGGAAAGATTAGGCTTGGAGATAACTAGACCATACAAAGATTTATACTCTTTTGATTCCAGTAGAGTTAAATGTCTAGGCCTAATCAAATATCTCTGTGTCAATCTATCATAGATACCAGCTAAGAGCCTAGTAATGGATATTGTATTGGCTGATATTCCTCCTAAATATGGCATGCTCCTTTCAAGATCACGGGGATCCAAAATCCTAGGTGTTAGTGACCTATAAATATAGGATTCATAATTTTGAATTGACTAATGTTAATATTGTAAATATGTACATACTTTGCCTTCTGCAAGTTGTATTCCCATATTTTGTAAAAAATAAAAAAGTAAAAAAAAATCAAAAAGCGGGTAAAAAGTCCTAAAAGAACAATCAAAGGAATTAGAAAAACCAATAGACCCCAAAAGAAAAAGATGAATAAAACATGAAAGTGTGCAAGTCTAAATGCAACTACTTTTACCTTTTGCAGTTGATTATGGCAGAGTGTCAATAAATGCCATAATCCATGATGAGTTAAATAGTTTAATCTTGACTTGTCATGTTTCAATTTCACTTGTTGTAGATAGAGAATAAAGAATTGTCATATAGTTTAATCATGACAAATCAGTCGTTAGATAGAGAATAAGTGAATCCAACAGTTTAATCTGGATTCCTGAATGAAATAAGTGTAGAATTATATAGTTTTATTTCTTTCAGAAAGAATAAATGTTGTAAAGGTTGCTAGCTCAAATGCACCTAATCAAAATGGAAGAAAAAATGTTAGCAGTTAAAATTGGGTAGGTAGAAGAAGGTGAGAAGCATCATTGTAAATATTATTCACCAAGGCTGCAAATAACTAACTTCCCTTCCCCATAGCCATTTATCATTCTAAACTATCAGTCAGAAAAGCTCAAGGCATTTCCTTGACTTCTGTTGGGACCAGACCCAAGGCTCTATGGCTGATTAGTTGAAAATGTTAAATGTCTATATTAATCCCAAAAATCACATCATTTTCCATTCATGCATCCATTTCCCTGAAAAATCATAAGTAAAAATCTCATTTTTACTTAATGATGTTCTAATCTCCATTTAGTTAACTTCCCACATCTCATGAAAGCACAAAACCCTCAAAATGACATTTTATCCTAAGTTTGAGTGATGAAGTTATTATAATGCGAATTTGCCTTTAAACTTCACTTTTCTTAGTTATATTAATGTATTTTGAGTATCTATTTTTCATTTTTCATATTAACTTTAACTTATTTAATAATTTCCTAGAAAATAACCTTCTCCTATTTAATATAACTTCCTTTTATTAAATAGCCCCAAAAACCCATTAATATAACTTTAAGCCAAAGTTTATTATCCCCACATGTTTAAATAAAACCCACATTAAACCCCCTTTGGCTAAAAATAATTTTATGTAAATATCCCACCCCTTATGGTTATTAAATCAATTTGATTTAATTAACTATATAATAAATATACAAAGAAAATATTTTAAACATATTTTATATATGTTTAAAACAAAAAGAATCCCGAATTTTAATTTAAACCAAACTTCATAAAACCCATGCATCTGTTAATATTTTCCCTTTCCCGATTACCTAACCCAAGGTTAAAACCTTAAACTATCCATTTTCCCCGATACATGCCCTTTTACCAAAGTCGTAACCTTGGTTAAAACCCTTTAATACCCCACTCATCCACTTTATTCAATGTATAAAGCCTTTTTATACAAAAATCTTGCTAAAATCCCTCCTCGCCTTTGGGCTTAATATCGACCATCCGATTTCCTTGACCCATTGATCATATGGTTAAAAATAAATGTGATGAAATATCACCCAGGCCTCATCCTTCCCTGTCGCGTAGAACCACAGCCGTCTGATCATTATCCAATTAAAATCTAACGATGCATATCCAACACAATTGCTTGACTTTATATTCCATCCTTCCCCATCGCATTGAATAAACAACCATTAGATCTTCAATAACTTTTTAATTTGATGGTCCTAATTACACCCGACAACTCATTTCCCATGTCCCCACCATTTCCTATCGCATTAATTTGTGACTGTAGATCTCCACTCACCAAATCTACGGCTCACATTTAAAGCCTCGGCCCCACTGCACTTACCTCACAACTTTGAGTTAAATCCTAACCGTTCGCATCTCAGAATCAGATCTGACGGTGTAAATCCAATATCGCGCAACCAAAATGATCGATGAAAGTTTTCAAAAAATCGCGCGATAAAAGCTGTTTCTTAATACCGCTCGCTGCCTTCGTGTCCCCTTTTCATTCGCACGCGTGCTATAAGGTAAAAACAACTTACCACTTCAAACCTACGCGAAAACCACCCAGTCAAAAATAAAAGCACTCCGGCCATTAATATCCTACCTGCAATAAATGTGATTGAATTTTGATTAGACTTAAGGTTTTATGCCTTAGTTTTCTCACTATTTTCATTATATTTCATGCATTTTACCATAGAACCCATTGATACTACTGTTAAGCCTTCGGACGCCATTACAGAGCCTTCTTTGAAACTGTGTGTCATTCTAAAAAGCCATTTCCTCTAAAATTTACTCCTGGAGAATTTACACGACCTCTACCAAGCAAATTACAATTGAATTCAAGACCGTTGCAGGCTAGCAACCCCTTGCGACTGCAACCATACCTATCAAAGGTATTTTTCATCAATCCAACCTGTAAAATCTCTCAATTTCAAAGGAAAATACCTCAATTAGACTATCAATATTGAAATAAATCCAAATTATCCATCTGAGAGTTCCCTAAACCTCCAAAATATAGGGGAAACCCTATCAAAATTTTTCAAGAATCCGCTGTTTCAGTTTCAAAGAGTTTTTATCCATTCCAAAGCTACTTTCACTGATTAAAGTAACTTGAAAGCTTTTGAAATTTATCTTCTAACCCTCTGTGCCTTATAAACCTTCTCTGTCACCCCAAAACCCTACTCAGAGTCTGATTTTTGCCTGAAAAGCCTTTCAATTGCCTCTTGTTTCTCAAAAAGAACTTAGCATACTATATAATCTTGCTCTAGTCATTCAAAATGACCAAGAAACAAGTCACTCCCAAGTCTGGAGGTCCAAATCCGAGAAAAATGTCTCTAGCAAGTTACCACAGCCTGAACCTTCTAAAATCAATAAGCCTACTCCTGCCCTTACTATTGAAATTACTGAAATAGTCAGACCTGTTCAACCACCCATAAATTCTCAAGAAATTATCTCATTGATTGATGTTGATTATAGAATATTTGATCCTTCGGTTGAATTCAACCTACTAGAAGTCCAAAATTGGTGTTTTGGAAAATCTGTAGAGAAGGTTAAAAATGATGTACCCATTTGGGATTCCAATTTGCCAAAATATGTTGTTCCTCTTACTCATCAGGCTCCAAATTTTGTCAGACTATTTCAGTTGTGTTACCTTCCAGATCAGAGGTGTATTGTTAATAAAGATAGGGAAGTCATGTTCTATATCAATGCTGAGTCCATTTATGCCATGCTGCAAATGAACCATGACCCTATGGAAGTTTCACTGTCAATTGAGGACTTGACCCAGCTATACTTGGATTTAGATTTTCCTACCAGGTTTAATATCTTTCAGACCTTTTGGCCAACTCATGTTAATGTCCCCAAAGTAAATCCACCCTATGATACCTTTGATTTCCCTGAGGGTACAAGGCAGATTGTCTTCATGCTATCATTCATACTGGGATATGACAATGATGAATTTATTGATGCTTCTATCTGGTTTTCTATCCACATTGACTCCTGGCCAGCCTCCATCCATAATCTTCAATTTTGCTAAGCTTATTGCTGAGAACATGCACTACCAATTGACAAAATTACCAGAGGATGGGGTATTTATATATACATCATATCTACTACATCTTTTCTTGTATTATCAAGCAGAAAAATTCCCTATTGAGTTGCAGAAATTGGATGTATAAGGGAAACTTCTGTCAGTAATGTTTTGGACATATTTATTAAGGAAATACAATAGTCAGTATAACTACATAGATTTCAACGATTTGTTCATAATACCAACTATGAACTTGTTAAATAAAGAAGATAATCCTAGAATAAAGGAAGAGACCAAAAGGATTTTACAGTTGTCTGAGAATTGTAAAACAGGGGATTGGTATTTATACAAGGATCATACAGAGATTAGAGTGTATGGTGCACTCTTGGCTCCATACAAATTACCAAGGTTTGTAACTACTAGAATCTTTGCCTTAGAATATTTAATGCAAATCTTAAATGCAGATGAAGTGAATTTCATGGCCTCTAAGAAAAAGACCCAATTTAAACTCAAGAATCAGATTGGTCCATTTGTTGTCAACAATAGAGAAGCTGTGAATGAAATAAATATTAAATTAAAAGAGTACAAATTCCAATACAGCTTCATGTGGAACTATGACCCTCAGGGTGTTTTGAGCACTATTAGAGTAAAATGTAAGTTGACTCCCTTCTTACATGATTCCAAACCACAGATTGAGAAATTTTCCAATCAAATTGAGTGGGAGGCACATACTATGATTGATGATGATACATAGAGTATGCAGGCAGGTAATGTATAGGAAAAATAGGTTGATAATTCACAGGTTGTTAAAGTTGATAAAGAAACAGAGGTTTCACACAAAAGAATCAGAGAAGAGGAAAGCTATACAACAGAAGCTATTTCAGACAAGAAATTCAGAATTCCTTATAGCAAGAAAAGTAAATTGACTTTTGAAGAAAAGGATAAGGCAATAGAGATTGATGATAATAATGGCCATCACACTGATGATGAGGAAACATTAATAGTAAATGAGACACTCAAGGAACTTCAAAAGGTCCAAATTGAAGCACAAGATACAGACACACTGATGGTTGAAAAACAAACTGATCTAAAATTTCCTTCTTCCTCAAAGGCAACTGATAACAGAGAATCAGACATTCAAATAAAATTCAGGCAAATCAAGGAGAAGAATGAAGAAATAAAAAATGAATTCTGTTCCAAATTTCTCAAAGAGAAACCTAGAAATAAGGATAGACTTCACACTGCTTTTGATTATTCTTCCAAAAAATTGATAATGTCATTCTTGAAGCCTACATTGGCTGATCCTAAGACAGTAGAAGATTATTCAAAGACAGATTTGGAGGTAGATGCAGATGCTATTCATGAATTAGACCAAATAGATTTCCATAGAAGCACTACAAAGATGTTATATTCAAAAGTGGTCAATAAAACAGTGAGTGCTTGTAAGCTTCAAAAAACTGTGTCAAATCTGTAGACACAAATGAAATTGGACAAAGCATCTTTGCATGCTAAAGAATTGAGAGTCAAAGCATTATAGGACTTGGTAATTGAAGCTGGAGCTGACCCAGCTAATATTGAAATAACAAAGGCTTTGATCAAACATAAGAATTAAGATATTGCTTCTCTCAGGAGGCAACTCAAATTGCCTCAAAGTGAGCATCCCCAAGCCAAAGAGATCCTTCAACAAAAGACTGAAAATGATGAATTAAGTCAGTTGGTTTTAAAGATGACTGCTCAAATTAGAGAAATGGAAAACCAAACTGAAGCTTTAATGAAGGAAAATGAAGCTTTGAAAAAGGCTAAATAAGTCATTCCCACAGTCATTCCAGTAGTAAGTACTGCTGTACCATCTACCTTAGCAAAAAATCTGGCACCAAAAGGGAAATTGGCAACTGCAGTGTCAATTTCATCAAAAGATGTTTTTTCTGCTGCATCTTCAAATACACAAGTACAAACAGGTACAGAAACAGGATTCACAGATTTGGTAAAAGCTATGGAGGAAATGACTTTGAAGAATGATGAGATTAAAAATTTGAAAAAAGCAAATCAAAACTTGGAATTAGCCTATAAATATATTGTGATAACTTCAAAGGGTCATGAGAAAAGAGTAAAATCTTTAGAAGAAAGGGTGTTGATTTTACAAAAAAGAAGTAAATCTCGCTGATCAGGTTGCCTACATCAAAAATTATTTATGGACCAATATCATTGAAGGCATTCACTCACAGTGACCTTCTATTCAGATCATTTATGAGAAGAAAGATTTGTTACAGGCTGCCATTGCAGAAATTGATAAAACAAAGAAGGAACTTGGAAATAAGCCACAACAAGCAGTCCAAATCATATCATTTTTGAACAGTAAAAACAGGGAAGAATTAGAAGAGTTGAAAATTGTTGACATAACAGAGGCCATCCTTCAAATTAGAAAAGTCCTCACTAAAAGAAACATTATGAATAATCTGGAAGAAAAGTGTGATACTATGAATATATCAATTGCTAAATTCAAGACCAAATATGACCTATTGCAAGAATCAGGACTTCTAGATATCCATGGATTCAATGAGAAATTAATGGTGCAAAAGGAATATGACCAGAAGATCAGAGCCTATGCTAAAGAGCAAGTGAACAAACCCTTGCCACAAGGATCTCCAAGTGGTAAATTAGTTTTGCAATATTTTGAGAATTTGTTTTTTCTGCAGAATGAAATCAAACACATGTTCATAGTGAAACCAATTTTTTCAAAGTATACAGGAGCTGATGAAAGTTATAGAAAGTTTAAGAATATGAAGATTCCCACTGATGAACAGTGGCAAGAATTCACAGATTTGATGTGAATTTGACAGATAAAGAGCAGGAAAATCACATGAAGAGGCCAGATTTTACTGTTACCTTAGGGTGAAAAATCAGTGTCAAAGAGTATCAGTTGTCAAAGTGTATCAGTGAAAATAAAAGTCACTGCTGGTTATTTCTCATCTACTGCAGTCAAACAGTGAAAAACAGAGTTAAAGAATATCAGAACAAAATGTGAAAGACGAAGTGTATACTACAAGTTATCTTCCACAAGATAATGTCCCAATTGCTAGCAATACTTTCAGCTAAACAAAAAATCAGTTTGAGTAGATAAACTATTCTATTTTTCTTGTAAAAGAGGACAACTTGCAAATTGTTTTGCAGCTGTCCCTCTTCTTATGTAATAATTCCTATTTTTTCTTGAGATATTCTCTCAAAATTTTGAGATATTTTGTAAGAAATTTATTTGTATAAATACTTCATCTTTCGAAGTATTTGGTGTGGAATACAATTATCAAGACTACTATAGACTTTTTTGTTGAAAACATTGGGATTTTATGTGAGTTAAGTTGAAGTAGCACGCTGGAAACTGAAGCAAATAGACATCATAACAAATGATCCTCATGCTGATCAGATGAATATTGTATCTTCCAGTTTTTATTGTTATTTCTTTAAGTTTCATTCATACATCTTGTGTTATTTTCCATCTTAAATGAATAAATAGGAAAGGTATTACATAATCAGTGTAAAAAGCTCTCTGTTTTTACTAATTTTCATGTTTATGTTTTCTGGTGATTTCCAGACTTTAGAATTCTTGATTTCTCTTTAGTCTCGTTTGACCTCAATTTCCCTCTTTATTTTCTGTGATCTAAGGATTCTTAACAGCCCTTAGTCCAGATCATACCATTTCATCAAAATAGCCTTTTTAAACCCTATGAAGATCATCTATCTTGCCCTTAGTATATTTGTTCTTTTGACCTTAGTTTTCTAGTCTTGTTTGCTATAAATTTGACTCCATTGCCCAATGGTTAGGTAGATCTTTCTATGGTTTCCCTTGTAGTCCTTTATTCCTACCAATATTCAAAAAATTAAACCAAATTTTCTACTCATAGCTAGCCTAAAATCCATTACAAAACAAAGCTAAATCTTAAGGAGAGATCCCTCTCCAAAAATCAAGAAGGCTAGATCCTGAATTCTAAAAGAGGTTCTTGGTTACCCCTGGTTTTCTTTAACTATAAACCAAAATCCCACAACCTAAGAATTACTAGGGTGATAACATACTGGTGACCATACTGGGGATCTAACCACTCTCTAGTTTTAAGTTTAATCTTGAAGGAATATTTCTAAACATATTTTTCCTACTTTAAGATTAAGTTTAAAGGTTGTGGGTATTTACACAATAATCATTCTGGCTCCAAAGAAAGTCTATTATTCTATATCCAACCTTGATCCCAACCCTGCAGATATAGTAGACAATCCAGACCAGATAGGAAAAAAGAAAAAACAAACTGTTAGTTTAGAAACTGAAATACCCCCAAAAAGAGCTGATTCTTTGCCCAAAGAATTAGTAAGCTTATCAGATATTGAATTTGATTTGAAGTTTGAAAAATCACTATTTAGAACCAAGTCTGAAACCGATTTGAAGGAAACTGTTTTAGATTCTGTTTTTACTTCTTTTGTGAATGAGAAACAGAAAGTTATTTTAGCACCTATTAAATCAGACAAAACTAAAAGTCAAAGTCCAGTAAAAAGGGTAAGTGTCACAAAAGTTAAAGACATTGATGAAGCTATAAAGTTAGCCAATTTTTTGTCTCAATTTAAACCTCCAGTTTCTCAATTATACACCACCATCTTCCGAGCAGCAGATTCTACTCTGTATGCTGCCATCTCATTTACAGATTCCACTATCAGTTCACCCCCAGAGCCTGTTAGTCCTGAGTTGCCTTTGCAGCCTAGGATCATATATTCATCATATCCTCAATTCACCGCTAGTTCATCCACAAAACCATTCATTCCTGAGCTGCCCTTGTAGCCTAAAATAGTATTCCTATCATTCACTAAATCCACTACAACCACCACCACCATAAGCACGAGCCATACTACTTCTTTTTCATCTCCTTTTCCAAACTCTTCAAGTTCAGCCTTCAGCACATCTTCTATTGTTACCAACACTATCCCTGCCACTACTACTGTACCTCCTAGTTTAGCAAGAATCCAAGCCATGGTAGCCAGATATGCTCCCTTGGTCTTACCTCAAAATCTCCATGACATGCCCCAAAATTACCAAAAGGACATCCCATTGTTTGATAATTTTTCACAAATTACTGCACAACAACATATCACCAGAATGAATGATTTTTGGGAAATTTATGAGATAGATGAGTCTGATGTCAGAATGAGGTTATTTTCACAAAGCTTAATTGGAGAAGTAAAAACATGGTTTAGAAATTTAGGTGCTGGTACTATAGCAGACTTAGCTGCATTCCATAGAGCTTTCCTAAATAAATGCGAAAAGAAGAAAAATCCCTTACAAATATTATCTGAGTTTGATGCTGTTAAGAGAGCCCCCAACGAGTCTGTCCAAGATTTTTGCACCAGATACAATAGTATTTACAATTCTATTCCTGCAGACCTTAAGCCCACTCCATATTCCGTGTTGCTCAAATTCCTTGATTATTTTTATGTAGACATGGCATATCAACTTAGAGAAAGGGATGCAAACACCTTAGAAAAAATGCAATTAAATGCTGTTGGAGTAGAAATCAATATCCTTGCTAGAAAATACAGAATGAGAAATGAGAGGAGCGTTACTATCAAAGAAGAAGCTTCAAACTTAGATGGAAAATTTGATTTTATTAACAAAACATTAGAAAAAGTAGTTGAGAGACTAGACCACATTGAAAGAAAACCACAATGGGAGAATCAATCCCAAATCAGGAATCCCAACTACAGGAAAAACAACAATCCTGGGAAATGTAACGAACCCTCCCCAGATCAGAATATAAGATCCCCATTCCAAGAAAACTTTGCAGAGAGTTCACAAAACAATGTTGAGGATGAGGAAGACATCAACATAGTTATGGGGATAGATGAAAACAATACAATTTTCCTCACTCAGGAGGACCAAGAACTCTTTGAGATACAACAGTTCAAAGTGGAATCTGGTGAATCCTTCGACTATAAGCAAGGTTATGACTTCACAATAAATGAAATTCACAGCCAATATAACCTTAGGAGTAAGAAAACTAATGATCCTACTACAAAGAACAATGCTCCAACCCAAAAAAGCCAAAACAAAAAGAATATTGAGGCTCCCAAAACAAAAGTTTTGCAGATTCTTCCCAGAGAAAATAAACAATATTCAAACCCACCCAGTCCTCAAAAAAAAGATAGTCCAAAGATTGTAGATATCACTGATGAGGTGGCTCAATCCTCTAAAGATTCCCAAAAGGCTAATACCATAAATACCACCAATTCAGTAACAATCAATGATCCAAAAAAGAATCCAACTGACTCAAAATCATCAAATCCTAAATCTTCTGCTAAGAATTCCAAAACTGATAAAGCAACTGCTAACACTCAAACTATTCTTGAAAAAACAATCAAAGATAGCAGAAACTAGGAAACTCAAATAGAGGACAAAATAAAATCTCAAGCCAAAGGTAAAACTGTTGAAACACAAGAAAAATCATCCCAAACCACAGTTCCAAAAGATGAAATAATTCAAGCCATCAAATCTCAGTCAACAATTAACATGCAATCTAAAATATCCAAGTTAAAGATAGTTGTTCCCTTAGAAGAATTGGCTAAAAATGACTTGTATAGATCTATTATTACTGAAACATTGAATGTAAATGAAAATGAGGATACAATTAATATGAGTGAGGATAGACCTGAATTAATCTTTGGTCTAAATGTAGATGGTAAGCATTCGGATGTGTCAGTACCTCCATTTTATTTAAGTCTTACTGTACATGATCAGATATTACACAATGCTATGCTAGATACTGGAGCTTACCATAACCTAATGCCCAGAGCAATAATGGAAACCCCAAATCTAGACATAACCTGACCATATAAAGATTTGTTTTCATTTGATTCATCTAAAGTCCAATG
Organism: Pinus albicaulis; assembly: GCA_034641835.2. NCBI lineage: Eukaryota > Viridiplantae > Streptophyta > Pinopsida > Pinales > Pinaceae > Pinus > Pinus albicaulis. Next base: position 142,360,215 of record CM076582.1, read on the forward strand.
CATAGGATTGATTAAATATTTGTGTGTAAACTTAGTCCAATATCCTGGTAAAAGCATGATCATGGATGTTGTGGTAGCTGATATCCCACCAAATTATGGCATGCTTCTTTCTCGCTCATGGGAAGAAAAGTTGCAGGGATCTCTACAACTTGACACGAGTTATGCCACTCTCTCGATATTTGGATAGCCCAAAAATATTTTACAGAGAAACTTTAATGAAGTTTATGATCAGCACTACTGACAGACCTACCAATTATCTAATCTATTCAACACCTACTGATCTTGATTCCTTTATTATCTATAATTCTGATCATAATAATAGCCAAACTGAAATCATTGATAAGAAGCTTAAAATAATGGATGATTGCATTGGTCATGAGGCTTTATGGCATTTGGATTTTGATGTATCAGTGAATAAATCAAGAGCTGGAGCTGGTGTATGGATTACCAACATTGAAACCAGCCATTCCCAAGGACATGCCTTTAGATTGAATTTCAAATGTACTAATAACATGGCTGAATATGAGGCTTTAATCTTAGGTCTTCAAATCATTAGAATATTGGGAGGGAAATGAATATTAGTCATGGGAAATTCAGAGTTAGTTATCAAGCAAATAAACGCAGAATACTCAGTTCACAATCCTAGACTGGCCAGATACAGGGACACAACACATGATTTGGTTGAGGATTTGTTAGAAAGCAAGTTTTCTATCATCCCCAGAAAACATAACATGCAAGCCCATTGTTTAGCAACCTTTGCCAGCACTTTCAAACTTCCATTTTCACCATTACAAAAATACACTGCTGAAATCAAACACAGACCTATTGTCCCAAATAATATAAAATACTGGAAAATTTTCTCAGAAGATGAACAAATCTATCACTTTTTGAACAATGAACGAGAGTTTCAAAATTTCCAAATTGATAATGATTGTAATATAGATTCACCTTGTAACATAGATTTAAATTTTTGTCAACTAGATGATTTAGATGATTTAGATGTACATAATTTTGATAAACCTACTATATTTACTCAGAGTGACATAGATGAATTGAAAAAAGTAGATATAGAGGAAATGATGGAAGATGAACCAGATTTGATTGATTTAAAACATAACATTTTACCCAGAGGTTTAACTCCCCTAGAAGACTTGTTTGATTCCAATGATGTGCCCAAAAGGCCAAAAATGGAACCAGTCAGGTCTGATATAGAAGAGTATAACTTAGGGACAAATGAAAAACCAAAAATGATCAAACTATAAAAATCCTTATCATCAGAAGAAAAGGTTAAATACATAGAACTTTTGAAAGAATATCAGGATGTTTTTGCATGGAGTTACAAAGATTTGAAAACTTACAACAAAGACATAATTCAACATAAGGTTCCTTTGAAATAAAATCAAAAACCTTTTCAACAAAAACTAATAAGGATTAATCCAATCTTGCTACCTTTGATCGAGAAAGAAGTTAAAAGAATGTTTGATGCACAAATAATTACACCAGTCAGATATTCTGACTGGGTATCTAATTTAGTGCCCACCAGAAATAAAACAAGAGAAATTCGACTGTGTATAGACTTTAGAAATCTCAATAAAGCTTCCTTGAAAGACAATTACCCCTTGCCTAAAATGGATCATATTTACAGAGGGTGGCAGGTTCTTCAAGAATTTCTTTACTAGATGGTTTCTCTGGTTATAATCAAATTCTAGTTCATAAATATGATCAAAGTAAAACTTCATTTACTACTCCTTGGGGCACTTTCATGTACGTGAAAATGCCTTTTGGATTGAAAAATACAGGAGCTACTTTTCAGAGGGCAATGGATATTGCATTTGCTAAAGAGATCCATGAATTTTTAGTTATTTATCTTGATGATATTACTACCTTTAAAAAAACAAATGATGAACACTTGGATCATCTCAGACAAGTATTTATCAAGTGTAGAAAATATGGTATATCCCTTAATCCTAAAAAGACTCTTTTCGGACTAGAAGAAGTAAAACTGTTAGGTCACATAATCTCCAAAGAAGGCATTAGAATAGACCCTACAAGAATTGAAGCTATTTTGAACATTCAACCACCAAGAAACATAAAGGAACTTCAAGCATTCTTGGGTAAAATAAAATTTTTAAGAAGGTTTATCTCTAATCAAGCTGAAATCATAAAAGATCTCAACAATATGCTTAAAAAAGACTCTGCAATAAAATGGAAAATAAAGGCCAAACAATATTTCGAATCCATAATACAGGCCTTGACAAAAGCACCAGTCCTCATCAACCCAGATTATACAAAAGATTTCATAATCTTTTCCTTTGCATCTGAACACCCCATAGCTACAGTTCTTCTGCAGAAAAACAATCAAGGTTTTGAACAACCAATTGCATTCTTTAGTAAAGCCCTCAGAGATGCACCTATGAAGTATAATATAATGGAAAAATAGGCTTTAGCCCTGGTTAAAGCCATCAAGGATTTCAGAGTTTACATTCTTCATTCACACATCATTGCATATGTCCCTAATGCAGTAATTAAAGATATTCCGACACAAGATGGACCTGATAGTAGGAGAGGAAAGTGGATAGCCACTATCCTTGAGTATGATCTGGAAATCAAACCAACTAAGATAATTAAAGGACAAGGTTTATCTAGATTGATGGCTGAATCAAATTGCAATGCTTTAGATATTAATTTCATTGCACAAATAGATGACCAGGAGGAGATGGCGACTCCATTGATCAGTGAGGCCTATATAAAATCACCATGGTACTCTGATATTATCTTTGTACTAACACATTTACAAGCTCCTCCTGGGCTAACTAAAACCAAAGCAAGATTCATCAAACATAAAGCAATGAGGTTTTGTATCTTAAAAAATGCACTTTACTGGAAAGAAAATAGTGGGATTTTACTAAATTTTTATTAAAATCTGAGGCTGACAAAATTCTTGAGGAATTTCATGTATGTGACTATGGAGGCCACCTCTACTGGAAGAGTACAACTGAAAAAATACTAAGAGATGTTTTTTACTGGCCAACTTTATTTTCTGATGTTGAAAAATTTGTTGCCTCCTGCCACAAATGTCAAATTTTTGAAGGGAAAAAGAAACTATTGCCTTTACCTCTTAAGCCTATATCAACTAAAAAACCATTTCAACTATGGGGGTTAGACTTCATTGGTGAAATCCATCCTCCATCTTCAGGCCAACATAAATGTATTTTAACTACTACAAATTAATTTACCAAGTGGATAGAAGCCATTCCTACTAGGCAAGCCACTGATTCAGTTATAATATCATTTATAGAAATTAATATTTTATCAAGATTTGGATGCCCACATAAGATTATTACTGACAATGCAGCAACATTCAAATCCAAGAAAATGATTTCTTTCTATCATAAATACCATATTACCTTAGGTCATTCCACAACATATTATCCCCAAGGTAATGGTTTAGCCGAATCATCAAACAAAAGCTTAATCAATATCATCAAAAAATTACTCCAAGACAACAAAAAGACATGGAACAAAAAGCTGATCTATGCCCTATGGGCTGATAGACTTACCACAAAAAAGTCTATTGGAACTTCACCTTATCAGATTGTTTATGGAATAGATGCAGTTTTCCCTTCTTCCTTGGGTGTTCCAGTCATGAAGATTATCCAGGAATCACAGGTGTAAACAAATGATATTCAACGAAGAATCAATGAAACCATACATCTCCAACAAACTAGGGAAGAAGTTTATGAAAAATCACAAGTTTTACATGAAAAAATTAAAAATATTTTTGATAAAAGGGTTAAAGAAGATGATTTTTTCATAGGAGATCAAGTTTTGAGATGGGACTCATGAAGGGAAGATAAAGGAAAACATGGAAAGTTTGAATTTTTATGGCAAGGACCCTATGTGATATATGGTTACAGAGGTAATAATTCCTTTTTCATCAGGAATTTGGATGGAACTGAACTTTAAGAAAGACCAGTGAATGGTAGGATGCTGAAACACTACTATTCTTCACAGTCACTCAATAGTTAGATTGATTTACTTTATCATTGTAAATATTCATTGCAAGTGTGTAGATTGGATTGTAGATTTTATCTACAAAGTTGAAGCCCGAAGAGAAGGCCCTAAGCTTTGTAGTATAAAATGTCATAAATATGATTTTTTTCAAAAAAACAGAAGACAATTACATGATCACCAAGGTCAAAGATGAAGGCTACTGATCTCAGAGTTCTTGACATTCCACCAGGAAATGCCATCTCGAAGTGAAGCTGATGTTAGTGACCTATAAATATAGGATTCATAATTTTGACTTGACTGATAGTAATCTTGTATATATGTACATACTTTTCCTTCTGCAAGTTGTATTCCCATATTTTGTAAAAAATCAAAAAAATCAAAAAAATCAAAAAGAGGGTAAAAAGTCCTAAAAGAACAATCAAATGAATTAGAAAAAATAATAGACCCCAAAAGAAAAATATGAATAAAACAAGAAAGTGTGCAAGTCTAAATGCCACTACTTTTACCTTTTGGAGTTGATTATGGCAGAGTGTCAATAAATGACATAATCCATGATGAGTTAAACAATTTAATCTTGACTTGTCATGTTTCAATTTCACTTGTTGTAGATAGAGAATAAAGAATTGTCATACAGTTTAATCATGACAATTCAGTAGTTAGATAGAGAATAAGTGAATCCAACAATTTAATCTGGATTCCTGAATGAAATAAGTGTAGAATTAGATCGTTTTATTGCTTTCAGAAAGAATAAATGTTGTAAAGGTTGCTAGCTCAAATGCACCTAATCAAAATGAAAGAAAAAATTTTAGCAGTTAAAATTGTGTAGGTAGAAGAAGGTGAGAAGCATCATTGTAAATATTATTCACCAAAGTTGCAAATAACTAAATTCCCTTCCCCATAGCCATTTATCATTCTAAACTATCAGTTAGAAAGGCTCAAGGCATTTCCTTGACTTCTGTTGGGACCGGACCCAAGGCTCTATGGATGATTAGTTGAAAATGTTAAATTTCTACATTAATCCCAAAAATCACATCATTTTCCATTCATGCATTCATTTCCCTGAAAAATCATAAGTAAAAACCTCATTTTTTCTTAATGATGTTCTAATCCCCATTTAGTTAACTTCCCACATCTCATGAAAGCATAAAACCCTCAAAATTACATTTTGTCCTAAGTTTGAGTGATGAAGTTATTATAATGCGAATTTGCTTTTAAACTTCACTTTTATTAGTTATATTAATGTAATTTGAGTATCCATTTTTCCTTTGTCATATTAACTTTAACTTATTTAATAATTCCCTAGAAAATAACCTTATCCTATTTAATATAACTTCCTTTTATTAAATATCTCCAAAAACCCATTAATATAACTTTAAGCCAAAGTTTATTATCCCCACATGTTTAAATAAAACCCACATTAAACCCCTTTTGGCTAAAAATAACTTTATGTAAATATCTCGCCCCTTATGGTTATTAAATCAATTTGATTTAATTAACTATATAATAAATATACAAAGAAAATCTTTTAAACATATTTTATATATGTTTAAAAAAAAAAGAATCCCGAAGTTTAATTTAAACCAAACTTCATAAAACCCATGCATCTGTTAATATTTTCCCTTTCCCGATTACCTAACCCAAGGTTAAAACCTTAAACTATCCATTTTCCCCAATACATGCCCTTTTAACAAAGTCCTAACCTTGGTTAAAACCCTTTAATACCCCGCCCATCCAATTTATTCAATGTATAAAGCCTTTTTATACATAAATCTTGCTAAAATCCCTCCTCGCCTTCAGGCTTAATATCGACCATCCGATTTCCTTGACCCATTGATCATACGGTTAAAAATAAATGCGATGAAATATCACCCAGGCCTCATCCTTCTTTTTCGCGTGGAACCACAACTGTCCGATCATTATCCCATTAAAATATAACGATCCATATCCAACGCGATTCTTGACTTTATATTCCATCCTTCCCCATTGCATTGAATAAACAACCGTTAGATCTTCAATAACTTTTTAATCTGATAGTCCTAATTACATTCGAAAACTCATTTCCCACGTCCCCACCATTTCCCATCGCATTAATTTGTGACCGTAGATCTCCACTCAGCAGATCTACGGCTCACATTTAAAGCCCCAACCCCACTACACTTACCCCTCAACTTTGAGTTAAATCCTGACTGTTCGCATCTCAGAATCAGATCTGACGGTGTAAATCCAATATCGCGCAACCAAAATTATCGACCAAATTTTTCAAAAAATCGTGCGATAAAAGCTGTTTCTTAATACCACCCGCTGCCTTCGTGTCCCCTTTTCATTCGATCGCATGCCAAAAGGTAAAAAAAACTTACCACTTCAAACCTACGCAAAAACCGCCCAGTCCAAAATAAAACTGCTCCCACCATTAATATCCTACTTGCAATAAATGTGATTGAATTTTGATTAGACTTAAGGTTTTATGCCTTAGTTTTCTCACTATTTTCATTATATTTCACGCATTTTACCATAGAACCCTTTGATACTACTGTTGAGCCTTCGGACGCCATTACAGAGCCTTCTTTGAAACTGTCTGTCGTTCTAAAAATCCATTTCCTCTGAAACTTACTGCCGGAGAATTTATATGACCTCTGCCAAGCAAATTGTAATTGAATTGAAGACCGTTGCAGACCAGCAACCCCTTGAAACCACAACCATACCTATCAAAGGTATTTTTCATCAATCCAACCTGTAAAAACTCTCAATTTCAAAGGAAAATACCTCAATTAGACTGTCAATACTAAAATAAATCCAAATTATCCATCTGAGAGTTCCCTAAACCTCCAAAATATAGGGGAAACTCTGTCAAATTTTTTCAATAATCTGCTGTTTCAGTTTCAGAGAGTTTTTATCCATTCCAAAGCTACTTTCACTGATTAAAGTAACTTGAAAGCTTTTGAAAGTTACCTTCTAACCCTCTGTGCCTTATAAACCTTTTCTGTCACCCTAAAACCCTACTCAAAGTCTAATTTTTTCCTAAAAATCCTTTCAATTGCCTCTTGTTTCTCAAAAAGAACTTAGCAAACTATATAATCTTGCTTTGTTCATTCAAAATGACCAAGAAACAAGTCACTCCCAAGTCTGGAGGTCCAAAATCCCAGAAAAATGTCTCTAGCAAGTTACCACAGCTTGAACCTTCTAAAATCAATAAGCCTACTCCTGCCCTTACTGCTGAAACTATTGAAGTAGTCAAACCTGTTCAACCACCCATAACTTCTCAAGAAAGTAGCCCATTGATTGATGTTGATTATAGAATATTTGATCCTTCAGTTGAATTCAACCTGCTAGAAGTCCACAATTGGTGTTTTGGAAAATCTGTAGAGAAGGTTAAAAATGATGTACCCATTTGGGATTCCAATTTGCCAAAATATGTTGTTCCTCTTACTCATCAGGCTCCAGATTTTGTCAGACTACGTCAGTTGTATTACCTTCCAGATCAGAGGTGTATTGTTAATAAATATAGGGAAGTCATGTTCTATATCAATGCTGAGTCCATTAATGCCATGCTGCAAATGAACCATGACCCTATGGCAGTTTCACTGTCAATTGAGGACTTGACCCAGCTATACTTGGATTTAGATTTTCCTACCAGGTTCAATATATTTCAGACCTTTTGGCCAACTCATGTTAATGTCCCCAAAGTAAATCCACCCTATGATACCTTTGATTTCCCTAAGGGTACAAGGCAGATTGTCTCCATGCTATCATTCATACTGGGATATGACAATGATGAATTTATTGATGCTTCTATCTTGGGTTTTCTATCCAAATTGACTCTTGGCTAGCCTCCATCCATAATCTTCAATTTTGCTAAGCTTATTGCTGAGAACATGCACTACCAATTGAAAAAAGTACCAGAGGAGGGGGTATTTAGATATACATCATATCTACTACATCTTTTCTTGTATTATCAAGCAGAAAAATTCCCTATTGAGTTGCAGAAATTAGATGTAGAAGGGAAACTTCTGTCAGTAATGTTTTGGACATCTTTATTAAGGAAAGACAACAGTCAGTATAACTACACAGATTTCAATGATTTGTTCATAATACCAGCTATGAACTTGTTAAATAAAGAATAAAATCCTAGAATAAAGGAAGAGACCAAAAGGATTTTACAATTGTTTGAGAATTGTAAAACAAGGGATTGGTATTTATACAAGGATCATATAGAGATTAGAGTGTATGGTGCACTCTTGGCTCCATACAAATTACCAAGGTTTGTAACTACTAGAATCTTTGCCTTAGAATATTTAAGGAAAATCTTAAATGCAGATGAAGTGAATTTCATGGCCTCCAAGAAAAAGACCCATTTTAAACTCAAGAATTAGGTTGGTCCATTTATTGTCAACAATAGAGAAGCTGTGAATGAAATAAATATCAAATTAAAAGAGTAAAAATTCCAATAAAGCTTCATGTAGAACTATGACCCTCAGGGTGTTCTGAGCACTATTAGAGTAAAATGTAAGTTTAATCCCTTCTTACATGATTCCAAACCACAGATTGAGAAATTTGCCAGTCAGATTGAGTGGGAGGCATATACTTTGATTGATGATGATACACAGAGTATGCAGGCAGGTAATGTACAGGAAAAACAGGTTGATAATTCACAGGTTTTTACAGCTGATAAAGACACAGAGGTTTCACACAAAAGAAGCAGAGAAGAGGACAACTATACAACAGAAGCTATTTCAGACAAGAAATTCAGAATTCCTTATAGCAAGAAAAGTAAATTGACTGCTGAAGAAAAGGATAAGGCAATCGAGATTGATGATAATAATGGCCATCAGATTGATGATGAGGCAACATTAATAGTAAATGAGACACTCAAGGAACTTCAAAAGGTCCAAATTGAAGCATAGGATATAGACACAGTGATGGTTGAAAAACAAACTGATGTAGAATTTCCTTCTTCCTCAAAGGAAACTGATAATAGAGAATCAAACATTCAAATAAAATTCAGGCAAATCAAGGAGAAGAATGAAGAAATAAAAAATGAAATCTATTCCACATTTCTCAAATAGAAACCTGGAAATAAGGATAGACTTCTCACTGCTTTTGATTATTCTTCCAACAAATTGATAATGTCATTCTTGAAGCCTACAATGGCTGATCTTAAGACAATAGCAGATTATTCAAAGATAGATTTGGAGGTAGATGTAGATGCTATTCATGAATTAGACCAAATATATTTCCATAGAAGCACTACAGAGATGTTATATTCAAAAGTGGTCAATAAAATAATGAGTGCTTGTAAGCTTCAAAAAAATATGTCAAATCTGCACACACAAATGAAATTGGACAAAGCATCTTTGCATGCTAAAGAATTGAGAATCAAAGCATTAGAGGACTTGGTAATTGAAGCTGGAGCTAACCCATCTAATATTGAAATAGCAAAGGCTTTGATCAAATAGAAGAATGAAGATATTGCTGCTCTCAGGAGGCAACTCAAATTGCCTCAGAGTGAGCATCCCCAAGTCAAAGAGATCCTTCAATAGAAGACTGAAAATGATGAATTAAGTCTGTTGGTTTTAAAGATGACTGATCAACTTAGAGAAATGGAAAACCAAATTGAAGCTTTAATGAAGGAAAATGAAGCTTTGAAAAAGGCTAAAGAAGTCATTCCCACAGTCATTCCAGTAGTAAGTACTGCTGTACCATCTACCTTAGTAGAAAATCTGGCACCAAAAGGGAAATTGGAAATTGCAGTGTCAATTTCATCAAAGGATGTTTCTACTGCTGCATCTTCAAATACACAGGTACAAACAGGGACAGAAACCGGAGCCACCGATTTGGTAAAATCTATGGAGGAAATGACTTTGCAGAATGATGAGATTAAAAATTTGAAAAAAGCAAATCAAAACTTGGAATCAGCCTATAAAGATGTTGTGATAACTTCAAAGGGTCATGAGCAAAGAGTAAAATCTTTAGAAGAAAGGGTGTTGATTTTACAAAAAGAAGTAAATCTTGCTGATCAGGTTGCCTACATCAAAAATTATTTATGGACCAATATCATTGAAGGCATTCACTCACAGTGGCCTTCTATTCAGATCATTTATGATCAGAAAGATTTGTTACAGGCTGCCATTGTAGAAATTGATAAAACAAAGAAGGAACTTGGAAATAAGCCACCACAAGTAGTCCAACTCATATCATTTTTGAATAGCAAAAACATGGAAGAATTAGAAGAGTTGAAAATTGCCGACATAACAGAGGCCATCCTTCAAATCAGAAAAGTCCTCACTAAAAGAAACATTATGAATAATCTGGAAGAAAAGTGGGATACTATGAATATATCAATTGCTAAATTCAAGACCAAATATGACCTACTGCAAGAATCAGGACTTCCAGATATCCATGGATTCAATGAGAAATTAATGGTGCAAAAGGACTATGACCAGAAGATCAGATCCTATGCTAAAGAGCAAGTGAAAAAACCTTTGCCACAAGGATCTCCAAGTGGTAAAGTAGTTTTGAAATATTTTGAGAATTTGTTTTTACTGCAGAATGAAATCAAGCACATGTTCTTAGTGAAACCAATTTTTTCAAAGTATAGAGAAGCTGATGAAAGTTATAGAAAGCTGAAGAATATGAAGATTCCCACTGCTAAACAATGGCAAGAATTCACAGATCTGATGTGAATTTGACAAACAAAGAGAAGGAAAATCACATGAAGAAGCCAGATTTTGCTCTTACCTCAAGGTGAAAAATCAGTGTCAAAGAGTGTCAGTTTTCAAAGTGTATCAGTGAAAACAAAAGTCACTGCTCGTTATTTCTCATCTACTGCAGTCAAACAGTGAAAAATAGAGTTAAAGAGTATCAGAACAAGATGTGAAAGAGGAAGTGTATACTACAAGTTATCTTCCACAAGATAATGTCCCAATTGTCAGCAATACTTCTAGCTAAACAAAAAATCAGTTTGAGTAGATAAACTGTTCTATTTTTCTTGTAAAAGAGGACAACTTGCAAACTATTTTGCAGCTGTCCCTCTTCTTATGTAATAATTCCTATTTTTTCTTGAGATATTCTCTCAAACTTTTGAGATATTTTGTAATCAATTTAATTTTATAATTACTTCATCTTTCGAAGTATTTGGTGTGGAATAAAATTATCAAGACTAATAATTACTTTTTTGTTGAAAACATTGGGATTTTATGTGAGTTAAGTTGAAGCAGTAGGCTGGAAAATGAAGCAAATAGACATCATAACTAATGATCCTCGTGTTGATCAAATGAGTATTGTATCTTCTATTTTTTATTGTTTATTTCTTTAAGTTTCATTCATACATCTTGTGTTATTTTCCATCTTAAATGAATAACTAGGAAAGGTATTACAGAATCAGTGTAAAAAGCTCTCTGTTTTTACTAGTTTTCATGTTTATGTTTTCTGCTGATTTCCAGACTTTAGAATTATTAATTACTCTTTAGTCTCATTTGACCTCAATTTCCCTCTTTCTTTTCTGTGATCTAAGGATTCTTAAATTCCCTTAGTCCAGATCATACCACTTCATCAAAATAGTCTTTTTAAACCCTCTGAAGATCTTCTATCTTGCCCTTATTATATTTGTTCTTTTGACCTTAGTTTTCTAGTCTTGTTTTCTATAAATTTGACTCCATTGCCCAATGTTTAGGTAGATATTTCTATGGTTTCCCTTGTAGTCCTTTATTCCTACCAATATTCAAAAAATTAAACCAAATTGTTTACTCATAGCTAGCCTAAAATCCATTACAAAAAAAATCTTTAAATCTTAAGGAGAGATCCCTCTCCAGAACTCAGGAAGGCTAGATCCTAAATTCTAAAAGAGGTTCTTGGTTACCCCTGGTTTTCTTTAACTATAAACCAAAATCCCACGATACTAGGGTGAGAACACAAGGCACCCTCTAAATGGACATGACCTATGTTACCATCCCTATCTTTGGTCAACCAAGAAGACTATATAAAGAAACTGTAGGTTTTAACCCTGTACAGAAATTATCTACTAACAAATCTTAAAACAGAAAATAAACAATAGCAAGAGCATAAAACATAAAACAGATAAACACAGAGATTTTCCCCTAGATCCCAAATCGGGATGACTAGTTTGATTTTTCATTATATTCCTTTTAGTGTTACAACACATATATATACATGCCGAAGCATACATAAACCCCAATCCATTAACCCTGGATTAGAACATAACTGTAGTTCCCTTGACCGGATCTACAAAATACCAGGAGCCAAAAACCATTGTACCCCAAAAACATGTGCAAACCCATGCACAAAACCATGGGCGGATCCACCCACCGAAAAATAAGGACCAAATTTTTTTCCCGGGGTGCTGCCCCAGACCTCGACAAGGGGGGATACCGCCCCCCCTATGACCCCCCCAATGTTGCACCCAGTGCAACGTATGAGAGCTATCCCCACCTTGCGCGACCCCCCGTGCGTGATTAGTTGTGGAAAGAATATAACACATACCCAAAATTCTCCCACTTGTTGTTTTCTTTCCGCAGGTGGCCACAAGAGAGCTGAGTCATCAACCCAACTTTGCAACACCCATTGTTTCTCTACACCAAGAGAACTTATGAGTGCTCACGGAATTTTTCAATGCATCTGCAACATTCTTCAAAGTGTCCACCTTTACCAGCAACACCCTTTTAGCTTCAACCATATATCTCACAAAGTGATATTGAACATCAATGTGATTTGTCTTTGAATGATAAGCAGGGTTCTTAGCCAAGAAAATTTCACTTAGGATATCACAGTCTATCCTTATAGCTTGTTGCACCAACCCCATACTTGAACACAATCTCTGCAACCAAACTGCTTCCTTGCTTGCATGAGTGGCTCCCATGTATTTTGCCTCTGTAGTTGAAGGAGCCACTACAGACTGTCTTTTACTCATCCAACTAACTGCACCTCCAAATAGGCTAAACACATACCCACTTGTAGATATTCTTTCGTCCAGATCTCCAGCCCAGTTTGCATCAATAAAACCATGAATTTCCAACACTCTTTCCAATCCTGGTCTTCCCTGGTAGCACAAGCCATAATCACTAGTGACATGCAAATATCTGAAAACCCGCTTCACTACTGTCCAATGCTCCTTCCCTGGGTTTGACATAAACGTGCTCAATACTCCCACTGCATGTGTAAAGTCTAGTCTATTACAGGCCATTGCATACATCAGGCTACCCACTGCACTTGCATATGAAACACGGGACATATCCTCCTCTTCTTCTTGTGTCTTGGGACACTATTCAGCATACAACTTTGTACCTACAGGAATCAGAACATTCACTGGTTTAATATCCTGCATATTGAACCTCTGTAATATAGTCTCAACATATTTCCTCTGATTTAACCAGAGCTTCCTCTTTGCCCAATCTCTCTTAATTTCCATGCCCAAAATATAGTTTGCAGCACCAAGATCCTTCAAGTTGAATTTGGAGAACAACTGGGTCTTCAAATATTGGATAATTTCTTTGTCATTTCCAATAAATAACATATCATCCACATACAAGACCAAATAAATAACACGGTCAACAATTAATTTAAAATAAACATAGTGATCCTCCTTGCTTCTGGTGAAGCCAAGTCCCCGTATATAGGTATCAAATTTTTGATACCACATCCTTGGTGACTGTTTTAACCCATACAAAGACTTCTTTAACCTACATACCAGCTCTTTCTTCCCCTTCACCATAAAGCCTTCAAGTTGTTTCATGTATATCTCCTCTTCCAGATCCCCGTGAAGAAATGATGTCTTCACATCCATCTGTTCTACCTCAAAATCAAATGCAGTAGCAACATATAAAAGTAATCTAATAGAAGTAACTTTGGCAACAGGAGAAAAAATATCACCAAAATCAATTCCCAGCACCTGGGAATAACCTTTTGCTACCAACCGAGCTTTGTATTTCTCCACCTTGCCATCTACATTCATCTTCTTCTTAAACACCCATTTTCTCCTGATGGGCTTCCTTCCAGCCGGCAACTCCACCAGATCCCATGCCTCATTTTTATGCAAGGATGCCATTTCATCAACCATGGCCTCCTTCCAGATTTTTCCATCCTCTAAATCTACTGCCTCCTTGACAGTTATGGGATCATCATCAATTATAGTTAAAGAAAAATTTGAACAGAAATCAGATGGACTATACCTTTCTAGTTGTCTTCTTTCCCGAACTGATCTTCTAACAGCTAGAGTTTGTGGCTCTTCCTCTTTTGAGTCTTCTTCTGTTGTAGAGTCTGATTCATCCTCTTTTAGCTCAAACTCTATCTTCTCAGGTTCCTTTGGTAGGACTTCATGTTTAACAATATCTTTCACCTCTCTAAACACCACATCTTGACTACACACAACTTTCCTTGTTTCTGGGTTCCAAAGCTCTTAACCCTTTAAACCATCCTTATACCCAATAAAGATGCACCGTTCAAATTTATTATCCAACTTGCTCCTTTTCTCCTTTGGAACATATACATATGCATCACATCCAAATACCCTCAGATGAGAAAGAGAGGGTTTCTTACCAGTCCATACCTCATGTGGGGTCTTATCTTCCAACGCTGATGAAGGTGATCTGTTAACCAAGTAACATGCAGTCTCCACTGCCACTGCCCATAATTCTTGTCCTAATCTGGTACCACTGAGCATGCTTCTTGCCTTTTGCATCATTTTTCATTTCATTCTTTCTGCAACTCCATTTTGCTGAGGTGTGTATGGAGTATTCTTTTGCCGTGCTATACCATGCTTCTTACAGAACTCTTAAAATTCCTTCTTGCAGAACTCCCCACCATTATCTGTCCTTGACACCTTTATCTTCTTCTTTGTCTGGTTTTCCACTAGAGCCTTAAATTCTTTAAATCTATCAAAGACTTTAGATTTATTCCTCAATAAATATATCCATGTATTCCTTCAGAAGTCATCTATGAATGAAACATAGTAGATAGACTTACCCAGTGATGGAACCGACACAGGTCCAAACACATCATTGTGCACAAGCTCTAATATCTTGTTTGCCCTCTTAGCACGAGAAGGAAAACTCACCTGATTCTGCTTCCCATATACACAATGTTCACGAAAATCGAAATCCAAAGAGCAATTAGACATACCTTCTACCATACCATTTCCAATATGTCGAAGCCTTTGATGCCATAGCATGGTATTTTCTCCAGAGACCGCTAGGCTTTCCGCTCCACTTTCAGGAACCACAAAATTGTTGCACCCATCAATAACAGTGTTGCCCTGAATCTTGTACAGAGTTCCAATATGAACTCCCCACATTAACACCAGTGCTCCTCGAACCATCTTACATGTATCTTTCTCGAACACTGTTTTTACACTTGCATCATCCATCTTGCTTACATAAATCAGATTTCTGGCCAATGTAGGAATGTGAAAAACACCAGGAAGTGTTCTAATCCTTCCACCTTGTAGCTTCAGCTTGACCTTTCCACGTCTGACGATTCTGGCCTTCCTATCATCCCCTAGGAAGACATCACCACCATCATATTTCTCATACTCGCAGAACCACTCCCTATGGGGAGTGAAGTGAAACGATGCACCTGAGTCAATCAACCATGACTCATGATCTACATGTGTATTTGAAGAAGAGGCCAAATACACATCCCCACCTTCATTTGAGGTGGTTTTTGCCTCTACAGAAGGAGCACCATTATATCCCTTTCCTTTCTCAGGAGCTTTAGATCTGCAGTCCTTTTTGAAGTGCCCTTCCTCTCCGCATTTCCAGCACACCTTTACAAACTTTCCAGGAGATTTAGATCTCCCTCTAGATTTCAATCTCCCACTCGAAACCTTATTCTTGCTTCTGTTCTGGGAATTTCCTCATACAGATAAGGCATCTCCATTTTGACCCTCCATATTTCTCCGTCTTATTTCCTCTGACAGCAAGGCTGAGTGTTGGCGAGAGAACAAGTCTTGCAGAGAAGACCCGGGTTTAGGTTTAAAGGGTCAACAAGGTTTTCCGCCTTAGTCTAGTTTCATGCTGGCATTTTCACTCTGCTCCGAAGGGCAGAGAGTCCCACCCGAGGCATGCCATGAACTTACTGTGATAGGGATTCGATCGGTATCATCCCAAAAACACCAGTACAGTTGAATCAAAGCTAAGGTAAAAGTCTAAAAATCCATAACATATACCTCTCAGGGAAGTGTTCAGACTTACAGTAAATAAAATTTTAAAAGGTGCTTTCAAAATCGTTCATTCAAAACCATAACAAATACCCGAAACAACACTTCTGGATATATTAATCATCAGCCATCAGTGGCGAATTATTACAAGGCTTAGTTGCATGAGCATAAACAGAGCAGAATAAAATATGTCCTATTGGATAGAGAGAGAATGCAGAAACACAGAGGAATGGAGAACAGTGCAACACAGATAAAGCTCTCTTGTGGCTCCCTATTGCCTATTCCCATCTGCTCCAAAAACCCCATTACCCGATGGCTGGCTGCCTATTTGTTCTGCTCCCAGCGTGACTGATAGTTCCTCCTTTCTTCTCGCTCAGCTGTCTTCTGTTTCTTTCTATTCATCGGGAGTTCACTGCTCATTTCCTTCTGCGCTCTTCCGCCATCTATTCTTTCTCCCGCAACAGCCGCGACACCTGTCCTTTTCTCCTTCGCAACCTTGACACCTTTCCGCCTACCATGGTTGTGTTTTTCCATGTACTAGCCACAACTCAAAATCTGTTAAGTTTCAAAACAAGGGCCCCAACAGGCCCTGACCACATCTTATTGAATCGCCCCGAGTCAACTGTCTCGCATTGTCTCTACTTCCATGGGTCCGCTCGACCTTGCGCCTGGTTCTATCTGCCTGCCTCCTCCTGGTTGTCCAAACAAGGGTCCCAACTCTAGGATCTTGGTTAGAGCTGAAGCTTTGAGCTCTTGGAAGGTTTCCATGGCCTACTGCCACCCTTGCATTAGCTCTTCAGTCTTAGCCATGATTTTTTTGACAACGTCCTCCCCTGAATTTAGCGGCAAGGCACCAAACAATGTGTTGATCTGAGTGTTGGCCTCAGAGGCCAATTGTTGCATCATTTGTGTGCTGAGTTTTATGGGCTGCCGAAGCTCCCAGATGGCCTACTTGGCTGCCATTGAGGTCTCTTATATTTTCTATATCTGGACTTCTAACACATCTGCCTGGGCGTATAGCTGGTCAAGTCCCGTCGGGTATGTGGCTTCCTAGATTTATTTGGAGATCTGTTGTAGTTGTAACGAAACCGACTATGCCTTCATGGTAAGGGCTGTTGAGAATTCTTGCAGACCCTTCAGTAGGTCGTATGCTTCTCTTGTTGCAGTACTCATAACTTCCTGCATTTTTGTTACTTGACCCTGTATCTCTGATATTTGTGCCGAGTACACAACCACTGGGTTGGGCAATGCGGGTCGGGCTGCCAATGCCACTTTGAGTTCCACATTTTCCTGGTGAAGATTTGAATATGCCACCTTGAGGTGGATCGCCTGCCCGACTACATCAGTCTCCTGCATTTCTTCTGGTATTTGACTATTGCTGGCCGTTACTGTAGGCCACACTTCCCTGAAAACCCTGGTCACTGTTTCTAGTTGTCCCTGTAGTTGCTCCTTTTCCATCGTCATTTGTTCATGCTATTCAGTAAGCACACTTATTTGTTGTTGTTGCTGCTCACATTTCTGCTGGAGCTCCAAATGGAGCCTCTCGGCCTGTTGTGTTGCCCTCTGAATGAAATGGTACAATTGAGTTGTCCCCCATGTCTCCATGCTTTCGGCATCTAAGGTACCCTGATCTAGCATTCGCACCCGGAGTGGTTGTCCGCTAGCAACCGGTCTCGCTGACTGGTCTTGAGGTGACTGCAGTGGTGTTTTCTATGGTACCCAGTCACTGGAGTCCACCATATTTAGGTTCGGTTTCCCTTCTTGACCTATTAGGTTGGGTGGTTGGAGCAGGGTCTGCTCGGGGAGTGGCCCAGCTGTGTCTTCAATTGACTGCTCTAACTGATTGATGAGGTCGGTAAAATTAGTTTGTAGGATCACGGTTGGGTTAACTGGGGGTACCACTTCTATACCTGAGTTAACCTCTATTCTGTGGGCCCCATTGGTTATTCTTCTGATGAATGGATTGGACATGGTGGCGGATGTGTTATATTCTTTCCACGACTAAGCACGTGCGGGGGGGTGGTAGCCCCCCCTGTCGGGGTCCGGGGTAGTACCCCGGTGAAAATTTTTGGTCCTTAGTTTCCGATGGGTAGTCCGTGTCCATGGTTTTGTGCATGGTTTTGCACATGGTATTGGGGCACAATGGTTTTCGACCCCTGGTATTTTTGTAGATCCGGTCAAGGGAACTACGGTTATTTTCTAATCCAGGGTTTATGGATTGGGGTTTATGTATACTTCGACATGTATATATATGTTTTGTAACACTAAAAGGAATATAATGAAAAATCAAGCTGGTCATCCTGATTTGGGATCCAGGGGAAAATCTCTATGTTTATCTGTTTTATGTTTTATCCTCTTGCTATTGTTTATTTTCTGTTATAAGATTTGTGTGTAGATAATTTCTGTTCAGGGTTAAAACCTACAGGATGAAGTGGACAGTGCAGAGCTGTGGGGTTCTCGGGAGATGGATGAGGTGGTGGGTGGTAGTTGATCTAGGTGGGGTGGCGACATGCGGATGTTTAAAACCTCAAGGGGGTTTATGGGGTTGTGGTGTGGCAATCCTCTTGCCTCTTCGGGCTCAACTATCTGCTCTTCTTGGATTGGTACCCCTACGCTTAACTGTCGAGGTGGATCCTCTCCTGTGAGGTTGACCACCGGGCTTGCTTTCGCAACCTTAGCCCTTTTGGCCTTCGGTGCTGCTGCTGGTTTTGCAGCTTTACTTTTTCCCACCAGCATTGTAGTTGTCGGGGGTGGTGAACTGAACAAGACATTGGGGATGGGCACAAAGATGGAGGCCGTTCTGGGAGATGGGTTAGACTGGGATGCATGAAATTTTGAAAAAGTTGGAAATGAAGTAGCATCACTTGCTAGTACCTGAACTAATTTATTAAAGATTTTTACCTTAGTGTTCAGCTGCTGAATAATTGGGAAGAGCTGCAGGTTTGACATCCTGTTCGCTGCTTCCTCTGATGTTTCTCCCGGTAATCGATTTGGTAGAATTCCATCAAAGAAGTATGTGTACACCCCATCCCTGATCTTCATTGCCACTCCTGGCCATAAACAGACCTCTGTGTGGAAGGCTGCTTCATCAAGTTGGAACTTCAGAGGCCTCATCTAGAACGTTGTTTCTAGTACACATGTAGGCATGAGGAACGTATGCTTGTGTGTGACTTCGAACCAGACTTGCTCATTATATCCATCCAGTAGGTTTCTTGGAATTCTCTGTTAACTCAATACGACATCAAGAATTTGGCCATACCAAACTTTGAAGGCTTCTGCATTTACCTCTTCAGTGCTAGGGTCTCCAGACACCTTCCACGGCACAAACTTCATCGCCACAGGCTGGTCTTCTACTATCTCTACTAGTATCCTGATGCTGGGGAAGGTACATTTCCACATGGCCAGCGCCATGATCAAATACCCATAGATAAACCCAGTCGCTCTCTTATAATTTTCCTCACAGGCCTCGAACAATTCTTTCAGTAGGAAGGAGCACCAATTCAATCTTGTCCCCTGAACACAGTGCTCCACAACTGAAATTGTGTCTAATGTGCACTCTCCTTTTGTATAATGCCTCATCGTCTTACTAGCAATGAGATACCAAGTGAACCTGATCTCCGACCTGTTAATTAACTCAATATTTTCTCCCTTTCCTCCTCTTCGAGTGCCATACTTGGCATAGTAGTCTGTGTCTCCTGACTTCTTCGTCCTCTTAGATATAGTTTGGAACGCTGAAGATACGTCCCTTCCCTCCTGCGACAATCTTGTCAACCTAAGAATGTCTTTGGCATGAATTGGGATTTTATTTCCTAGCCATAGAGAGCCATTCTGAATCCTGCTTAAAAGAAACTTTGTGCACTGCATCGCAGTGCCTGTAATCCCAAACACTAGTAAGTTCCTTAAATTCATTATCATGGACTGCTGGATACTCTTGAACTTAGGTAGGACTCTTGCTGCTGCTCGTCCTGCTTCTGTTGCATAATTCTCGATGTACACCTGCCTTTTTAGCACAGGAAACTCAAAGGAATCAGTGAGGTCTGCATCGATTAGGGTCGCACTGTCATATTTTCCCACAAGGGACTCCATTTTCTGAATTCTGCTGTCTAGCTCCTATTCCACGACTGCTGGGCTTACTCTTGTCATTCTAGCTCGTCGCTGGTATACCTGAAGAACAGTTCTTTCTCTTCTCTTTTGAACTTCTTCTTCCAGATGCCTTCTCTATTCTAGTTCTGGTCCAACTTCCTTTGCTCTTTTGGAGGTTTCTAACTATAACTCATATTTTTTTGGCATTCTCGCGCTTCTCTGCATGCAGGTTATGTAAGTAATCGGCATGGGTGAGGTTGATGAGACCCCATAACTAATTAATTTTTCCCTGGCTTCTCCCGCGGCTACAATCGTGCGATTAGTTAGCTGCTGATGTGGGTTTTGACATTGCTGACTATGGTTTTTTGATTTGGGCAGACGCAACGACTGGTGGTTATGTCTAATTATGGAAAATTTATTACAATATGGATGATGCTAATTATGGAAATTATTTCCAAATCTTGGTAATACTTAATGATGCTAGGCTGATGTTTGGCACACTTTTCTAACTGACGTGGATGACACGCTGGACACTACCCTTCCCTGACCACTATTAGGTGCGTTGCGGTCTCTGCAACTCAACTGTAATTTATTTTACTATGCTGAATCATATTTATGCTCATCTCAGGTGCGAGAGAGTTATTGACTCTAAGCTACCCTACTGACTCCTCTCGGTTGCGAGAGTTATTGAAAATGAAATGATCGACTTACTCTTGGTAGGGCTTTAGGCGTGCACCGTTAATCCATCCTTGTAGAACTTAGCCATTTAGCTGTGCCAACCAAACTGCTCCTAACCATTTGATTTCTATGACGTGTAATGGTCCTAGCGAATGCATCTGCAACTTTCCTGGGAACTTCTAGAATTTATTGTCATCAAGTAGAACTTTCTCGCCAATTTCAAAAGTCTTGTGCTTAATATGTCGGTCGTGCCAAGCTTTCTGCCTCTCCTTTTCTACCGTTTGGTGAAATTCGGCAAGAAATTGTCCTTATTCAAGTACTTGTAGCTCTTGCAATCGCTCTTTTAGGGATTAATCTTCAGATAACTGTAGAGTTGTTGCGATTAGAAGGCTTGGTACGATGAATTCTGCTGGGACTACCACTTCTCTTCCGTAAACCAACTGGAATGGCGTTTGGTTGTTTAGTCATTTTACCATTGTTTGGTATGCCCACAGTGTTGAATGGGAATATCTTTGTCAGCCCCTTTTCTAGTATCTTGTTGATTGCTTCCACTATGCCATTTGCTTGTGGATGATATGGATTGCTTTTATGGTGTTGTATCATGAAGCTCTCTAGGAGGGACTTAATGGTATAATTTATGAAGTGGTTACCCTGGTCACTGGTCAAGATTTTTGGGCATCCAAATCGGCTGATTATATTTTCAAATATGAGCCTAGCAACAGTCTCTGCTGTGCAATTCCTCACTGGCGCAAATTTTTCCTAGCGCGTCAGGTAGTCGGTCGCCGTTATTATGTACCTTGCCTTTGAGTACCTTTCAGCCGGTGCAATTGGTCCTACAAAATCGACTGCCCACTTTTCGAATGGCTGTAGTACTTTTATCGGATGAAGCGGAAGCTCATCTCTGTGAGATGGTCATCCTATATGCTGAAAAACGTCACATTTATGAAAAAATGCTTTGCTATCCTTATGCACTATTGGCCACCATAAGCCTGCTTGTAATACCTTGCGTGCTATTGGTTTAGCTCCCACATGCCCTCCTGCAACACCACTGTGGCTGTCCCATAGTACAACTACCCTTTCATGGTCCAGGACACATCTTCGGAGAATGTGGTCTAGCCCCATCTTGTATAGGTGCCCCGATATTAGCTGATACTCCGTGGCTCGAACTACCAGGTGCATTTTCTGTGTCGTAGTGTACTCTTGCAGACACTGCCCTGTAGTGAGATAGACTGCTATCTCATTTAGGTAGTCTGGGATGGCTTATACTCTGAAAATATCAGCATCTGACAACTGATCATCTAGAGATCCTCAGTTTTCTCCATTCTCTAGTCGGGATAGGTGATCAGGCCCTACATTGAGTTTTCCGGGCTTTACAATTACTTCAAAGGTGAACTCCTGGAAAAGTAGGAGCCATCTATAGATTCTGCTTCTAAGACTGGCTTGTTGACTAAGTATTTCAAGGCTGAGTGATCTGTGAAAAATTTGAACTTACCTCCCAATAGGTAGTGGCGAAATTTCTGAAGAGAGTACACCATTTCCAATGCCTCCCGCTCTGTTGTTGTATAGTTCCGTTTTGTTGTTGACAACTTGTGACTGGAAAAATATATCGGATGATCGATAGAAGTGTCTCCAGGTTGAGCCAAGACTGCTCCAAGCGCAATGCCGGATGCATCAATGTGTACATGGAACTGTTTGTCCCAGTCCAGGTGGACTAGTATTGGTGCACTTGCCAACTTTTCCTTTAGGGTGTCCAGGGCCATTTTGCAGCTGTCTGTCAACTAGAACTGTTCTGATTTATTCAATATTTTTTATAAGGGCGCTGTTATCTTGGCGTAGTTGTGGATGAAATTTCGGTAGTAACTTGTGTGGCCCAATAGTGACCTTAGCTGTTTTATGTTTCCGACGCCTCCATACTGATAATTACAGCTACTTTGGTTGGGTGTACGCAAACACCCTGATTACATACCACGTGCCCTAGTAGTGTTCCAAACGGAACGGAAAATATACACTTCTTCAGGTTCAACGAGATCTGTAGTTGTCGACATCTATCAAACATTACCCTTACAGGCTTGCATGATCCTTTAGTACGCTATAAATAGTCCAGTCATCCATATGGACTTCTAAGAACTTGTGAATGTATTACCGGAATGCAGCTATCACAATGCGAGAGAAGACTGTAGGTGCATTCTTCAATCTGAATGGCATCACATTGTATGCGAAAGAGCCCCATTCGGTGGTGAATGTTGTCTTTCTCTTGTCTTCCTCCGCTATTCTTATCTGATGGTAACCTGAGAAGCCATCAATGAATGAGTATGCCTCGTTCCCTGCAATGTTGTCGAGGACTTCATGACTGAATGGAGTAGGGAATGGATCATGGATACAAGCATTGTTTAAGCTTCTGTAATCTACATAGACTCGTATCTCTGATTTCTCCTTTTTTCTCTATATAAATATGAGACTTATCCATTCTACTTCTTCTACTGAGAATATTAATCTAGCTTTTAGCATTTTGTCGATCTCTGCTTTCACCTTTTCCTTTACCCTTGGGTTCAGACAATATGGTCTATGCTTTATAGGCCTTGCATCGGGCTTCAGTATTATCCTCATTTCCCCCATCTCTCCTTTTATGCCTTTTAGGTTTGCTACTGATGAAGGAAACAAGTCCTCATATTCCTTAAGTAGACTGAATATTTCCTTAGTTGTTTGTTCATCATGTTAGCACCCAATCTGAACCTCAGGTTGAAAAAGGCAAATCAGGGTAACAACTAAACGACGCTTAGCCTTGTAGCTAGCCCTACAAGGATAGGAGAGGGCTCTCTCTGTAGAATAGATATTCCATAACACAATAATGAACTGATTTTAGGCTAGGTATATAAATTGGGAAAGGGGTTTTGATAAATGACTGATTTTTCAGGGATGTATGGGACAAAAGGACAGTATGAAATGAGGAATTAAATCAAAGACACAGAGTATTTCATGGGGCAAGATAGGTAGGAGATTTAGCAATCAAGTTGAAATAAGATGGAGTGGAAAGACTGTTGAGAAGCTGAAAAGGGCATAATAAATGAATCCTTTTCAAACAGAAGAAAACACACAGAGTATGAATGATTCCCCAAGGCAGAGCATATAAAATGGATTCTACCTTTCTAACTTGAAAAACATTCAACTGGAAATGTTTATGAATGAATGGTGAAACATAACAATGTACATATGAAACACAAAGGAGAGACATATGCTAAAACTCATACCACATGAATCCCACAAATCAGAGCTGCATCACTTTATTAATTCCCTGCCAAACTGTACAATGGAGTGCAGAGCTCACTGCCACACTATTCCCCTACTTCTGAGTTTTCAGACCTCAGACTTTCAGCCCTTTACAAATGATTAGCATTTACAATAAATAGACAGATTTTGTGGGAATATAGATCGATGGAAAGAGGAGAAATCATAACTGAAGATGGAAAACCAAGAGCCAATAATCTCTCCATAAAGGAAGAGTTGCGTTACATCTGGTCAGTGAGAAGGCAAAACATTGTAACATAGATCTCTTTACCACGTAACTGTAGATGTGACTGTTACGAATTTGGGTCTTAGCCTCTGACGTTTCGCTTTCCATTTGTCGTTTTGAAGAAAACTGACTTTTTATTAATGTTTTTGAAACAGAAATGAAATGAAATAATGCCTTACGTGAAGGGAAAAATGTAATTTGAATGGGAAAAGAGGAGAGAGATGGGGTCTACATAGCAATCGAAATTTGAGGAGGGAGCGAAGCAAAGTGCCTTGGTAGAAAGAAATAATGCGATGCGATTGAAATATTTTGAAAAATTGATTTATTGCATTAACAAAGGAGAAAACCCATTTAATTGGGAAAAGGCAGAAGGAACTATGGTGGGGTTGACCAATCGCAATCACATCAGAGGTGGGGAGCAGTTTAAAACACTGAATATAAAAATTGCTATGCGATCGGGAGATCAGAGGGGCGGCTTGCGATCAATCGCATTGGAGTTTTGTAGTGGGGAGGGTTCAATCGGCGATGGGCTTTAAATGGTGCGATGTGATTGGGGGCAAGCTTTATATAAATGAATTTAAAACCAAAATTTTATTTTAAAACAAGGGAAAGGCCCTTTATTATATGCGGGTGGAAGTACTGTATGGTGGCCCTGGGGGTCAATCGCAATCGCAATATCAGAGGGGAGGAGTAATGCAACATATGCGAAACGTCGATGCGATTGGCCCGATCAAATTTGAGCCGTCGGATCAGTGGGGAGAGATCAACGGTGGGGAGATCAATCGGAGTTTTGCCATCGGGGGAGCGGATCGGGAGATCGGAAGAAGAGTTGCGATCGGGTAATCGGAGGGAGGGGTGTGATCAAAAGATCGGAGGAAGGAATCGCGATTGATCACATCAGAGTTTCGTGCGATTGGAGTAATCAAGTGGGGGGGGGGGAACGTTAATATTTGCGATGCGATTGAAAGGGGAAGGGAAGGTTTGCGATTGCGGCGGGGTTTTATAATAAAACCTTTTAACTTTACATTATGATGTATGGTGGGAAGTGGTTTTGGAATTGGGGGGGTATATATATATATGAACCTTTGAAATGTTTATCATAAGGTTTTCAATGGGGGATGGAGGGGAAGTGGTTTGGGATCGGATTTAATGTAATAATGCGATTTATAATCGGAAAGGGGGAAAAGGGATTTTATTAAAGAAATATAAAACTTTAATAAAACAAAGTTTAAGGAAAAATGGGAAATAGGGGGTATATGAGGGTATAAGGAATTTTACTTCACTTAAGCATAAATTTCAATCCAAAAGTCAGTTTTGAGAGTGTAGTATACCATTGGAAAGCTCTTTCCGGGCTCTTTCTGCTGGATCTGCTTGGAAAATGATTTGACGTCGAACATGCTGTGAAAAACTTCTCTGAAAGGGCAGAGTGATGATCTTGTTGGAGACGACAGCTTCTGAATTATCTCTGATATTCCTGGTGCTATAATTTTGATTTTATTGACTTCCTCATGACCTTTCTGATCTTTATTTGACACTTGACTCATTAATCGATCATGGTGAGGCCCTAGAAACTAATGAGACCCGTCCTATGACCTACTAACATGATTTTGAGAGTGAAAGAAACTTATGACCAAATACCATAGAAAGAAGAATCAGCAAGTGCCTCATGAGAGAATACTGATGAAAACTCACTACCATCAATGAATCCATGACCTAGCGGAACGGTGAAATTTATTCGGTATGAGACTCCTAATATGCAAATGCAAAAGAGCAATTTTGATCACTGATGGCAGTATGACTAGACTGACACTAACATTGGCTCCAATGGGGATTGTAGCTCCTTGGAGGTGCCAAGAACACCATAGAACAAGTAGCCTTATCCATTGGGCATGGAGTCAAAAATACTGAAAAACTGACACAATGCAAATTGACACTAACTCAAGACTAAGACTGAGAAGCTGAAATAAAACCAAACCATACACATAACATTAAAGTCTTATAACCTTCACCTCAGGCCCCAAGCTTCAATGACTGTGTACTCTGAACTCTGATAAAAATAACATGGTATATACAATGATGATGACACAAATTTTGATCCTTTGTTTTCAACAATGGTAGTGCTTTAAAAGCCTACCATTTACTGCTCCTCCAGGGAAATCTTGGCCATCCATTTCTGAGAGCAAGAAGGCATTCTGTCCTCTGAATGCTGAAATCCTGTATGGTCCTTTCCACAGATTGTCTAAATTACCATGCTTCCCTTTGTCTTCATTTCTGGCATCCCATTTCAACAGTACATCATCTAGCTGAAACCTTTCTGCTTTGGTATTTTTGTCAAAGATCTTCTTTATTTTCTCCTGCAACTGGATGGCATTCTGTGACACTTCCTCTCTTGTTTGCTGAAGGTGGATCATCTGATTGATCCTTCGCTGATTATCATTATCCTCGCTGCCAAATTCTTGCAATAATCTCATAACTGGGACTGTAAGGGACGTGGGGAAGACATCATCAGTTCCATAAACTAATTCAAAAGGTGACATACCGATTGATTTCTTACCGCTAACTCTGTCTGCCCACAGAGCGCTAATGAGCTTGCGATGCCAGTTTCTTTTGTTTGCCTCCAGCATTTTCTTAATTATATTTACCAATGATTTGTTAGATGACTCAGCTAGGCCGTTGCCTTGTGGATAATACGTTGTCAAATGGCCCAGCGTGATGTTGTATTTGTCACAAAAATCGATCATCTTATTGGATCGAAACGTTGCTGCATTGTCTGTTACAATTTTGCATGGGCAGCCAAAACGAGATAAAATATTCGATTCCAGGAATTGAATGATTATCGTGTCTGTTTCTTGCCTGGCTGGGACAGACTCGATCCATTTCGTAAAGTAATCTGTCCCTGTCAATATCCATCGGTGCTATGCTGAGGATGCGGGATGAATTTCTCCTATGAAATTGAGCCCCCACTGCTGAAAGGGTGTGTTCACTGAAATTGGTTTCAAAGGGAGTGGAAGCAATTTCTTCTTCCCTTGGAAGATTTGGCATTCATGAAATTTCATCACTGTCTTATATATATTAGAAAATAATGTGGGCCAATAATATCCTGCTCTCAATACCTTGTTAGCTGTAGTCTTCCAAAACAAGTGACCGCCACAGTCGCCTTGATGAAAATCGTGCATTACCTTCTGTGCCTCTTCTTCAACCAAACAATTGAGCAGAACACCTCCTGGATATTTCCAATACAGAGCGTTGTCTAAAATGCAATATTTTGCAGATTTTAGCTTCAGAGATCTACCCTTACTCTTAGACATGCCGGTAGGAGGTGAAAAATGCTGAAGGACATAGACAATATCTGAATACCACGGGGACTGTAGAAAAATATCTAAAATTGGAACCAACAAACCTTCATCTTCATCTTCTGCCACTGCTGTTATGAGGTTTATATCTAAAGCACGCAGATTTGATTGGGCCATCAATTTCGCCAAGCCTTGGCCTTTGATCAACTTCGTGGGCTTGATCTCCAGATCCTACTCCAACATGGCTGCTATCCACTTACCTCTCCGACCTTCTGGATCAGTTTGCATCAACACATCCTTCACTGTTGCATTAGGGACATATGCTATAGTATGTGAATGCAGAATATAGACCCTAAAATCCTTCAAGGCCTTGATAAGAGCCAATGCTTGTTTTTCAATAATATTATACCTCAAATCAGCATCTCTAATAGTTATACTAAAAAAGGCAATTGGATTTTCGATCTCGTCTCTCTTTTGCATTAAAAAAACAGCTAAAGTATGCTTCGATGCAAACGAAAATATGATGAAGTCTTGAGTGTAGTCGGGACTGATCAAAACTGGGGCATTGGACAAAGCGAAATTTACCAGATTGAATGAATTGATAGCTTCTTCACTCCACTTGACAGTGTTTTCCTTCTTCAACATGTTAGTCATCTCCCTCAAATGTTCAGCTAGATTGGGTATAAATTGACGTAAGAAGTTCATCTTACCATTGAATGCTTGGATCTCCTTTTTGTTTCGTGGAAGGTCTATGTGCTGAATTTCCTCCACTCTAGATGGATCGATGCGGATACCATCTTTAGAGATGATATGCCCCAGTAGCTTGCCTTCATCCATGGCAAAGAGACACTTCTTGGGATTGAGAGAAATTTCAAACTTTCTGCATCAATGAAAAAAAAATCTCAAATGGTGCAAATGCTCATCGTCTGATCCTGAAAACACTTTCAAATCATCCAAATAAATTACCAGAAAAACATCTTTTTCGTTGGAAAAAATAATGTCCATTGCACGCTGGAAAGTATCTCTTGCATTCTTCAGTCCAAATGGCATTTTGGCATACTGGAAGGTTCCCCAGGGTGTTGTGAAGGTAGTTTTACCTTGGTCCTTCTCATGCACCAATATTTGGTTGTAGCCTGAGTAGCCATCAAGTAGTGACATCCTGGATGCTCCAACTACTCTCTGCAGAATATGGTCCATTTTTGGAAGTGGATAATTGTCCTTTAAGGAAGCTTTATTCAAGTTCCAAAAATCTATACACAACCTTATTTATCCAGTCTTCTTACGTACAGGGACCAAATTTGAAATCTAGTCAGAAAATCTAATGGGGACTATAATACCAAATTTTTACAATCTGTTTACCTCTTTTTCGATGGATGGCAGCAGCTTCGGATTGATTGTTCTCAACTTCTGTCTGAATGGCTTTTGATCCGGCTTGATAGGAATAGTATGTTGGATTATGTTCTTATTATACACCTTCAAGTCTAAATAATCGCATGCAAATACATCAGAAAATTTAGAAAGAAACTTCACATACTTCTCCTTCGCTTCAGGGGACAATGCCTTTGACAATTTCACGAACTTGGGCTGATCAGGTGTTCCAAGATTCACATCTTCAACTCCTTTCTCCGTGGGCACCAAGCTTGGATTCTTTGCCACATCGTCCTGATCAAACAAATCCTCTAAAGGTATGAGACCTCTAGGAATTACATTATCTTTCAGCTGCAATATGTCCATCTGGTTTGTTTCCATTTCTTGATCATCAACCACATACTCACCTTCTATGGGAGCGTCCTTGAATTTTCCATCACCCTGCAAAAATGAATTGATCTCATTATCATCCCAAAATACTTGCCAATACCTTAAATTGTCCGGAACAACAGGCCTATGTTTGACACGGATCTCAAACTTGTTACTGGAGTTCATCGGAATCTTTCAGGTTACTTGCAGTAGTGGCAAGAGAATCAGTAATAAGATTCTGCATCCTGGGCACTGCTGTCAAAGTGTACTCTGGGAATGTCTTCAAAATGTCCATAACTACATTTCTGTATGCCCTCAGTCTTGGATGTTTAGCTTGGTATTCTCCTTTCACCTGATTGATTATTAACCCAGAGTCACCATACACAGAAATCATTTTTTCCTTCAACTTCTTCAAGATTTTGAGGCCTACAATCAGAGCTTCATACTCTTCTTCATTGTTGGAGCAGTCAAAAGCCAACTTATAAGCACATACTCTAACATTACTAGGGACCTTTTCAGGCTGGAAAATAGGGCTCTGAATCCATATTCCAATACCTGCTCCATCCTTACTAACAGCTCCATCAAAATCCATACCCCATAGGCCTTCTTCTTCTTCTTGCAGATGCTGAAATTTAGTTTCTTCCTTCTCTTTACCTTGGCTAATTTCTGGCTGTTCACTGTCTTTTTGCTGCTGGGGGACCGGAGGCTCAGAAGAACTTGCCACTTTGTCCTTTTCTTGTTCGAGGACCTCTCTAAAATTTTCTGAAATATCAGGTATCTCATCCACTTGTACCAACTGAGCATTCTCATCATTTAAATCACCATCTGAATATAAGACAAAAGACTTTAAATCTGTGTGGACTGCATTGATGGGATGGTGTACTGGCTTGTCTTTGCTAGTAATCATATATTTCATTTTATTTTCCCTATATAACTTTCTCAACTGGCCAAATACAGGGATTGTGGCATAAGAGAATTCAAGCTGTATGATCCCCTTAAGTTTTGCACCCCAAGACCTAGATAGAAGCATTCCAAACCATGGTGGGACATTAGCAACAACTACATCCATCAAGACGTTTTTGGCTGGGATTTTATCTAAAGACACTACCAAGTCTTTGATAAGACCAATACAATGGACCCTACTTGAGTCAAAAGAATACAAATCATGGTATTTTCTAGTAACGTCAAGGCCTAACTTCTCCATGACAGCTTTGGGCATCAAATTATGTGAGGCCCCGGAGTCCAACATGGCGTTATGCAAGATAAAATCATGCAACGTAAGACTTAGGTAAAAGGGAGGGACTTCCTTTTCTTCAGATTCTTCTATGGCTGGACCAAAAATAAGTTCAAGGTAGTCATCTTCCACATTAACCATATCAGAAAGAGGGTCAATTTGCAAGACTTTAGACACCTGACTTTTATATACATTATTCTTCACCAACTCAGTCAGGGGCACAGACACTTTGAGTTTAGAAATTTCATTTTCTAAATTAAAGGAAGGAGTTTTTTCTACCTCTTTAATGGGAGGGTCTTTCTTCTCTGTTTTCTCCTTCGCTATGCTCTACTGGCTTTTTTTATTTGCTGTGTTAGTAGCTGCGATTGCTTTGCTGGATGAAGGATTGGCCGGCTCTTTTCCTTTCTTCTGTGCCTCGTCCTTCATTTGGAGTTCTTTTCTCTTTTGAATGGGACTGATTGTGACGTTTATGTTCCTCAGAGAATACTGCCTTTGCTGGGCCGATAGAGCGTTCATATACCCTCTCTGGTAGTCATCAGATTCTTCCTCTAACTCCACGTCATTGGCCAAAATGAAATTTTCGTCCCCTCGAATGTTTGGAGTCGCCACTGTGTATTCTTCGTCTTCTGTGAGGAAAATGGGCGCACCATCAGCTGTGAAAAAGTGATTGGCCTCGATCGCAGGGTCATCATCATCTGAGTCTGTCCCTTGCACGTAGTTCTACTATAATGGCGTTTTAATTTGCTGCTGTGGTGCCATTTGGTCCTGTGCCCTATATTCTCTCTGTCTAATTCTAAATTGCGGCTGCTGTTGTCCTCTAAAATTCAGATTTCTTAGTTGGGGTTCAGGTCTATCCGAAATTTCTAATCGATCAACCATCCTTTCCATTGTATGAATCAGTGTGTCCATTTTGTTGTCCGAAGGGGAGGCTTACTCTTTCACCACGACTTTCTTTTCAGCTCTGGCTCGGGCTCTTCTAGCCAGCAGATTAGCTTCAACGCTTACTGCTATCCTCTGCATGTCTTCAAGTGACGGCGGATCTCTTTCATGCAGCTGGTATGCCATATCGGCATCAAAACCATCCGGAAACTTCAACAAAGCTGAATCCACAAGAGGTTTGAGGTTAGCCGGAATAGCATTGTATACAACATTGAACCTTAAACAATAGTCTTGCACAGTTTCACCCATATATCTTTTAATATTCTCATATTCAGAAAGAATCTAGAGTGGGTTCTTTTTCACCTCCCACCAGTCTAAGAATTGTGTGTGTAACTCCTGTAAAGTATTAATAGAGCCTGCTGGCAAGGCTCTAAACCACTTTCTAACTTTGCCTCTAAAGCTTTGAACAAACAGTCTAGTGGTTACATTATCTTCCTCTACCTCATGAAGATCAAAAAAATCATTCATCTTATCAACATGTTGCTGGGCTGTGATGCTTTGAGTGGCATAAAAGATTGGAATTTTACTCTGATAGTCAGCAGGCATATCATTGAGGACCTGGGGTAAAACCAGGGGTGCATACCGGGCAGCCATGATTCTAGGAGGATTTACCACAGGGTTTGTAGTACTGGAATTTGAGGGAGGTGTTGATGGAGGAGATGAAAACTGGGAATTGACTGATGGGAATGTTGATGAATCAGGAGGATGGAATGATGGCCCTGATGATTCTGAAACCTCAGGAATATTAGTTACAGTGATGGACTGAGGAGAGTTCAAAATGTAGTCATCAATGGAGGAATTTTCTCTCTGAACTTCAATATCTACAAGAAACTCCGGATCTAGAACCGCGTCTTCAAGTGCAGTTTCAGACTTGTTTCTAAACAAAGAAAGATCAAAAATCTCATCAAAAGAAAGCTCTTCTGCAAAAAAACACTCACTGGGCCAAGTATGGGACCTGAAGATAGGTGTAGGACTTAGCGATCTCTCTTGTCTTCTGACTATTCTTGGGATAAGATTTGGATTTTCAAACATAGGGGGGAGGATTTGGATCCAGATTAGCCCTTGTATATCTTCTTGAAGCCAGTGTGGTCAACTTACTACTGTACAATATTTATATCAGCCTAGAAAACTCTGAAATATCGTCATCGAGACTTTACAAGAAAAATATTACTGGGGTGATGAATCTTCTATGCAAAAAGTTTGTAGTCCCCAGCGGAGTCGCTAGAGATGTTAGCACCCAATCTGAACCTCAGGCTGAAAAAGGAAAATCAGGGTAACAACTAAACCATGCTCAGCCTTGTAGCTAGCCCTACAAGGACAGGAGAGGGCTCTCTCCGTAGAATAGATATTCATTAACACAATAATGAACTGATTTTAGGCTAGGTATATAAATGGGGAAAGGGGTTTTGATAAATGACTGATTTTTCAGGGATGTATGGGACAAAAGGACAGTATGAAACGAGGAATTAAATCAAAGACACAGAGTATTTCATGGGGCAAGATAGGAAGGAGATTTAGCAATCAAGTTGAAATAAGATGGAGTGGAAAGACTGTTGAGAAGCTGAAAAGGGCATAATAAATGAATCCTTTTCAAACAGAAGAAAACACACAGAGTATGAATGATTTCCCAAGGCAGAGCATATAAAATGGATTCTACCTTTCTAACTTGAAAACATTCAACTGCAAATGTTTATGAATGAATGTTGCAACATAACAATGTACATATGAAACACAAAGGAGAGACATATGCTAAAACTCATACTACATGAATCCCACAAATCAGAGCTGCATCAATTTATTAATTCCCTTCCAAACTGTACAACGGAGCGCAGAGCTCACTACCACACTATTCCCCTACTTCTGAGTTTTCAGACCTCAGATTTTCAGCCCTTTACAAATGATTAGCATTTACAATAAATAGATATATTTTGTGGGAATATAGATCGATGGAAAGAGGAGAAATCATAACTGAAGATGGAAAACCAAGAGCCAATAATCTCTCCGTAAAGGAAGATATGTGTTACATCTGGTCAGTGAGAAGGCGAAACATTGTAACGTAGATCTCTTTTACCACGTAACTGCAGATGTGACTGTTACGAATTTGGGTCTCGGCCTTTGACATTTCGCTTTCCATTTTCCGTTTTGAAGAAAACTGACTTTTTATTAGTGTTGTTGAAACATAAATGAAATGAAATAATGCCTTATGTGAAGGGAAAAATGTAATTTGAATGGGAAAAAGGGAAGGGGAGTAGGCGAGACCCGCATATCAATCGCAATCAGAATCGGAATCAGGAGAGGGGCAGAGAAAAGTGCCGTGGTAGAAAGAAATAATGCAATGTGATTGAAATATTTTGAAAAATTGATTTATTGCATTAACAAAGGAGAAAACCAATTTAATTGGGAAAAGGTGGAAGGAACTGTGGTGGGGCCGACCAATCATAATTGCATCGGAGGTGGGGAGCGGTTTAAAACCCTGAATATAAAAATTGCGATGTGATCGCAAACATGCGATGCGATCGGGAGATCAGAGGAACGACTTGCGATCAATCCCATCAGAGTTTTGTAGTGGGGAGGGTTCAATCGGCGATGGGCTTTAAATGGTGCGATGCGATTGCGGGAAAGCTTTATATAAATGAATTTAAAACCAAAATTCAATTTTAAACCAAGGGAAAGGCCCTTTATTATATGCGGGTGGAAGTACTGTATGGTGGGCCCGGGGGTCAATCGCAATCGCAATATCGGAGGGGAGGAGGAATGCAACATATGTGAAACGCCGACGCGATTGGCCTGATCGAATTTGAGCCATCGGATCAGTGGGGAGAGATCAACGGCGGGGAGATCAATCATAGGTTTTCCATCGGGGGAGCGGATCGGGAGATCGGAGGAAGGACTCGCGATTAATCGCATCATATTTTCGTGTGATTTGGAGTAATCGGGGGGGGGGCACGTTAATATTTGCGATGCGATTGAAAGGGGAAGGGAAGGTTTGCTATTGCGATGGGGTTTTATAATAAAACCTTTGAACTTTACATTATGATGTATGGTGGGAAGTGGTTTTGGAATGGTGGGGGGTATATATATATGAACCTTCGAAATGTTTATCATAAGGTTTTCAACGGGGGATGGAGGGGAAGTGGTTTGGGATCAGATTTAATGTAATAATGCGATTTATAATTGGAAAGGGGGAAAAGGGATTTTATTAAAGAAATATAAAACTTTAATAAAACAAAGTTTAAGGAAAAATGGGAAATAGGGGGTATATGAGGGTATAAGGACTTTTACTTCACTTAAGCATAAATTTCAATCCAGAAGTCAGTTTTGAGAGTGTAGTATACCATTGGAAAGCTCTTTCTGGGATCTTTCTGCTGGATCTTCTTGGAAAATTATTTGACGTTGAACATGCTGTGAAAAACTTCTCTGAAAGGGCAGAGTGATGATCTTGTCAGAGATGACAACTTCTGAATTATGACTGAAAGGCAAAGTATTATGTTTTCACCTCAAAACATGATTTTGAGGTGAAGCTTGCATCAAACTGAATAAATGATATCTTTGATATTCATAGTGCTATAATTTTGAGTTTATTGACTTCCTCATGACCTTGCTAATCTTTATTTGACACTTGACTCATTAATCGATCATGGTGAGGCCCTATAAACTAATGAGACCCGTCCTATGACCTACTGACATGATTTTGAGAGTGAGAGCAACTTATGACCAAAGAACATAGAAAGAAGAATCAGCAAGTGCCTCATGAGAGAAGACTGATGAAAACTCACTACCATCAATGAATCCATGACCTAGCGGAACGGTGAAATTTATTCGGTATGAGACTCCTAATATGCAAATGCAAAAGAGCAATTTTGATCACTGATGGTAGTATGACTAGACTGACACTAACACATCACAGTAGTCTCCAATTGTCACCAGTTTAGGTTTGTCTTCTGTTCCAATATTTACTTTCTTGGTTCTGAGAGGTAACAGATGGATACCTTCTATCGTTGGTTCTTCTTTGATGTCTCTCTCCCCTTTTGTTTCTTCAAAATACAGGTGCCTGAGATCCTCCAGATTGTCATCGTCCATCTCACTATTAATTTTTTGACATGCCACCTTTTGTTGGATACCTTGGTATTGAAATGACTTCTCATCCGTCTGTTGGATATTTGGGAAGAAAAATACTTTCCTGATTGCCCACAACACTTGTGTAACTGGCTTTATCTTTCCTTCAAACGAGAAACACTGTGTGAATTTGTCTGCAACTTCCTGCCATTTGTGGGTCCCTCTCCTTTTTTCCTCTGTCAGGTACCAGGCTTTTGGAATTACGTCCAGGGAGTGGATAAACCAGTGGACCCATAGTTCTTCGGGATATTCATCAGTTATCCATTGGGCTTCACATTCCTTCAAATGATTTATGGGGTCTGAGTCCCCTTGGTACCAGTCCTTACTTCTGGGTTCCTCCTCCTCTTTAAATCTGGCTTTCAGTGCTGCTGCCACTTCGTCCCATCGCATCAATGAGTTATGATGGTTACTCCACCATATTGCGGATGTGGATTGTAATGCCATGTCCATCAATGGTACTCTGTGACTTTTCGGTACCGTAGTTTCTATCTTGGCTATGAAAAGACTTACAACATTCATATTTGATAAGATTGGGTATTCCTAAATCTCGTTCTCGATCCAATTAACTCTTGCAATATTGGCACATCTCCTTGTATTTGTTTCATAGACTCCTTATTGCCAATCGTTCCAAGCTATTTCTGATCCTAACTCTGAGCTTTGGATGCTTCTCCAGCTTACAGAGCCTTCTGCCATTGGGTTGATGTAATCTTCTCTTCTTCCTGCATTCATTTGGTAGAGATGGTCCAGGAGCTGAGCATCTTCCTTGTTATCCACAGTATCTGTATATCTCGGTCCTTGGTAGGGGTTGAGTGGCTGAGTGAATCTGATTTCCCCATCCTTGAAGATCATCAATTATTTTTTCAGATCGATTACTGCATAATTTTCAAAGGCCCAATCAATTCCCAATAGTGCAGGGTACAGATCCTTATCCCCCATGATGTTGATGACTTCAAAGTCCGTCAATGTCTTTACTCCCGCAATTTCAACTTCAACCTCCTCCTGTCGACCGATGGGAACAATGAAATACTGGTTCACCATTCGAATTTGAATCAAAGAATATGTCAATCTTGGCTTCCCCAATGCCTCCCAAGTTTTCCTTGGTAGGATGTTGACATCAGATCCCAAATCAAGAATGGTATCTTTAATCTAGAACTCCACAACGTGTGTGTTCACTCGAAATTCCTTTCCTGTCCTTCATTTTTTTCTCTTTATTATCTATTCATACTTCTGGTCCGCTTCTACTGATTCTTTTGCTCCGGTGTTCTTCTTCAGCACTCCTTCCAGGTTTTGCTTTAGCTATTCTAGCATTGGTGCATTGTTAACAATATTTAGGAATAGTTGGAACCACCCCTGGATCAAAGCTTTAGAAATATTCTGGGTTTCATTGTCTTCCTGAGTTTTCTGTAACTCGATTCCTTTATTTCCCCCCAATTGGGCAAGCGTTTCTACTTCTTCCTGGAAAAATTGTTTCTGTCGTTCTGGTTTGATCAAGAGCTTTGGGGATGCTGGCCTGATCAGTTTTATTGAGTCCATAGCACTTGCATCCTCCCCTGTTCTTTTGCCACCTCTTTTCACTATGGCCACGTTTTGCATTGTTTGAGTTCCCATTAGCCTGGGTTCTGCATTTACTAGATTTTACCCCCTCTGTCTAGCTCTTTCCTCCCACCTTTTGATAAGCTCCGGGAAATGTTTTGTTGCGTGTGTGTTAACCCGACACTGAGAACACCAGGGTCTTCTAGGGAGTGGACATTCTATAGCTACATGTACTTCCTGGTCACAGTTATAGCATCTTACTGGACCTCTAGCTCCTGCTCAGCCTCCTCTCATGCCTCCTCCTATTCCCTGGGGAGCTTCGTTTACTCTATATGAACGCTGGTCCAGCTGCTCTGCCAGTGCGTCCAGTGCTCGACACTGCTCTGTGATGTGGGTGGTTGAGGCACATAATTCAAAGTATATATTATTTGGAACATTGGAATATTTCTGTAAGATCAGACACAGGCGAGGTTGATGGCCCATACTTTTGCATATTTCACAATACTCATTGGTGACTGGCCTTTATTGTGCGGGGAACCCTGCGTATTGATGTTGTGGTGGGTATATCCCCTAGGTGTTTATTTGCGCGACCCCTTCTAGTGGTGGAGCCCCTTGTGCCCCTGTGGCTGATGTCCCCACGTTTTTGCCCCACAACCGGGGACATTCCGTTGCCACATGTCCCTACACGAGACAATGCATGCAGCATACATTCGGTCTCGCCGGTGGCATGGGTTGCATTTCCTTGAGATTTTCTGTCAGGCTGGCTATTTGATGCTGCAGGCCCATTATCGAGGGGTCTTGTACTGCTGCGCCTCCCTTGAACTCTTGCGGGTAACCCGCCATGGCTTCTATCTTCATTGCCTGCTCTAGTGCGTCCTGCAATGTGTCGATCCTTTGTTGAGTCAATGGAGTTTGGGTCAAAGGTAGTAAAGCTTTAATGAACTAGTCCCTCTGATGGTTTGGATCAATTGGATAGCTGAGTTTCCCAACTGCATCCTTCAATCTCTGCATCAAGTCCCAAGCAGTTTCTCCCTCTCGCTGCTTGATTTCCCACATCTCTGACAAGCCTGTTGGTTTGTCTGAGGTAGGTTGTATTCCTTAATGAAATCCCTCTTTACATCTGCCATCGCTGGATTCGGGTGAGCTTCCGACCATTTCATAAACTAGCGTAGGGCTCTCTCCCTAAGGGTGGTATGAAATTATATCAACTTCCCAACATCTGGTGTCTGTCATGCCCTCCATATGGCCTTGCAGAGGTACCAGTGTTGTTCAACATCGTCGTTCCCCTTCCCAGGGAATTATGGATACCAGGTGAGTGATCCCGCCATGTTCACTTGAGTAGGTGTTACCAAAATGAAGCCATTGGATCCTGGTTGTGAGATGGTTCCACTAGCAATCCTACTACTAGTTTGTGTTCTAGTTGGAGACTGAATACTGTGCAATCTACTTAATTCACGTAACTTAACAAAAATTTCACTTATGGGCTTGTAGAGCACCAGGGGAAGGTTGGGACTAGAGCTACTTGAACTGTGGGGACTAGGAATACCTTGAGATATGGATGCTAAACTTTCTTGAAATAGTTGCTCCATTGCAACATGCATCTCCACATCGGACAACTCGTTTGGGTGTGCGTTTGTACCTTCTCCATCAGACTTATTTCCATTCTCCATCTGGGCTAGACTCCTATACACCTACCTCACTTCTTTCATGGCCCCTCCTATATCATGGGGACCCACCTGACCTTCCATTTCCTTTGTCATCTGAGGCGCCTCCTCTTTGTTCTTTTGATCGCTTTCCTGTCTTTTCAAATCCTTCATCACCCTCTTTCGCCACCTTTCTGCAACCTGTGCCCTCCGATGTGCTCGTCGTTCCCTGAGTCTATTGGCGGTCTCAAAATCCATAATCCTACTCCCTCTTCTCACAGTTCTAGTACCATCTCTCCCTTAGTCCCTTCCCCCGGCACTGGAGGGTTTACGATTCCATCTCTGCTTTTTGGAATCCCATCAGTCCTTCGTCTACCATCAATGCCTTGATCCACAAAGGAATATCCTTCAGCAGCTTACCCCTTAACCCGGATCTGAAGGTATCTTCTACTCTTGAGAAAGACTGGCATCACTCGGCTGCAAACTCCACTATATATTCGTCCAAGGTACATTCCACCCAAAAATCTATAGCTCAGGTTAAATCAGTGTTTAACCGATGAAGGGCCACCAGATCCTCGTGCGCCCAATTATGATTGATCTTCTGCGACTTTTCCTTGACAGTCTTGGTCTGAAGCCTCCGCAACCAGTTATAGTGTTCTTCTGGGAACTTTCCCCAAAATATTTCGTAGGTATCACTAGCAGAGTCGGAGAATAGTACCAGGTTTTTAGTCATTTTCTCCTTCTGTCATCTCATCTCAGCCTGCTGAGCTATGAATTGATCCAGGTGGTTATCCCACTAGCTTTTTATTTCTCTTTCGAAGATTCAAGATACCATGATCTAGATCCCAAATGTATTTTCGAGTCCCGGCAATGAAACCATTTTTTGGCGAGAGAACAGGTCTCGCAGAGAAGACCCAGGTTTAGGTTTAAAGGGCCAACAAGGTTTTCTGCTGTAGTCTAGTTTCACGCCGGCATTTGCACTCTACTCCGAAGGGCAGAGAGTCTCACCTGAGGCATGCCGCGACCTTACTATGATAGGGAGTCCATTGGTATCACCCCAACAACATCAATACAGTTGAATCAAAGCTAAGCTAAAAGTCTAAACTGCCATAACATGAAGTTCCATAACATATACCTCTCGGGGAAGCGTTCAGACTTACAGTAAATAAAATTTTAAAAGGTGCTTGCAAAATCATTCATTAAAAACCATAACAGATACCTAGAACAACACTTCTGGATATATTAATTATCGGCCATCAGTGGCGAACTATTACAAGGCTCAGCTGTGTGAGCATAAATAGAGTAGAATACAATACGTCCTATTAGACAGAGAGAGAATGCAGAAATACAGAGGAATGGAGAATAGTGCAACACATACAGAGATCTACTGCGGCTCCCTGTTGCCTATTCCCATCTGTGCCAAAACCCCCCTTACCCGCTGGTTGGCTGTCTATTTGTTCTGCTCCCAGCATGACTGACAGTTCCTCTTTTCTTCTCGCTTAGCTGTCTTCTGTTTCTTTCTGTTCATCGGAAGTTCACTGCTCGTTTCCTTCCGCGCTCTTCCGCCATCTATGCTTGCTCCCGCAATAGCCTCGACACATGTCCTTTGCTCCTTCTTAACCTTGACACCTTTCCGCCTATCGTGGTTGCGTTTTGCCATGTACTAGCCGCAACTCAAAATTTGTGAAGTTTGAAAACAAGGGCCCCAACACTAAGACAATGTCATCAAAATTCAAGGTAGTTGTATTGCTACCTATTGCAATAACTAGAGTGTCCCATGAGTTTGGTAGAGAACACAACAAACTGATGCACTTATCTTCATCTGAGATTTTAATATCAATAGATGACAGCTGACTTACCACAGTATTGAAGGCGTTTAGATGCTCTGTCACCGAGTCTCCATCCTTCATCCTCAGGTTATATAGCTTTTTCCGCAGGAACAATTTATTCACCAGAGACTTAGATTGGTACAAAGTCCCAAGTTTTTCCCACAAATTCTTCACCGTAGCTTCCCCAGATACATTCAACAATACTGAATCTGAGACACACAATCGTATTGTGCTCTTTGATTTCCAAACCAGCTTCTTCCAGTCTTCATTTGACATTGTCGTTGGTTTAGTACCTGGATCTACCGCGATCCACTGATCCTTATCCACCAGCAGATCCTCCATCGTGAGCTTCCACAACTCAAAACTCTAACCATTAAATTTTTCGATCTCTATCTTCCCGCCACTCGCCATCTTCTTTCACCGCAAGAATCGATTCCGCAGATCTCCCACTGAATAGGGTCTACCACAGGCCCGAGAAAAAAA
Source organism: Pinus albicaulis (assembly GCA_034641835.2). Taxonomy (NCBI): domain Eukaryota; kingdom Viridiplantae; phylum Streptophyta; class Pinopsida; order Pinales; family Pinaceae; genus Pinus; species Pinus albicaulis. The sequence goes on from CM076582.1 coordinate 142,401,474, forward strand.
CCCTCAGCAGCAAAGGCGTCCCCTTGAAGCCGAAACTTGGCTTTGATACCAAATGCAGGTTTTAACCCTGTACATAAATGATCTACTAACGAATCTTAAAACATAAAATAAACAATAGCGAGAGCATAAAACATAAAATAGATAAACACAAATATTTTCCCCTGGATCCCAAATCGGGACGACCAATTTGATTTTTCCTTATATTCCCTTTAGTGTTAAAACACATATATATACATGTCGAAGCATACATAAACCCCAATCCATTAACCCTGGATTAGAACATAACCATAGTTCCCTTGACTGGATCTACAAAATACCAGGGGCCGAAAACCATCGTACCCCAAAACCATGTGCAAACCCATCCACAAAACCATGGGTGGATCTGTCCACCTGAAGATAAGGACCAAAAAATTTTTCTGGGGTGCTACCCTGGATCTCGATATGGGGCCTACCGCCCCCCCTGTGACCCCCCCGAGTCAGGTCTATCTTGCTCTTTAGTTGAACTCATTGTTATATTAAGTGTTTTCTTTGTCTGAAAGTAGTTCTAGGATTGCTGGATTGTTGTATTAAAGGTTTTCTTATTAAAGTATGTCCAAAGAAGTCTATGGTATGCCTTGTCCTTCATTTTGCCTCAAACAGTTACCTCAAAGGCTTTCCTTGTTAAAGTAGAGTTAAAGGATTCTTAATTTCCCTTTAGCTCTTCTGTTTTCACAACTTATTATCATTTCAAATGCCGTCTAATCTAAGAGATCCACTTGATGTAGTTAGCTTTCCCTATGAAAACCCTTGCAGATTTGATGAACAATTAAATCCTTTTATGACTCCATTGCCCAATGGATTAATGTTTCTCATGGTCTATCTATTTAGCTAAAACACTCCCCCAATTAATCACACCATTGATCTATCAACCTATCAATCAATCAATCAAAACAAACAAATCCTTAGAACTTCATAACTAACCTAACATCATAAACAAAAGCATAAAGACATATCATTTACAAATAATTACATAGAGAGAGCCCTCTTTGAGTCCAAGAAGGCTAGGTCCATGGACTCCAAAGTGGTTTTATGTGGTTCCCTACAGAGTTTGCTCTTGCCAATATTTCAAATCATGGGGAGCCAACACCAAAAATATCCAAACTTCAGCAGTCGACTCCAGCTTCTTCCTGGCGTTCTTGGTCACATGCACATAAACAGATGAGGAAAAAATCTTAAAGTGAGAAACATCTGGTTTCTTACCAGTGAAATCTTCTTCAAGTGTACTCATGCCAAGTACTCTATGAGGGCAAAGTTTTTGCACATAAAGCACAGTGTTGCATGCTTCCACCCACAAATGCATTGGTAGGCCTTGATCATGCAACATTTCTCGTGCTACACCCATGATCATTCTGTTCTTCCTCTTCGTGACCCCATTTTGCGGTGGGTTATGAGGTGCTATGAGTTCTCTTCGAAATACTTCTTTTCTACAGAAGTCTTTGAATTCATTAGAGATGTATTCTCCACCATTATCGCTCCTTAGAGCCTTCACTTGCTTCCCCAACTCTTTCTCCACCAATGCCTTAAACTCACAAAACTTTAAGAATGTTTGATCCTTCTTCTACATGAAGAATATCCAACATTTATGAGAAAAGTCATCAACAAAAATAACATAATACCTGTGATTTGATGTTGAAGCAACCGATAATGGTCCACACACATCTGTGTGAACTCTCTCTAGGATCACCGAAGAACGGTTCTCCTTTTCATGAAAGGTGAACTTTACGTACTTTCCCATGGTGCAAACCTTGCATTGATTTAACTGAGCAAGTGTTCCCATTGGAAGTCTAGTAGATATTCGCTGCATGAATTTCAAGGCTCCATGATGAGGATGACCCAATCGCCTGTGCCATAATTCACCCTCATCCTGGCTCACCACTTTTTCTGCCTTTCCCATTATGGCAGCACAACCATCTACCTCTAGCTTGTAGAGATTATTAACTCGAATCCCTATCCTCTTAGCTTGAATCATTGTTTTATGTCGTAGGAAAGCTTTTCCATCGCTGAAAACAACGTCATAGCCTCTGTTCTCCAATATTGTGAATGAGACCAATTTTTTCTTCAGACCTGGAACATGCATAACATCTTTCAATTGAAATGGTTTACCTGACTACCTCTCAAAGGTAATGGTACCAATGCTGGTCACATTGTATCGTCCATCATCGCCCATCTCTATATGCATTTTGAGATCTTTCTCCTCCAATTCACTGAAAAGTTCTTATCTCCCGTCATGTGGAAGGAAGCACCACTATCAAGATACCACACCGATCCCAATGCGCTTGATACCAAGCATGCGATCAAAGAGAAATCAAGTTCAAATTACGAGGGAAGGGCCTCACGAGCTGAAGCTCCAACAACCTTCTTGTTCTTCTTTTTCTGTGGGCAGATAGTGGCGAGATGCCCATGTTCATGACAGTGAAAACACTTCACCTTGGAGAAATCCAACTTCTTGCCTTTAGACTTGGATTTTGAATGGAATTTATTCCCTTTCCCTTTCCTTGCCTTGGCAGCCAAAGCAAAATCCTCTTCATCATCATGCTTTGATGAAGTGCCATCTCTATTGTTCCCCTTGAACTCCTCCTGCACTAGATCCGACCACAGTCGTTCCCAATCTGGCAGTTTTTCCCGTCCGTTGATAGAGTCTTCATAACTGTGCCAAATCTTAGGAAGTCCCAAGAGAGCCAATCTCACTAAATAATCATAAAAAACCGTGATTCCCACACTCCCCAGTTCATCCCTACATTGGACAAACTTTGTGAGATACTTAGGAATATTGTTTCCCTTTTCCATCTTGATATTTCTGAGTTTATCCTCCAGCGCCAATTTCCTATGGTTGCTGCTACTTTGGAAAAGATCCGTCAAAGCCTTCCACATAGCATATGGAGTGGATTTACCATGAAGGCTTGAGATAATGTGGTCTCATACACCTTCCAAAAGAATCCTTCTCGCCTTCGCTACTTTCTTTTGCCATGCATCAAGTAATGCAACATCTGTCGAAGTGGGCTTAGGAACATCATCGTTGATGAATTCCTTCAAGCCATTATCTTCAAGCACTGCCTCCATCTTGTTCTACCAGGAAATGTAGTTCAAGCTTCCCTCGAATGCATACTCTAGTCACAAGCCATTGAAATCCATTTCAATGTTTACTCAATTGTCGCACCAAGAAATTCTTGCAGCGAATTCGAATTGTTTCCACCAACAAACTCATCTACTTCTTCAAAATTTTGATCTTCTGTGCTCTGATACCATGTAGAAATTTTAATAAAAATTATGTATTTCCTAGATTCTCCTGATCTAACAATTATATGCCACTATAAAATACATAATCACTTCTACAAAAATCTTGCGGAATTTAAAACACGATCGCCAATCGCAAACACATGAAGAAAGATCAATTACTCATAACACAAATGTTTTTACTGGGAAAGCATAAAGCTAAAAACCCCACTGTCATATATTATGTATATATCATAGATCATGAAACGATCTCATACAAAAATCTAATCCAGGAGCTCTCAGTACAATATACAATCATCTCACACTGTCATATAAAAATTGGCAAATACATGCGCCAATTTGTTGCCTCCAGACAACCTGCCTCCACTACGCATTCCCTGCTAATCACAATCCCTGAATGAATGAGATAATTTTTTCCTTGACTGCATAATCCTCATTTTCATCTCCAATGTGTGTGTGGTTGCATGAGTGCACCCACTAATGTCACAATTGGTAGTCAAACTGTCCCTTTCACCTACATCTCAACTGGGTCTCCACTGGATCTGACATGTATGTAGTTAACAGTAGTAAATCTTCAGTTTCATGTGATACCACTACTTGTGAAATAATTAAATAATTAATTCACTGATATATCACTAGTGTATGTTCAGTTACAACTAGCGCAACTGAGTTTAACTTACTTAACTGAGTTAAACTACTTTACAACTCACATAACTACACATCCAACTTTGTTACAACTTCGAATCACTCAGTTAGAACTAAGTCCACTTGCATGTCCTACCAACCAACCTTTGAACTTGAAATTCCTTCAGCTAACTGGTTTTCCACTTCAGTTAACTGATTTCAAGTGCTCCATGAGAATAGATTAATATTTATCGTCCAACTATTATTAAGGGACAATAATAGTCAACGTGCATCTATAAATAAACATGCGATCTATAAATAGACTTCGCACATACATCTAAAAATAGAACATCATCTATAAATATAATTTTCTAAACATCTATAAATAGAATTTTCTCATCCGTTCTAAAATAGAATTACACCTAAAAATAGCCCGAGTCTCAATCCTAATGCAGGTGCTTAATTTTCACTAGGATCATCATCTTGTTGAATCTCAACAATTAACTAAAAAACCCAAACTCCAAGTTTACAAAATGGTGCATAATAATATTAAAACCTTACAATAAATATTGATAGATCCAAATATTTATAGGTAGGAGGGTGTGCGACATACATTGCATAATTAAAACTTCAGACATAAATTCATTGGGTTGATGTTTGTTTAACAAAAATAGTTGGCCTAGAACTTCACGAGCTCAGGTTTACATATATATTTTACGTATCAATTCACATCATGTTTTTCATATATATTTTACATCAGGTTTTACATATATATTTTATACTCCAAAAAACTAGTAGGGTTTCACACATTTTATCACTACAATAAAACCGATTGTTGAAAAAGGTATTCTAAATCATCACTCTCCATATGTTACAAGTTGTTAACAAATTAAATTGTAATAAGAGAAAATGATGTTTGCGGAATAAAGAATGTGTGGAAGAGGGGTATGTGTGAGAGATTAGGTGTGTGGGGAGAATGCATGTGCGAAGAAAATAACACAAACTTTCTTTCGCACACATGATATTATTTTAACTTTAAAATAGTATTAAAGTTAAAATATTAAAACTATTTTATGACTTAACATATTAAAATTGTAAATGTGCAAAAGTAGTTGCGTAAAACAATAGATGTATGGAGTTGGAGATGTGTGCCAAATAAAAACTATGTAGAAGAGAAAATATGTGCAAAAGAATAGGTGTACGGAGCAAGGAACACAAACTTCTTTTGCACATATAAAAAAATATAAAAAATTTAAATAGCCCAAGAGATAGGGATACTCATGACATCTATTAGAGAATTGAATGTCACGTGGTGGGAGTTCTGTAAACCATCTTCCATAGATTCTCGGTGCTGAATACACAAACACGGGATGAGAAAGTTTATGTTAATTGTTGGGAATGTTCCTCTCGCACCTTAGGAAGTTAACAAAAGGGCATTTTCATCACTTAAGCACTATAAACAAAGGGCATTAGGATAAACAATAATTTTCTTTTAACAAATACTTTAATATTTAAGTATATTGATAAACATATAATTAAGTATTGATGTGTTTTCGCAGTGCATTATATTAAATATTATTTTTTGGGATTAAACTGAATTAAGTAATTCATTCATCTATGACCATTTCCATGAGAGATAGTCATAAATGACTATTTTCTTTGAATAGTCCACTTAACACTCATTGCATTGGGTGATGCTCACAGGGGTGAAGAAGTGAGATTGAAACTAGTGAAATAAATCACATAGCGTCAATCATCACTTCCGGGGCTTGCACCCAGTAACTAGGACTTCTTGGGAGATCACCCATCCCAAATCTCCTCTGGTTCAAGCACACTTAAATGTGGAGTTTTCTGACAAGCAAACCCACTTAGCTTGCTACCTATTTACAAAACCTTAACAAATATTGTCATACATATAATTTAAAAAAAAAAAAAGACTATATCATTACACAACCATCTCACTGGTTTATTATATCTATTTTATTCAATACATACACATTATTTTATTATATATAAAATTATATATAAAAAACATCTCCATAGTCATATCCAAACTATAATATTATAATAAGATAAATATATATTAAGGTTTGCATTTAATTTCAACTTCATGAGATATAGACATAGTTTACAAATTGTAATTTCTCACATCACCTACAAACTAAATTTACTTTAATGTATAGTGGTTTAAATCAATTTGATATTTAATTAGTTTTTTTATTTTAAAATTAAATTAACATAAAATTCCAAAAGATAATATCTCACTTAGCAACTCATTAAAGTTTTACGTATAAGTTTGATATTTAATTAATTTTTTATTTTAAAATTAAATAAAATAATTATTATTATTAAAAAATGAAAAATAAACCTTTCACACACATAATTCCAAAATTTATAATTATCTATAATATATTTCATAAAACGAACGATATTAATTTATTATTATTATTATAATATATAAAAAAAACATATTATAATATATAAAAAAGCAAACAAATAATATTGTCTTTTCCATAATATTATAATGAAACATTACTTTATTATTAATAATAAATAATATAAAAAAATATGCATTCAACCTATCATATCATATAATTATAAATATCACTAAAGGTTTTCATTTAACTTATAACTTTATATTACATATTATTATATATGTGTGGGAAAGTTTATATTTAATTTGAAATAAATATGTATATTTTTATATATTAAAGTATTATAAAATATAATGTTTCATGATATTTACTAATTAATTTTAGAATAAGTTATATATATACAATATAAGTGTGTTTAATAGTTAAAACTTAATGACATGTATTTCTTTTTAAGAAGTCATATGTTCAAAACCAAAGGGCTAGAGTATGTATGCTTTCGACTTAGTAGCCAAATCACTGCGCGAAGGTGGGTCCTTTGTCCCAGAAACAAAGAAATCTCATATAACAATTTGATTTCTCACTTTACTTGATCCTAACCATAAAATTGGGGAAATAGACCTTTATATTTAGTTTCAAGTACAATATATATTTTTTATATAACTACAAAATGTAATGTCTCACATTACTTACCAATTAATTTTAATTTTTTTTTTGATATTTAATTAGGTTTTTATTTTAAAGTTAAATAATAATTATTATTCAAAAAATTAGAAAATAAACTTTTCACACATACACAATTACAAATTTTATAATTATTTATACTATATATTTCATGAAATTAACAAAATTTAATTTATTATTATTGTAAAAATACATATCATTAATATTATCTTACCAATAAATACATTTCATAACTTATTAAAAGTATTTTTCATTAAGATGTGCACTTATCCTCAACTTTATAAAACTAGCCTAGATCTATCTCAATCACACATCTATCAAGTGTCAAGAGGGATCAAATCTTTGGAGGTGGAAACATCTTTTTTTGAGTGCAAAACTTGAGGAAAGGTTTGCGGCTCAAGAGATTTGATCCGTCTTGACTGTTATGAGGAATTCTAATATACAGATAAACTAGTCTTCCCTAAGTGTGGTGTTTCTTCACTCATAACAATAGAGGAAAGGTAAATGCTTTTCTCTCTAAGATAAACATATAAACAAAAGATGAAGAGACTTACTTGTGATCCTTCGCTCTTGTTCTTCTTCTTTCGTCGCTTTTTTCGTTCTCGATCCAAATGAACTCGCGAGATCAATACCTCCAATCAAAACTAGAAGATAGAAAATGACGATAAAAATGTACAATATTTATCTATTATAACCAGATTGAACTGAATAATATGAGAATACATGCACATATTGAGAATACATTCACAAAAGATAATCACATATATGAGAGAAATAACAAATATGTTTATTACAGTATTAGGAAGAATAGATTACAACCAGTAGATAGTTTCGTTGTCAACCCGCTCCAACTTCATCCCGTCCTCATCACACCAAGCATCAATCCAGTAACATCAAAGTACTTCAGCTCTCCAATAATTGAGAATCCAACAATATAACACTACACAAATTTATTCCTCCCTTGTACTTATATGGGTGCTCAATTTATAGGGAAATTGTAGGTAGTTTCTAAATAAATGATATTGAATGGCTTTCTAATAATAGATGAGACATGTTTCCAGGTTCAATAGTGATGGATGAGCACATGTATTCGAAGTATGACACCTATGAGCTCTTCTAGAAGGCATTGGACATGTGGAGATTCCCAAAACAATGATGATTTCACTCCCAGGAGACCAACGCACCCTTAAGTGTCGGGAAGTGCCTTGCACAACACGCTTGCATGGGGGTAAGTGCTTTGCAACACAATTAAGCCCATTCAGAGGAGTGTTGATGAGTCAATGGGTCATTTTAAATATACTCAAAAATTGAAACTCTCATGAATTAAAGCCATCAATGGAATGAATTCTCTAAGGCATGTAGCAACTGAATTAGGGGATGATAGACCCTATTTGTATTGAATTAGGTGATGATAGACCCTGTTTGTACTGGTCTTAGGGATGATGCCCAAATTTACCTATAACAGCTGCCCCCTAAAGCATGAAGTCAAAATAATGATAATATTTGGATGAGATGTTTTACGGTGTGATGAGTAAGATCTAAAGCAGATGGTGACCAACATCAATTTGAAATAAATTACATCATGATATCTTGTACATATTGGACATGAATTGCTGAGGGAGGCATACCCATACTTATAACATAAACTATCATAACATGTACATAAATCAGAAAGTCGTCTACAGATATAGACATGCTTACATATATAGGCCCATGATAGGGTGGCCATCTGTATGTAAAGACATCGTACAGATGATACAATTCCTGAAATCGTAGCCCGGATGGATGAAACTTGATCTGTGGTCTTCTATCTCATTTAATCGATCGTTCAAGTACAAGTCTAACCATGCAAATATGTGATCTGAATTCGAACATGGGAAGCCATCATCTGATTACCAGCTAATGACGTAAGCAATTAACATACATGAGAGAAACCACCGTTTATGTTAATGGTTCTTAAGGTACTGCTATACAATTTTCAAGGTGTGAATATATGATTTGATGTCGAACGCCAAACAAAATCTTTCAATTGAAGGTTTGAGATTTCATCCTATCGCTGAAAGTGAGAAACTTGCCCTTGATGTAAGCAAGTCCCAAGGCATTGGAAAGATGTTTCTAATTCAACTTCCTAGATGATGAGCTGATGTCGACAGGAAGCGACTAGTCGCAGATATGACATGAAACGAGAGTAATGATTTTGGAGACAAAATGTAACTTGATGAGGCAATGTTCATGGATGGCGGTCATGAAAATGGAGGTTTATGAGTATTGCAGAAGATGAGGAATTGCTGGATGAATTCTCTTGAACATATCAACAACGCTGAAATGAGTTGGCAGCATTGACCCAAAACCGAAGTGATGGATGTTATTATAGATCATAGGTATGATAGACTGTCAAGAAGATTACCCAACCGAAAGCCACAGACATGAAGTGAAAGTGTCAAGTTCAACAGTGACCTGCTTCCATAAATTGTTTTGTTCTTTTTCCCAAATTTTCCCCAGTCATTGCAGACCAGTACCTCTTTATTTTTTAACATGTATGAGGAGGGTAACATATGCTTGATCTATAATTGGACCCTTCGGGTGAATCCTTCACTATTTGATGATTTAACAAGTCTAGCGATAGTGAAACTCTATCTTGTCATGATCGGACAAGTCCGTCACTATTTGATGTTTTAACAAGTCTAACAACAGTAAAAAATTGATCATTTTTCATGTTTAGAGAGTTTTAAAAAGGGACAAAAATAAGACTCCATGAGTCCTTTTTTGTAAATTTGTCGCTCATGTCCGAAAAAGTGTAAAATAATACCCGAGAAAACCTCTTAGCCATGTTTTACTAAGGTGTTCCTTTTTCATAAATAATCTATCTCATTTTGGAAAAGGGTTAAACTTATATTGAGTAGATGTCGTTTCTTTTCCTTTTATGAGCTCGAAAAAGACAAGTTCTCAAAAATATTTTCAAATTAACGGAGTCTGAAAAGAGCTAAAAGGAGACTCTAGGGGGGTTCCTTTTTTGTGTTTAATAGAGCTCGAAAAAGAGATAAAAGTATGCTCTGTGGTCAAATCATTTTTGGATAATTGTGCACTTCAAACTCACTGTATCAACTGTAAACCTGTTCAGAGAACCGTCAAATGGATTAAAAATACATGTTTCATAGTAAAAATGAACAAAAATTATAGTCACATCATTAAATATGATTAAAATAATCAAAATGACTAATAAAAAGAAGTTTTTATGAATTCATTTTACCATTCCATAGTTACCATTGAAATTTAGGAGCTTTGAACCTGTTTTTCCTTTGAACTTTAGTGGTTGATTGCGACAATTTTAGTGGATGATTTCTCATGCCATTTGATCTAGGTTGCAGCTCTGAACCTTCTCTTCCTTTAAGTGTCATTTTGTTTCATTTCATGCTGAATTTTTAGGTTTTTGAGCCCCGCTAGGGTAAATCTATTGCGTTCTGAGGGAAACACACCCTTGCATGTCAAAAAGTGCATTACAGAACACTGAATTTGAAGCTCAGATGCTCTGCACTGATCTGTCTATAGACCAGGGGTGCATTGGGCATATTTTACAAATTTGTTTCTTGTTGTGTGCTCAAAATTTCCCAATTTTTTTGCATGAAATAGATCCTAATGAAGCTTATGGTTGGCTTTTAGGTATTTGATCAGATCAAAATGACTATTACATGGAAAGAAAGAGAACACGAAGAACACGACATGATTGCCCTAAATGATCCTGGCACTATAAGAGCCCTCAAAGATTGTGGGTTGCTTAAGTATTTCAGATTATCAGGGATGAGACAACATCTTGAACTATTGGAGTTCGTAGTTCATTCATGGGATCCGACATCTCAGGAATTTCATATTGGGGACAAAGTGCTCCAAATACTAGTTGAGGATGTTTACTTTCTTATTGGATTATCGAGATGTGGTTCTCCTTTTTACCTCGCAGGATCTTCCCATGGAGGTGAGACAGTGAAGGACTACATACACAAGCATTGTCACCCAAGCACTGAACCTAGAAAATATGGAAAGATAAATGTTCGCGATGTGTGTGATTTTACTCTTAGAACTATCCTTTTCACTATTGCAAAAAGTGATGGCTCTATGACACTACATGTTGTAAAGTGATTATATATGTAGTATGCTCTCGAGTGTCTTGAACCGAAAGTTTTCAACTGGGCTGAAGCATTACTCTTTCAGATGAAATAAAAACTGACTAAAGTAAAGGGTGGTAGAACAAAGAATTCCAGTTATGGTTCGATCTTGATTTCCTTTATTTTAGAGCGAGTTCCATTGATGTAGCTGCAACATGTGACACTGAGAATATTTGGTCCAAGAGATCCTCAGATGTAGCGATGGGTCAAGTTGATGGCTAGGCATGCTGGTTAATCGACGATCATATTATCTACTACATTCGTTTCTTGGATTTGATGACAGAATATCACCATAGAGGAGTATCCGTATGCAGGCATAGATTTCCGTGGAGATCTAGATTTGATTTTATTAGAGGGCGGTCAATGGGGTGCAATGGGTAAAAATGTTTTGAACATGTTTTTGATTTTAAGGTTTCTACATGTTTTTGTATTTTTGATGTTTTCAAAGAATAAACTAAAGTTTTTATGTACATAGATGTGGGTCATGTTTGACCAGTGGGTCGACCAGAGCGGGTAGCAAATGAACCAATAGAGAGGACTATTGGGAGAGAATTCCTTCGAGATTTGGATTTGACCGAAACTCTTGTTGAGTTGCAGAAGCATGTTGAGGGATTGACTCTTGGGATACGGATTGAGGAGTTACCTATGAGGCTGCAGCACCATACTATTGGTGTTCCTAGCCGTTGGGTGAGGCTATTGCACATGATAGCTCAAGAAATTGCTTGTTATCATGAGCATCACTAGTTTTACTTTTGACATTTCTGTATACATTTTCAGGTCAAATGACCAATGTGTCTTGGGCACAAATTTTGTAAAAACCTAACTATCTATCTATTTGTTTTTAAAGTTTTCCTATGTTTAATGCTTAATCCTAGAGTCAATTGTATGATGTGAATTGAAAATGTATCTTTACATGTGTTGGAAATTTTTGTTTAAAACATAATTCGCTAAAGAATCAGTTAATGTGTTCAAATTTATGGAAATGTGTTGATATTGAATGTAATAAAAATTTCTTTCCAAAATTTGAACTCTAAGGAACATACGATGAATTGTTGGATCCCGGAAAATATAGATGCTAGTAAGTTGCAGTACGACAAGTTGTGAGTTAACCTAATGATGATGCGGTTAATGCCAAGTGAAATGGAATCAGAAAGGAGTTTGATCAATGTGCTATACTCAACGTTATTGTTTGTGGATTGACTGATACAAATTCGTTGAAAAATCATTAACTCGCCACATGGGGCGAAAATGGCCCACGCTACAGACAATAGGTTCTGCGTACTATGACTAGCACCATCCACATACCCAAAAAATGGTTCTGAAGATTCAAACATATGTAATAAAATGTAAAGTGGATTACTATCTTCAATAAAACTCTAAAAAACAAACTAAGAAAGACATGAAATCAAAGCATATTACAATATGATACAAAATTTTACTACGCTCAATTAAGCATACTAATGTTTAAGATACAACCCATTTCTAGGCTGCACCAACAGAATTCTATCATAATCAACTAACTCGTAGACGCCCTTAGCCAGAACTCTTTTGACAATGTAGGGGCCATGCCATAGTGGCTCAAATTTTCCTGTTCCTATCAAATCATCTTCCTGATCATAAAGCAAGACCAATTATCCCTCTGAGAAGATGCGAGGCTTGACATTACAGTCATATTGCACCTTGATTTGTCTCTTATGCGCTTCATTGGATAATGCGGCTTCATGATGAATTTCATCTAGATGGATGAGGTTAAAAAGACACGATTCTTGATTAGAGGTGTCAGGTAACAAGTCAATAGCAAGTTTTAATGACAGAATTTCACATTGGATTGGTAAGATAACTTCCAAACCATACACAAACTAAAAGGGAGTAAATCAGATCACATTTCTCACCGAGGTTCGATATGCCCATAAAGCTGAGTACATGATTAAATGCCAATTTCGTTTGTTAACCCCTATCATTCGTTGAAGCATTCACTTAAGGATCATGTTAATGGCTTCAAATTTTCCATTAGATTGTGGATAATAAGGGGTAGAACTATCATGTGATAGTTCTCATTTGGTAGTCAACTCATTCATCATGTTATTGTGAAAATTCTTACCATGATCTATAACTATAGCTTGTGGTATACCAAACCAAAAGTGACATGATTAAAAAAGAAAAATGCAGTTGTTTCACTTGTGTTATCAAAGAGCATAGATAGAATGAGGAAATATCTAAGTCATTGGGCAATGGAGTCAAATGAAAATCATGATAAATTCATCCATGGATCGGGGAGTATCATAGGGAAAATCTAACTTGGCCAGTGGATCTTCAAAGTTTTTGGGATAGTGAGGTGAACATTAAGGATAAGAATGAAAAGTATGACAAAGAGCAATTAATATTTCTTTATCATGTACTTTAAACAAGAAACATCTTTCAAGGCATATGTTTTGAATCAAGCCAAAGGATAGGGCAAACCATAGACTTCTTTGGGAAATTTTTTAATAATAAAACCTTTCAGACAACAATCCAGCAATCAAAAGACTACTTTCAGATAAGAAACATATAAGATAAACATTAAGAGTAGCCTAAGATCAAACAAAAATAATCTAATCTTCTTTTGACTAACTCTCTAGGAATATTTAAAGCAACCTTTTGAGGCAGTCCAGAGGAAAGGGTACACCATATAATTACATGGTTTAGACTGTACTAAGCATACTTTGAAAAGATCTTTAAAAACAATATCTCAAGTTGTACTCAAAGGAGCATGGACTCACCACTTAATTTCTTGGTTTCACTCTATTGAAATCATTCCTCAAAAAAACCTCTCAAGCCATACTCAAAGGAACATGGACTTACCAAAAGGAAGACTCCTTGGTTATACTCTATTGAATTATTTCTAGAATAACAAGCTATATGGAACTAGAGGGAAATTAAGAATCCTCCAATCAGACCTTGCAAAAGAAAACATTAAGACAGTGAAGAGTAAACAGAACTAAGGTGCTTTCAAAAGACATTTCTTAGCCTAAAACTTTTACTCTACTGTAACAAAGAAATATGGAAACATAATGAAAACAAGAAATAAAAATAACAGATAGAAGCACTTCACCAACAACCAAGCTCAGGGATCCAGTGATCTAGCCTCCTCCATCAACAAACAAATCAGGGCATCCACAAGATCCAAGACGTCAATTTTTCGTCAACTTCCAAGAGACTATGTATTACTTCAAAGAGTCATAAAATGCCAACTATACAATGAGTTCAGATGCAGTATTTATGCTGCAAATGAAAAGGTGAGTTCAAGATAGGGTTTGAGTACCATTTATTACAGGGTAAGTGCATTCATAACCTTGAAAACCATGTAAGGTATAAGGTAGGAATATTTGCAGCCACTTATCTGTTTCAATAACTCTGTCTTAACTCCTAAGGGAAAATAGGTGAAGAGTTTGACTTTAAAGCCTATTTTTAACTATTACAATAACTGCCTTGATAGATAAAAAAATATCTTCTGACTGTGCAATAACTACCAATTGCCTTTATGAAAGGAAATCATGTTGTAGGTGGCAATTTGATCTTTTGGAGGAGTAAGCAAAATTTTAATAAGCAAACCTTTTAGACAATAATACAACAATCAAAAGAATACTTTCAGATAAGAAAAATATAAGATAAACAGTAAGAGTAGCCTAAGATCAAACAAAAATAATCTAATCTTCTTTTGACTAATTCTCTAAGAATCTTTAAAGCCACCTTTTGAGGCAGTCCAGAGGACAGGGCACACCATAGACTTCCCTGGTCTAGACTCTACTAAGCATACTTTGAAATGATATTTAAAAACAATATCTCAAGTTGTACTCAAAGGAACATGGACTCACCACTTAATTTCTTGGTTTCACTCTATTGAAATCATTCCTAAAAACAACCTCTCTAGCTGTACTCAAAGGAACATGGACCTACCGAAAGGGAGACTCCTTGGTTATACTCTATTGAATTATTTATAAAATGGCAAACTAGATGGAACTGGAGGGAAATTAAGAATACTCCAATCAGACCTTGCAAAAGAAAACATTAAGACAGTGAAGAGTAAACAGAACTAAGGTGTTTTCAAAATACATTTCTTAGCCTAAAACTTTTACTCTACTGTAACAAAGAAAGATGGAAACATAATGAAAACAGGAAATAACAATAACAGATAGAAGCACTTCACCAACAACCAAGATCAGGGATCCAGTGATCTAGCCTCCTCCATCAACAAACAAATCAGGGCATCCACAAGATCCAAGACATCAATTTTCCTTCAACTTCCAAGAGACTATGTATTACTTCAAAGAGTCATCAAATGCCAACCATACAATGAGTTCAGATGTAGTATCTATGTTGCAAATGAGGAGGTGAGTTCAAGATAGGGTTTGAGTATCATTTATTACAGAGTAAGTGCATTCCTAACCTTGAAAACCATGCAAGGCATAAGGTAGGAATATTTGCAGCTACTTATCTGTTTCAATAACTCTGTCTTAACTCCTAAGGGAAAATAGGTGAAGAGTTTGACTTTAAGGCCTATTTTTAACTATTAAAATAACTGCCTTGACAGATAAAAAATATCTTCTGACTGTGCAATAACTTCCAATTGCCTTTATGAAAGGAAATCATATTGTAGGTGGCAATTTGATTGTTTGGAGGAGTAACTGCTTCCTTCTTGAGTTATTCAAGGCTTTCTTTGGGTTATCTGTCTTTGTTTTAATCATAAAACTCGGTAATTAGGCCTTTGAACCTTGATTTTGCTTTGATAATATATCTTATTGCCTTTATCCTTTATTCCTGCTTATGACTATTTTGTTTATTTATCCTCTGTCTTTAAACCTTTGAATTTTCATCTTTAATCACTGTCTTTAAGGGCTAATCCTCTGTTTTATCCTTTGATATGTAATTAGCCCTTTTGATCCTTCTGTTCTTCATTCCTTTACTGATGCTTTTTTTGTATTTGTCCTTTGTGTGCAGGGAGGGTTTCTCCATGGTATGAGGGTTTATAACTCATCGATGATCATAATTCATCGAGGGTTAATCTTTTATGTAAACCCTCTTGGCCTCTTTTTATATGAATTTATCTCCTAGATCGTCATCTAGACGTTAATTTCATCATTTATTTAGCTTTCAAAATGCATTATCGGGGCATAACCGCCATTAAAACCTGCACCTAACATAAATAAACGTTAGCTTAAAAACTTGCGGGAGGAGAAAAACTGCATTTTTTGAGGTTTGGAGTTGTCAGGGGAAATCTACAAAGGAGGAGAATGTGTAGAGGGAAGGGTTCTGTAGGCGGAACAATGGGGAAAATCAAACAGAGGCGAAGAACTTTGAATTTGGCGCGGAGGTGAAAGGCGTTTTTGAAAACTAGGGTGGTTTATCACATAGGTGATGGGTGGTAAGTGGTTTTAAGTTTATCGAGTGCGATTCCACTAGGTGATCGCCATGTGTCCAGGGCGAAACTGATTTTTTTGCGCGGGTCAAGGGCATTAAACTTCGACACAAAATTTTGCGCGATATGAGTTTGAGCTGTCGGATCTCAAGAGGTGAGATCAACAGTGAGGAGGGTTTCGGGACCAGGGGGCAGGTCTGTGTAGTGGAGCCCAGGACAGGTGTCAGGATTTCATTTGACAAGGGGTTAAGCAGAGAGCGGGGCCCAGGCACGATGACGTATGCAGGTTTGTTTGGTAGCACGGAGTTGCACTGATGCGAGATGAAGGGCGATGAAATGATGGTCATTGGATCAGGGCCCAAGGCTTAGGATCAACGGTCGAGATGATCCGGGAGAAAACGAAGAAGCGGGGTGAAGTAGAGGGGACCCACTCTTAATTTTTCAAAGGTTTTGGGTGGGTTTTTATAAGGTTGGGGGTATAAAAATAAAAAGGGGCAGAGGTGTAAAATAAAAATAGGGAAGGGGTTTAGAAATAGGTAGAGGGAACGGTCTTTTGAGGGTAAGGGGCTGAGGCTTTAGGCCAGAAAGGGGCTTAAGGGCCTGCTTTGTGCAAAAGGGTGCCTTTAGCATAAAAATAAAGTTTTTATGACAAATTATAGGGTCCGATAAGGGTTTTTTTTTTGTTTAAGGGTTTTTTTAGAAGAAAATGATGTGTGAGGGGGATTTTTGAGGGTTTTTGAGAGGGAAAAAGGGAATGAATGAGGGTGTAATTGAGGTGATGAAATGAGGAAAATCAGGCATAGAAAATGGGGTTTTCTTTGCAGCAAGGTAAACTTTGAGAAGGAAAAAGATAAAATTTATAGTAGAACAGTTAGGTTTATGATAATGAAGGAAATGAGATTTCTAGAACTCACAATGTTTCCTCAAATATTGTTTCTATAAATATAGGCTTTATAACTTAGTCATCCTTTTATATTAGAAAAATTACTGATGACTAATAGTGGCTCCACTTAGGGAGGGAAACTTTCCTTTCAACGTGTCCAAAACATTTAGTTTATCAAATCTCTGAGTTTCAATAGACCAGTGCCTTTTTATTGGGCATATTTCCTTTCCTTTCACTTGCTGGTATTTATTTGAAATGACAATCTTTAACAATTTGCAACATGTGATTTCTTTTGACAACATTTCTACCTACCCAATCGTACTTGTCCTAACATTTTTTATTCTTCTTCTTTGAGTGCATTTGAACTATCAAACTCTTTGACATTTTCATTTTTGAAAACAGAAATAAACTATCTACTCCTATCCTTATTTCTTCCAAGAGTTCAGATTAAGCTATTGAACTCTTTTTATTTTCTACATGAACTATTTGACTGCCAAGATTGAACTGTTTGGAAATCTTAATTCTCTACCTATTGACATGAAATTTAAAGCATGATTCAAATCAGGATTGGATAGTCTAATTAACCATGGTTGTGGCATTTGGAACAAGCTGCACACAACCATTATTTGCATAAAAGTAAATGTAGAAAGATAAGGCTGTGATTTCTCATTAGTAATGCATCCTTATCTATATCTTTGGTTCTATTTTTTAGCACGTGGAACCAACATCTTTATATTTCCCTAATCTAATATTCTTGATAAGTCAAGTCTGAAATAATCTTGACAATCATTGTTTCCACTAACTTATCAACATAAATTTAAAGCATGCTCAACCATGATTAGGCTAGATGACTGAACAAGGTTTCATTTTAAATCAACAGTGGCATTTAGAATTGCACACTTTCAACAGTACTGTTTTTTGGGTATGGGGATGTAACTATTTTGAATTTGCCCTCTTTTATTGTTTTTGTATTTTCTTCAATATTTCTCATGCTATGTTATGTATAATGAGAGGAAACTTTGAAGCTAGGACTCTTGATAGAAATAATGTTTTAGAATCCTACCATTGACAGGACCTCCAAATAATTCTTCCCCATTCAACCCTTCTAGAAAGAAAGCATTATGACCCTTGATAGAATGAATGATATAAGGCCCTTTCCATAGATTCTCAAATTTACCATGTTTACCTTTGTCTTCCCTCATAGAATCCCATTTTAAGACTGTATCTCCAACTTGGAATTTATTTGCTTTAGTCCTTCTATCAAATATTTTCTTGATGTTTTCTTGAAATACTTGTGTCCTTTTGTATACTTCCTCTCTTTTCTGCTGCAAATGAATGGTTTGATTTAGCCTTCTCTGCATGTCATTTTCTTCTGTTTGTACTTCTTGGAGAAGTTTTATGACTGGGACTCCCAAAGATATAGAGAATACTGCATCTATGCCATATACCAGCTGATAGGGGGACATATTTATTGATTTATTGGTGGTTAGCCTATCAACCCATAATGCATGAACAAGCTTACTATGCCATGACTTATGATTTTAATCTAGCAAGCTTTTGATAATGTTGATGAAGTTTTTGTTGGAAGATTCAGCCAGGCCATTTCCTTGGGGGTAGTAAGTTGTGGAATGCCCTAAAGTGATATGGTATTTATAGTAGAAATCAATCATTATTTTGGATTTGAAGGCAACAACATTGTCTGTAATGATTTTTCTAGGACAACCAAATCTGGATAGTATGTTGGTTTCAAGGAACTTGATAATGATAGAGTTAGTAGAATTCCTAGAAGGGATAGCTTCTATCCATTTGGTAAAATAATCAATGGCAGTAAGGATCCACTTATGTTGGGAAGATAAGGTTGGGTGAATTTCTCCAATAAAATCTAAAACCCATTGCTGAAAGGGAGCCTCAATACTAATGGGATGCAAAGGTAAAGGTAGGAGTTTCCTCTTGCCATAAAAAAATTGACACTTATGGCAAGTCATGGCTAGTTTTTGAGTATCTGGGAAAAGGGCGGGCCAATAATAGCCAGCTCTAAGAATCTTGTTTGTTGTGGTCTTCCAGTAAAGATGGCCTCCACACTCTCCCTCATGCATCTCATGCATAATTTTTCCTGCATCATTCTCAAGCAAACATTTAAGCAATATGCCAACAACATTTTTCCAATATAATACTCCATCTAAAATGGAATAATTTAAAGCTTTTTGTTTCAAGAATATAGCTTTAGTCTTTGATAGAGAATGAGGAGTATTAAGATATATAAGCACATAAATGATATGAACATACCAAGGTGAATTCAAAACTATTTATTCAATGTATGGAGCTGTGAATTATTCTGATTCTTCTAAAACATCAACCATATTTATATCTAATGCTTGGAAATTTGATTCTGCCATGATTTTTGCTAATCCTTGTCCTTTAATCAGCTTGGTAGGCCTAATTTCTAAATCATATTCTAAGATTATTGCAATCCATTTTCCTTTTACCATCAGGGTCTTGATTTAGAATGTCCTTGACAGTGGTATGTGGGACAAACGTAAGGACATGAGAGTGTAAAATGTAGACTCGGAAGTCTTTTAGTGCTTTTATCAAGGCTAAGGCTTGATTCTCCATGATATTATATTTAAGTGGAGCATCTCTTAAGGCTCTATTGAAAAATGATATTGGTTGTTCTTGCCCTGTGTCATTATTTTGCAGCGAAACTGCAGCAATGGTGTGTTCGGAGGAAAATGAGAAAATGTAGAAATATTTAGTGAAATCAGGACTAATAAGAACTGGTGTTCGAGTGAGAGATTCTTTTACCAGTTCAAATGAATGTTTGGCTTCTAAGGTACATTTAACCCTTATTTAATTTTTGAGGATGTTTGTGATATTCCTCAAAAGTTCAGTAAGGTTGGGGATGAACCTTCTCAAAAAATTGACCTTCCCAATGAAAGATTGCAATTATTTGAGGTTCCTAGGATGGTTGATTTTCAATATGTCTTCAATAATTTTAGGGTCTACTTTGATTCCCTCTTCAGAAATTATGTGGCAAAGAAGTTTCCCTTCTTGGAGACCAAACGTGTCTTTTTGGGATTCAAAGATAAGACATATTTTATAAATTTCTCAAAAAAAATTCTCAAATTCTCAAATGTTCTTTATCAGTTTTGGAGAAAACAGTGATATCATCAAGGTAAATGATTATGAAATAGCCTATGTCTTCTGAAAAAGCTATGTCCATGGCCCTTTGGAATGTGGCCTCTACATTCATCAAACCAAATGGCATTTTAACATACATAAATGTACTCCAAGGTGTATTGAAAGCAGTTTTATGTTGATCACTTGGGAGTACTAGCACTTGGTTGTAGTCTGAAAAACCATCCAACAGTGATATTCTTTTAGATCCAACCAACTTTTGAAGTATATGGTCCATTTTAGGCAAGGGATAATTATCTTTCAGGGAGGCTTTGCTCAGATTTGTAAAGTCAATGCAAAGCCTAATTTCTCCAGTTTTCTTCCTAACAGACACAAGGTTGGAAACCCACTATGAGTATCTAAGGGGAACTATGATCCCAACATCATACATCTTCTTGATCTATTTATCAACTAAAGGCAATAAAACAGGGTTTATCCTTCTTAGTTTTTGTTTGAAAGGTTTCTAATTTTCCTTAAGAGGAATTTTGTGTTGAATAATGTTGGTATCATATGATTTCAGATATTTGTACCCCCATGCAAACACATCTCTGTACTCCTTGAAAAGTTCAATATACTCTTGTTTGATATGAGTAGGGAGAGTGCTAGATAGCTTGATCATTTTAGGTTCATTTATGCTGCCTATGTTATGTTCTTCTACATCAGTTTCTGTAGGCTCCATCTTTGGTTTTTTAGCTGCATCATTAAAGTCAAAAAGCTCCTCTAATGGTGTAAGGCCCCTTGGTATTGAATCATTTTTACATTGTAAAACTTCAAGGTCCTTTTGGTCTATTTTGTTTTGTAATTCTGCTGTATAAGGATATTCAAATTGGTTTATATCAGCAGTAGAGGAGAGATTTGTTTCATGGGCTTTTTCTTCATCAGAATAGTCTTTTTCATGGCTTGAGTTAGGTGTTGGTTCAGAAAAATCATTCCTTGATTGTAGAAAATAATCAATATGTTTATCACCCTCAAACACTTGCCAATATTTTTCATTGTCAGGGACTGTAGGCGTATTTTTCACTTTGACATTGAATTGTTCATTTATCTGGGGTATTTGGCAATTGATGGAAGCAAAGGAAAGTTAATTTGCAAGGTTGTTTTGAGCTCTAGGGATGAAGGTGAGTTCATATGTTTCAAAGGTTTTCAGGAGCTCTAGGGCAGCATTTCTATATTCTCTTAATCTTTGGTTTTTGGCTGAATACTCCCCTTTTATCTGCCTAATAATCAGCGCTGAATCTCCTTGGACTGATATTTTCTTGGCTCCTACATCTTTGAGAAAATGTAGGCCAAGGAGGAGGGTTTCATATTCTGCAATGTTATTGGTGCATGGGAAATAAAGTTTGTAAGAATGTCCATTGTTTGTATTATGTATCCATACACCAGCTCTAGAACCTATTTTTCTACAAGAGCCATCAAAGCTCATTTCCCAAAGTGTTTCTATTTCATGCTCATTGTAATTTTGATATTTAGGGCTGCTAAGTTTAAGGCTGTCAAATTCTTCTTTTGGAGACTGATTTGACCGTTTAGGTGGACTTAAATCCATTTCATTTTCCTTTTCTTGTTGGCTGATTTCATCTTCATTGTACAAGATAAAGGAGTCTAAATCTGAATGAATAGAGTAAACAGGAGTGTTGTTTGGCCTATATATATTGATTACCATAAATTTCATATGAGATTCTATGTATAATATTTTGGTTTGGTTAAAAAATAGAATGGTAGCATAAGACATGTCCATTTGAAGGCTTCCTTGAAGTTTGGCTCCCCATGATCTAGATAAAAGCATGCCATACTTTGGGGGAATGTCAGCAACCACTATGTCCATAACTAGACCCTTAACAGGAATTTGTGCCAGATTTACACATAAATCCTTGATTAGACCTAAGCACTTAACTCTGATTGAATTAAAGGAATACAGGTCTTTATAAGGTTTAGTAATCTCTAGGCCTAATCTCTCCATCACCACTTTTGGCATAATATTGTGAGAGGCACCATAGTATAGCATGGCATTGTGTAAGATATAATCATGTATATTTAAGCTGACATAAAATGGAGGAACGGTCCCTTCTTGGTATTTTACTTCTACTTTAGGACCAAACAACAATTCTGGTTTATCAACTGTCAAATTTAAAGTATCAGTATCATTTCCTATATTCAAAGCTTTCAAACCTTGGTTTTTATATACATCCTGGGTTACTAGTTCAGCTAAAGGTATGCTAATTTTGATCTTGGTAATTTCTCCTTCAAGGCTGAAAGTGACTAATTTTTTTGACATATTTACATTTGTTTTGTCAATCACAGTCTTTTCAGCAATTTTGACTTGCTAAATTTTATTAGGACTGTTATTTAGGACAGATTTCTCAGGGCCACTAGCAGAAGTACTAGTGCAACTTTGGTTGACACTTTGCTGACAGGTTTTGTCCTTGTCTGAGTCAAATTTCTTAGTCAAAGTGTTAATACTGTTTGTTGTCTTTTTAGGAAGGTTTTATAAAGTTTTCCTAATAGTAGTGTTAGTGTTTTTATCATTGGAAATTTTTGGGTTCCTTTTGCTTCTAAGATCATATTGTATGTGTACCTCCATTATTGCATTTTCAAACCCCATCTGGTAATCTTCAGAATCCTCATGATGGTTTTAAATTTGGTCTGAGGAGAAGAACCCTTGTTCTTCTTCAGTGAGGAAAACATCACCCTCACTGTCAGATCCTATAAGATTCACATGATTTTCTTCCAACCTTTCAGTATCCCTTTCTTCTTCTTGATTTACATAGTTTTGTTGAAAGGGAGGCCTAATTTGCTGGTCATTATCTCTTTGTCTATCTTGAATAGATCCTCTTCTGAAATTTGGATTTCTATTTCTGTTTTGGGGATTTATTTGGTTTTCTCTAGGAGCCACTCTATCATTCAAGTTTATTTTCTCAAGCATTCTTACCATTACCCTCACTAAGTTGTCAATTTTGACATTAGATGATGAGTTTGATGCCATTGTTTCATCTTTGTATGTGAATCTTTTCTCTGATTTCAACCTAGCTCTTTTCTCAATCAAATTTGCCTCTACACTTATGGCTCCCCTCTACATATCTTCTAAGGTTAAGGGGTCTCTTTCTCTTAGCTGGTAGGTCATGTCTGGATCAAAGCCTTCAGGAAATTTAGCTAAGGCTAAGCCTAGTGGAGGTTTCATATTTGGGGGAAGTGCATTGTAAACACTATTGAATCTAGTGCAGTAATCTTGGACACTTTCCCCAATGTTTCTTTTGAGGTTGCTATATTCTGAGAGGATTTGGAGAGGGTTCTTTTTAATTTCCCATTTGTTTATCAATGTTTGGTATAAAGAAGGGAGATCATTTATGCTATTAGGAGTTAATATTTTAAACCATTTTTTGGCTTCTCCTCCTAAAATTTGGGCAAAGATTCTCATCTTAATGGTCTCTTCTTCTATTTCCATGTAATTAAAAGAATCATCCATTTTATCCACATGCTGTTGTGCAGTAGTGGATTCAACTCCAGTGAAATGGGGAGTTTTGGATTGGTAATAATTTGGTAAAGGAACCAGAGGTTGTGGTAACACTAATGGGGCATACCATGCTGCCATGGTAGGAACAACTAGCGGATTTACAAGAGGTGGATTTGTGAGAGGGAAAGTGGGATGAAAGGGAGTGTTTTGAACAACGAAAGTATGGATGGGTGTCTTGGAAGTGCTTAGACCAGCAAACTGAGTTTGAGAATATTTGTTATGGAAGGAGCTAAAGTGATGGAGAAGCTGGAAATCAGGTGGGGTAGAAGGGGTGGCTTCTCTACTAGAACTCTGCTGCAAATCTGTGGGCTCAAGGTCAGCTTGGTTTATATCACTATGTGACTTGGTTCTGAATAGTTTCTTTGTATGAGACAAGTCAAAGTGAGGATCTTTCAAGACTGTAAGGTTTTCAGGGACAGATCTTGTTCTTTGGATAGTCCTATCAGTAGTTAAATTTCCAGATCTAGAAATTTGCCACAAAGTATTTTATGGATCATCAACTATTGTAGGAGGATTAGGGTCTGGATGAGATCTGGTATTGATCCTATGTGAAGCCAGATTTCAAGTTCAAAATTTAAAGAGGCTAAAAGGATAAGGACTGTTTTCAAAAGCTTGACCTCTCCTAGTGTTTAGTATCTTTATAGAATATGGGACTAGGCTTATAAGATTCTTTGGGACTGATTTGATACAATATTAAGGAAATCTAGGAGTACTAGTGGAATAATAGGCCTACTGGGGCTAGTGGAGTAGCCAGGTGGAAATTTTTAGCTTTTTTGAAGGTAAAATGTGTTATGGTCCACCACCAATAAGTAATAGAAGCCAATCTAGGGAATGTTTTTGGGTTTTCTGAGTTTTTATGTGGTTCTGTGGTTTTCAAGAGTGTTCTATACCCGAATCATCATGTAGCTAAGATGGTGAAACAAAAAAAGTCTACTCTATAGCTAATAGCTTGAATCCTTTAAGGTTTGATGAGGGTTTCTAGAATCCTAAGGTGTACTTAGATTGTCACTGATTCAGAAGGTTTTCATCATAATCACCATTGTCTTGGTAGTGCTTAAAGGCAGCTATGGTTCACTGAATGAATACTGAGTGTTTTATCTAGGGACTTTACTCAAAATGGTCCCACCGTGATCACCAGAATGTTAGAGTCCTGTGATTTGGCAGATTGACATACCAAATGAGAAGGTAACATGAAACCAATCTTTAGAGTTCTAGGACCTAGCCTTCATAGACTTAGAGAGGGATCTCTCAAATTGTTTTGTAAAGGATATGTGCTTGTTTGCTTTTTTAAGGGTTGATTTTAGGCTAGTTATGAAGCATGAGGGTTTTTTGTTTGTTTTGGTTGGGTATGATTATCAAAGAGCATAGATAGAATGAGGAAATATCTAAGTCATTGGGAAATGGAGTCAAATGAAAGTCGTGATAAATTCATCCATGGATCAGGGAGTATCATAGGTCAAATCTAACTTGGCCAATGGATATTCAAAGTTTTTGGGATAATGAGGTGAACATTAAGGATACGAATGAAAAGTAGGAAAAAGTGAAATTAAGAATTCTTTATCATGTACTTTAAACAAGAAACACCTTTCAAGGCATCTATTTTGAAGCAAGCAAAAGGACAGAGCAAACCATAGACTTCTTTGGACAAAATTTTAATAAGAAAACCTTTCAGACAACAATCCAACAATCAAAAGACTACTTTCAGATAAGAAACATATAAGATAAACAATAAGATTAGCCTAAGATCAAACAGAAATAATCTAATCTGCTTTTGACTAGTTCTCTAGGAATCTTTAAAGCAACCTTTTGAGGCAGTCCAGAGGACAGGGCGCACCATAGACTTCCCTGGTTTAGACTCTACTAAGCATACTTTGAAATGATCTTAAAAACAATATCTCAAGTTTTACTCAAAGGAACATGGACTCACCACTTAATTTCCTGGTTTCACTCTATTGAAATCATTCCTAAAAACAACCTCTCTATCCATACTCAAAGGAACATGGACCTACCAAAAGGGAGATTCCTTGGTTATACTCTATTGAATTATTTGTAAAATAACAAGCTATATGGAACTGGAGGGAAATTAAGAATCCTCCAATCAGACCTTGCAGAAGAAAACATTAAGACAATGAAGAGTAAACAGAACTAAGGTGCTTTCAAAAGACATTTCTTAGCCTAAAACTTTTACTCTATTGTAACAAAGAAAGATGGAAACATAATGAAAACAGGAAATAAAAATAACAGATAGAAGCACTTCACCAACAACCAAGCTCAGGGATCCAGTGATCTAGCCTCCTCCATCAACAAACAAATCAGGGCATCCACAAGATCCAAGACATCAATTTTACTTCAACTTCCAAGAGACTATGTATTACTTCAAAGAGTGATCAAATTCCAACCATACAATGAGTTCATATGTAGTATTTATATTTCAAATGAGGAGGTGAGTTCAAGATAGGGTTTGAGTATCATTTATTACAGAGTAAGTGCATTCCTAACCTTGAAAACCATGCAAGGCATAAGGTAGGAATATCTGCAGCTACTTATCTGTTTCAATAACTCTGTTTTAACTCCTAAGGGAAAATAGGTGAAGAGTTTGACTTTAAGGCCTATTTGTAACTATTACAATAACTGCCTTGACAGATAAAAAATATCTTCTGACTGTGCAATAACATCCAATTGCCTTTATGAAAGGAAAACATGTTGTAGGTGGCAATTTGATCGTTTGTAGGAGTAACTGCTTCCTTATTGAGTTATTTGAGGCTGTCTTTGGGTTATCTGTCTTTGTTTTAATCATAAAACTCATTAATTAGGCCTTTGAACCTTGAATTTTCTATGATAATCTGTCTTACTGCCTTTATCCTTTATCCCTGCTTATGATTGTTTTGTTTATTTATCCTCTGTCTCTAAACCTTTGAATTTTCATCTTTAATCACTGTCTTTAAGGGCTAATCCTCTATTTTATCCTTTGATCTGTAATTAGCCCTTTTTATCCTTCTATTCTTCATTCCTTTACTGATGCTTCAGTTGTATTTGTCCTTTGTGTGCAGGGAGGGTTTCTCCATGGTGTGAGGGTTTATAAATCATCGACGATCATAATTCATCGAGGGTTAAGATTTTATGTAAACCCTTCTGGCCTCTTTTTATATGAATTTATCTCCTGGATCGTCATCCAAAGGTTAATTTCATCATTTATTTAGTTGTTGAAATGCATTTTTGGGGCATAACCGCCATTAAAACCTGCACAAAACATAAATAAACGTTAGCTTAAAAACCCGCGGGAGGGGAAAAAATGCATCTTTTGAGGTCTGGAGCTATCGGGGGTGATCTGCAGAGGAGGATAATGTGTAGAGGGAAGGGTTCTGTAGGTGGAACCATGGGGAAAATCAAACAGAGGTGAAGAACTTTGAATTTTGGCGCGGAGGTGAAAGACAGTTTTTGAAAACTAGGGTGGTTTATTGCGTAGGTGATGGGCGGTAAGTAGTTTTGAACTTATCGAGTGCGATTCCACTAGTCGATCACTGCATGTCCAGGGCGAAATCACTTTTTTCACATGGGTGAAGGCATTAAACTTCGGCGCAAAATTTTGCACGATATGAGTTTGAGCCGTCGGATCTCAAGAGGTAAAATCAATGAGGAGGGTTTTAGGACCAGAGGGCAGGTCTGTGGAGTGGAGCCCAGGACAGGTGTCAAGATTTCATTTGACGAGGGGTTAAGCGGAGAGCGGGGCCCAGGCGTGATGACGTATGCAGGTTTGTCGGGTAGCGCAAGGTTGCACTGATGCGGGATGAAGGGCGGTGAAATGATGGTCGTTGGATCAGGGCCCAGGGCTTCGGATCAACGGTCGAGATGATCCGAGAGAAAACGAAGAGGCAAGGTGAAGTAGAGGGGACCCACTCTTAATTTTTCAAAGGTTTTGGGTGGGGTTTTATAAGGTTGGGGGTATAAAAATAAAAAGGGGCAGAGGTGTAAAATAAAAATAGGGAATGGGTTTATAAATAGGCGGAGGGAACATTCTTATGAGGGTAAGGGGCTGAGGCTTTAGGCCGGAAAGGGGTTTAAGGGCCTGCTTTGTGAAAAAGGGCACCTTTAGCATAAAAACAGAGTTTTTATGAAAAATTAAAGGGTTCAATAGGCTTAGTAGTTAGTTTTAAACATTGTAAAAATGGTTTTTACTTTGTTTAAGGGTTTTTTAGAAGAAAATGATGTGTGAGGGGGATTTTTGAGGGTTTTTTGAGAGGAAAAAAGGAAATGAATGAGGGTGTAAGTGAGGTGATGAAATGAGGCAAATCAAGCCTAGAAAATGGAGTTTTCTTTGCAGCAAGGTAAACTATGAGAAGGCAAAAGATAAAATTTATAGTAGAACAGTTAGGTTTAGGATAATGAAGGCAGTGAGATTTCTAGAACTCACAATGTTTCCTCAAATATTGTTTCTATAAATCTAGGCTTTATAACTTAGTCATCCTTTGATATTAGAAAAATTATTGATGACTAACAGTTGGGTATGAACCTCCTTAGAAAATTATCCTTTCCTTGAAGTCTCTGTAGCTGAAGTAAGTTTTATGGAGCAGGAAAATTGAGAATGGCCTGGACCTTCAGTGGGTCAATTCGAATTCCATATTTTGAGACGAAGAATCCAAGAAAACGAATAGAAACAACACAAAACACTCATTTGTGTGGATTGAGGCGTAACTTGTAGTGTCGATAGCGTAGAAATATAGCTCTGAGATGCACCGAGTGATCAGTCTGTTTTCTTGAATGAGTGGGTAAATCGTGTAGATAAGGTTGAAAAATGTGCTTAATTTCATGAAAAACATAATACATTTCTCTCTACAATGTTTCCCCAACGTTATTTAAACCAAATGGGAGTTTACGATAAGCGAATGTGCCCCAGGGACAGATAAATGTTGTCTTATATTGGTCCTCTAGGAAAATGTTGATTGATTGTAACTGGAGAATCCATCCATGAATGAAATGATTTCAAAGCCGACACATTCGTTAATAATTTGGTCGATAAAGGGAGTGGGATAATTGTCTTTTGGACAAGCATGATTGACATCCCAATAACCAACGCACACTCTAGTTGTCCCTTGTTTCTTCATGACAGGAACAATGTTGGAAACCTAATTAGTAAGCGGAATAGGGTAAATGAAACGAGCATGAAAAAATTTTTCAACATCTGCTTTAATGGAAAAAAACTTCTTCGGATGAACAGGGAGAAGCGTTGACATACCGGTTTGACATCAGGGTACATTTTAATTGTGTGTTCAACAATACTAGAATCTATGTTTGGTATTTCCTCATAAGACCAAGAAAATACATCTCGGAATTCATGAAAAAGAGAGCGATAAGTGTTGATTTAAGATGCAGAACAAGACACGATGACATGAATGTTTTATACAATGCCAGGTTTGGTCGAAATATCGATAGAAATTGTTTCTTCAATATTTGACAGGTTTTTCTCGGATTGATGGCATTAATTGGAATAGAATTTGAAAAGAAATCAGAGATCTTAGGGTGATATAATTCAATAATATTATATTCGTTGTAACATGGAAGATGGGAACGATGATGATAATCATCCCATGGTTCTCCTTCTGGCATCATGGCTTCCACAATGCTCTCACCAGTCAAGAATGTGGATGAAAAAGGATTAGGAGTACCAAAATCTAATGAACGATCGACCCAAATGGTCGGCGATGATGGATCAACATGCACTTCCCAAGCCAAGAAAATTGATTTCTATGCGAGCTCAATTGGGCTTGGTGGCAGAAATTCACCCACTCCATCTACTTGAGAATTATTGGTAATCTTCCTTAATTCAGATGAAGTGGAAGATATCATGTAGCAGGTCTCTATATTCGCAATTTCTGCCGATGTCATAGGAAACGGTAATGAAAAGGTGCCCATTAGGGAAGAATCCTTAAAGAGACCAACACCAATGTTTTGAAGTGCTAGCTGGGGTGTGTGAACTAACAGAATTCTTCCAGATACCTAGGAATTAGAGGTAAAGAAGGAGATTTGATTAATGATTATGATAGCGCCTTTATGAGGGAAGGTGATCATTCAAAAGTAAGTAGAAACGATTGCAGTCATAGTGTAAACCCATGGCCTTCCAAGTAATATGTTGTAGTCAAGGGGTCCTTCAACGACCTCAACTTCAATAGTTACAGTTTTTCCCTCTAGTTCAACATGTAGGTTATTGATAATACCATAAGGCTTATATGTACGACCATCAAAATCTTTCATTGTTGTAGGTGATTGAGATAAGCGAGGTGAGCCAAGTGACTTACATCAATTGATAGACATAATAAAAGTAGATCATCCCTCATCAATAATAGTGCGATGAACAAGGTGATTTAGAACATTTAATTAGATAAAAAATGTTAATTCGACTGGTAATTGTGGCACATATCCCGTATGATTAAAGACTACAAGATTAGAATATGTCAGGTCGATTCCACCAATTGCCGACAACAAAGCTTGCTTTTGGGAGGGAAATTTTTGAAGTACCTCAAGTGTCGATATAGCTAAAGGTGACTGAGCCATATCTTCAACTATATTGTAATTTTGAGCTGCGCGAGCTCGAGGATTGAACTTAGATTTGTGGACGACTCCCTTTGGTGGCTTTATTGTTAACTCTGGAATAACAGGTGGTGGAATTAATTCAGTGGATAGATTCGTGGTCGAGGTAGTAGGTTGATCGGTAGCTTGAATACCATAATATTTATTTCACATAGACACCAAAACATTAGTTTTTTTCTTTGTGACAGATAGCATAAGCACTTGGGAACTAGAAATAGGATTCGTAGCAACCATGTTTGTGTCCAGATTTAGAAAAGCATTTGTCAACACAGCAGATGCAGACGAAGTCTTAAGAATATTTTACACTTTAGAGTGGTGAGGACACTCTCACGTAAAGTGCTCCTCATTACATATCAAGCAAGGGTAACGAGGTTTATGAGAATTTCCAGATTGTTGATCAGATGATCGTTCCTGTTGCAGTGAATTTTTCTTTTTTCTTTTCTTTCCTCTTTTTCTTGCTTTTGGGTTGCTTGTCACTTTTTTCCTTTGTAAGATGAAATGTCATGTATTTCGGAAGAAGGTGTGGGATCAAATATAGTAGAGGTGTGAGTGTTTGTAGAACCAATCATACCATCGCCGGCATGAGAATCCTTACTAGATGGAGGAGGAACAATAAAATTTGATCGCGACGAATTTGGAATTTTCTCATAGAGAGTGCTAGACTGAGTATAAATCAAATATAAGTATTGGGCATGAGCAATGAATTGTTATTTAGTGATGACACTACCTTTGGATACATCCTTAGTGGTAGATGGAAGCAAGGAATTAATAAACTACTCATCAAAAAGCTGATCAGGAACAAATTTTTTTACCATTTGTCGACGACAATGCCACTAATGAATATGATCAGAAATGTGAGTAGCATTTTGTCTGTTTAAAGTTGGTCAATAGTTTCCTTCCAGTTTCATATCGTATGGGTAACTAGAAGTGGGTTAAAAAGGTAGTGTCTAAGCCAGTGAATTTATCAAATGAATCTCATGGAAATTCAATAGACCACTTCACAGCTAGACCAGTAAGCGTACATTGGAAAAGACATAGTCTTACAGAGTCATCATTTAAGGAGTTTGATGAGCACCACAAATTTTAAGTCATAACATGCATTGACGGGTCTTCTCCAGGGTTTCCATTGAATTTAGGAATTTCAAAGGGTAATTTGTGTGGAATCACCAGCCACCAAGTATAATAGTTGATGGGATCATTGGTAAGCTCATTTAAATGAGGTAATTCTAATGTTGTGACAAAGGGCAACTATCAATTCAATTCAGGTTGAGCATAACCAAGATAGGATGGAATTTCTTGGGCAACACACCTTTGTGCACTAGCATAAGGCATTTTTTGCTGGTAACCCAGATAGGGGTTATTTTTTTGACCAAATGCTTGAGGAATCTGTTGACCAAGTCCTAGATAAGCTAGTTGTTGTTGGAATTGTTGTTGCGACATTTGAGGCTGTGGCTGCCAAGGTGATTTCCTGCCAAGATTATAGCCCAAAAAATAATATTTTGGACCCATTTGTGAATATTTAAGACCAGTAGGAGCCTATGAAATCCCATAAAAGGGTAATCCGGCCTATGGTTGTAAGATTCTAGATATAGGTGGTTGTTGTAAACCAATCGAAGGAGGTGGAATCTAAAGGCCCAAGACTTGATGGTAATGGGTTGAAGGACTAGCCTAAGATGGTTGAGGTACAACCAACTGAGCCTATAAATGGGGTAATGAAGTATTAACAGGTGGGGTAGATATAGGCACAACAGGTTGAACCAATTAGTATGAATGCACAATTGTTTGTGGTTGAGCGAACAAGATAGGCTGCCACTAACAAACAATCATTCCAACATTTGGGTGACTGTAAAATGACAGAGTACTGTCAAATTAGTGACCATAGGTTTCCCCCCAGCATGAGGAGTATAATATGATGGAATATACCGATCTCCAAATGGTGGGAATCTAGTCAAGATTGAATTGGATGGAAGGTACCCAAATGGACCAGATTGATGCTGAGATGAAGATGTGTATAAAGGATCAATCCGTGCAGTACTCATTATATATGTACCAAATAAGATACTAGAAGATGACATGGGTGAATTCCATGGATTTGAGGAGGCACCAGAGTAGATTCCAGATAATTAGTGGTAACTTGGTTGACGGATGAACTACCATAAAGATGTGACTCGGGTGACGTGGTAAAAATCGACGGAGTAGCAAAAATAGATGTTGTCGCAACTGTAACATATGGTATAGCCAGAGATGTTGACTCCGCCATGGTCAAATGACCCAGTGAATACCCTATAGGATATATGGGAACTTGGATTGAAACAGGATCAACTGAAGCAATGTAAGTTACTTGAGGAAAAGACTCGTAAAGATAAAGGCGTAGACCAAAATGAGTTGGCGGTGAGGGTATTTATTCTTGAGGTTATTTCTCAATTGAAATCAAACTAGGTGGAATAATTTCATTGTCAAACCTAAGATATATTTCAGGTGGTTGACTGTGCGATAGAAGAGAAGACTCAATGGCTACAGATGACTGAGGAGTGACCGATACAGGAACAACTGCTTGTCATTTGACTTCATGATCTAGATGTTCTAGAAAAAGAATGATGGGATCTGAATCAACTTACAGTTGAACAACGTCGAGTTCTAGATGTATAGTCACACTGATTGGAACTTCAGTGTCCATAGGTAGCGATGAGGACTCTGTTTCGATGAAAGTAGATAAAACAGGATGTGTAGAAACGACTCGAGACTGTTATCACTCCACCGGATCTCCAAGGCTGAGAAGAGAGCAGGAAAGGTAACTACAAACCAAGCTCTTTCCAAGTAGCTAGCCCTACTAGGTAGGAGAGGGCTCTCTCCAAGGGATCACAGCCAAGATGGATGGATAAATTAGGTTTTAGGCTAGGTGTAGTAGAACAGGGGTTTTTATTGGTTGATTTGGGTGCTGTATGAGTGAATTAGGTCAATGAGATAACTAGGTTAGGGAAAATAAGATCAGAATTGCATGCATCTGATGGGGCAAGGTAGGTAGGAATTCTAACACTTTAGGGTTCTTAGGTGATATAGATCAGACTATTGAGGTTCTAAAAAGAGCATGACAATACATGAATTATTTTTACACTAAAGAAATGAAACAAATTATGATGTTTCTCCCAAAACAAAGCATAAAAGATGTATTGTGCTTATCAAACTTGAGAATAAAAGATATCATATAATTGGAATGAACGTGGAAAGTAAAAAACATTAATACATATGAAACAACAGAATAAACTATGTCAAAATACAATACCACATGAATCCAAAAGGAATAGCTGCAACTCACACAATATATTCCTGCCAAAATCTGAATACACTAGTGTCTTTGATCAAAACAACAACATCAAATCCAAACTGTGAAATGAGTCTAGAAATGAAAGATATAGGCATGAAAAAAATTCTCCCAACCTCAGGGGTCGAATCCCTGAGTTGTGGAGTTGATCCACAAAAGTCTGAACTGCAAACCTAGCGTATAGGGAGGTCAAAATGACTCATCCCTAACTTTAGTGAAATTGATTCATCAGTCCTCTTAAAGATTTTTACCTAATGTATTTGTTAGCCACCAATAAAATTTGTCATATCAAATGGTGGTTAAATAATTTTTGGAGCCTTCAAGAAACAAGTTTTATTGCTAAAAAGTGTTATCTCTTGAAGACTCATGAAGACATCATGCTCTTTGTTTAATCTTCACTGCTGTTTCCCTTTCAAACTTAGAAATTCTGTTGTTTTCCATGAAGAAAAGACTGCTGCAAAATCCCATTTTTTCCCCTCCTTCACTCAAAAATAACCTTCATTTTTACCCCTTTATTCCCCATGGAATTCCTTTATTTTCCATTTATTCCCCTTTCCCCGTCGTAAAAATCCTTTTACAAGGTTTAAAACTTACTTTTGAACCTTGCCGAAACCCCCAAATCCATCAAAAACTTTGAAAATTTTCATAAAAAATAAGTGTTTTTGACTATAGGATTAAGCCCCTTCGGGCTAAAACCTAAACCACTTCCCCACCATATGCCTTGGTGCTGGAACCAAGAGCTAAATCCTTTCAGCACTTATCGCATTGGAGAAATCAGAGCGCGCAAATCTATTTGTTTCATTGAAACCCCCGATGCGATTGACCCCTTTATACATAAACCCCCGATCTTATTACCACTTTATATAACCACAAGGCCCACAATCGGGCGCTTAACACTTCATATAAATCCTTCCTGATCACTTTTTTCCTTTGTAAATACATAAAAAACCCCTTTTTCTATGGTTTGAACTAAACACGTCGGTGCGATGTTTTTAGTGAAAAAAAGACCGTTGATTTGTTTCCCCGATCAAGCATCCATATAATCTCGCATCGGAGATTTGTTGAATGGGTAGATTGAAAATCCCGTCCTACCTCCTGATTCTGATTGGCCCTTATACATATAAGCCCTGGGCCTATTGCTTTTCATATGAACCAACGGCCCCGCAGTCGAGCGCCAAGCCTTTTATATGACTCGCTCCCGAATCCAAAACCTTTGTATTTAATTAATTTTTGGTTTTCATATGTTTTAAAGGTTTTTCGCCAGTTAAATATTTGAAATAATCTCCATTTTCGATTTGAAGTGATCAGATGGATCATGCAATATTGCATCGCAAGTTTTATTGGGCGCATTTTATTCCCCCTCCGATTGGCCACTCCTCCGATTCATTCTTCACCATCAATCTGATCTACAGATCGACGATCCAAAGCTAATCGCTTCGGTGCCCTCCCTATCCATTGCCCCACCGATCGCGAAGCTCCGATTGCATCTGGGCCGTCCACGTGTCCAGATCGGATGGTCCAGATAGCGTCTCCCGACTTTGGTTAAATTTTATATACGCCGCTTCATAATGTTTTTTGGCCAATCACAGTTGTTGATCTCTGTAGATCAACGGTCCTTATTAAGCCTCTCTCTGCCTTGTATGTTATTTCGTTTGACCCTATTTTTAATCCCGACCATTGATCCTTTACATCTGACGACCTATATTAACCCTGACAGGCCTGACCCCTGTGGGTCCTACCTCCCTCAGATCTAATCTCCCATTACACTATCACCCTTTGCCTTCACCAAAGGATTTCAACGAGCAATCTCAGTCGTTGATCTCGGGGTCCAATATGATTTGACGGTATACGATTGTTCGGAAACCCCAATTTTCATTTTAACACAGATTTCTTCCGCCAAAGGTTTTAAACCCTTTTTCTTTGTAAATTCTTCACATTTTCCCCTATGTTATTATAAAGTGACTCATTCACTTTGTATGTCCTCAACCAATATCGACCATTGATTCGACATGGATCAATGGCTCTGACTTAATTCTTCACCACTTTCCTCTTTGACCTTTTACGCACGATCTCCACCGTTGGATGTTTCCATCCAACGACCATGCTCTAAACCGAGCCTCTGAAGCAGTTTTACCCCAAATACGCAGGATTTTATAATTTTTATTATATTGTGTAGGATTTAAAAGGTTTTCAAAGGTTTTAAAAGAAATAAAAGTCGAGGATGACGATCCTCCAGGCTTTTTTTAATTAAAGAGTATCTGTTAACAGGGTTTGACGCCACGTTTTATTGGTGCCTCATGAGCACTGATAAACCTTATAAAGCCTTGTGGAACCTGCACATCAATAAGACACAGTGAAGATTGAAAGAGACAGAGAGTATTAGTGTTGAAGACCTAACCACAGTAGAACAGAAGGTTAAAAATTAATTCCATAGTTTAATTGATTACAACTAAGATCGAAAATAAAAAATCCTAATCCACTAAATTAAACACAGTTAAAGGCAAACCAAGAATATTTATCAGAAAGAGGATGCCTCCACTGCCACATCAGAGGCAAATTGATTCCTCTTAGCTACCAGATTGCCACCTGTGGCCTCACAACATTCAACACAGACCGATTAATGACCAGAACAGAGGATATTTGCCTCAGGACAACTGAACAGTTAATTTAGCCGAAGAACTTATTGTAAAATATCTGTTGAATTACTACAGATATGACACAGAGCCTCAAATTCAACAAAAGCTCTCCACTGAGCTCAATTCTTAAATGTAAAACAATTAATACAGAAAAAAATCCGTAAACTTCTCCATTGAGCCCCTCAAAGGCCGAGAAGCATTAACTGTATTAATTGAACCCATAGATCTTTTCTCTTTCGACCTCCTCATCCTTATATAAAATATTATTGAGGATTTCATTGTAAACATTGGTTGATCACTAGTTGTAATATTGAAACTCTCTGAAATAATACATAGTCTGTAGAAGTTGAAGAAGAAATTGAAGTCTTGGAAGCCCTGATGATGTTGTTGTATGCTTGTTCTTGAGAAGGCTCTATCATTGGATCCATGAGCTTGGCTATTGGTGAAGTATTCTGAACTGTTTAATGTTTTCCCCTATTTTCATTTTGTTCTATAGATTCTTACTACAGTAGGATGAAAGTTTTAGGCTAAGAAATGACTCTTGGAAGCACCTTAGACCTGTTTATCCTTCACTATTTTATGTTTTTCTTCTGCTAAGGTATTTTAGAGTCTTTAATCTCTCTCTTTATTCCTCATGCTTGTTTATTTCTGTAATAGTTTGAATATTTGGTTTTAGCATGATTTATGGTTCTCCCTGCTTGTCTGCTGCCACTTAAAGGCTGTTATTAAAGTCTCCCTTTGAAGTATCTTTGTTTACAGTAAGCTAAGGAGGTCTGTTCTGATCACGCCCTTTGTCTTTGCTTGAGCAGTTGTCTTAAAGGTATTTATAGTTGTGATCATAGATGTATGTAGGTGTTCCCTCTTCTATGACCGTAATTATTAGTGAATCTTTTATGTTTTCTAAGTCATTTGAGATAAAATATTTGAGGAAATAGGTTGTTCACGAATCTTAGATTTCATTTTAAAAGTTTTTTTGAAGTCATTATTTGCTTAAAGTATGGTTTGTATAATTCATGGTTAGCCCTGTCTATCAAATAACTCTTTATTGTTCAAGTTATGCTTTCAAATTCCCTTTGTTGAGAATTGAACTTCTCTTTCCTAAACCATTAATGTCCATCTCATTCATAAAATAAAGGATCCTGTGGCCAAGTTAGATTTTCCCTTTGATATCCCATATCCATTTATAAGTTTTTCATAACCTCTTTTTGACTCCATTGCCCAATGAAACTGACATTTCCCCTTTCTATCTATCTTTCCTAGACCTTTTATGTTTTTTTGTATCAACTCAACCAAACAAACCAGCAAACACTTGTACTTAATAACTATTCTAAAACCAATACTCAAAGCACACAAGATTAACCTTTACAAAAAACAAATAATTTGAGAGATCCCTCTCTGAGAGCAGGAGGACTAGATCCTGTAACTATAAAGATTGGTTTTGATGTTGCCTTGTCTTTTGATTTGCCAAAATATCAAAACATGGGGGACCAACATAATGGCGATCACGGTGGGACCCTGAGTAAAATCTTTAAAACAAAGCACTCACTGTCTAGTATAACACAAGTAGCCTTCTTCAAGCACTACCTAACAAAAATGGTAATCATGATAGGAGTTAATTGAATTAGTGACAAACTAAGTAACCTTAGGATTCTCGTAGGACCTTATCAAACCTTGGAGGAATCAGTTACCAAGCCATAAGAGTGAACTTTGTAGGTCCTTGACACCTTAGCTAAGTGTTAAAATCAGATTTTGGATACTCTCTTTACCCATAGGATTAAAAAACTCAGAAAAACCCAAAAAAAATTCAGTTTGGCTTCATAATAAACATGGTGGTGGAACCATCCAATATTTTACCTTCATAGAAGATAAATAGTTTCCACCTGGGGACTCCATTAGCCCCAGTAGGCCTATTAATCATCTAGGTTTTTAGATCTTTTAGGACTGTGTTAACTAGCCTTGAAGAAGTTTATAAGCCTAGTCCTATACTAGATAAGACATCGTGAGAGATAAAACTCCCAAAAACATTCCCTAAAACTTTAACCTCTCTCATTTTTGAAAAATAATCTAGCTTCACATAGGATCAACACTAGATCCCATCCGGACCAAAATCCTCCTTTATTCGTTGACAATCCAGAGAGAATTCTGTGGCAGACTTCTAAGTCTGGAAAATTAGCTGCTGATAGGAGCCTCTTAAGAACAAAATATGTCCCTGGAAACCTTGTTGTCTTAGAGGATTCACACTTTGATTTACATCATACAAAGAACATCTTTAGAACTAGATCTCAAAGTGATTTAAACCAAATTGATCTTGACATTGCAGATTTACAACAAAGCTTCAGTAGAGAAGCCTCACCTTCCACTCCTCCTGATTCCCAGCTTCTTCATCACTTTAGCCTTTTCCATAACAAGTCTGCTCAAAATCAGTTTGCTGGCCCAAGTGTTTCTTCCACTCCAATCCATACTACCACTGTGCAAAACACTCCCGTTCAGCCCACTTTTACACTTGTAAATCCACCTCTTGTAAATCCACCCTTATTCCCAGCCATGAAAACATGGTATGCCCCATTAGTGTTACCACAACCTCTACTTCCCTTACCAAATGATTCCCAATACAAAATTCCTCATTTCACCGGAAAAGAGTCTACAACATCTCAACATTATGTAGATAGGATGGAAGATGCATTCGATTACATGGAGATAGAAGAAGAAACTGTGAAGATGAGGATCTTCGCCCAAAGTTTAGGAGGAGATGTGAAGAAGTGGTTTAAAATCCTACCTCCTAATAGCATAAATGATCTCCCTGCTTTGCATCAAACATTCTTCAACAAATGGGAACTCAAAAAGAATCCTCTCCAAATACTAGCATAATATAGCAGCCTCAATAGAAATCAAGGGGAGAGTGTTCATGACTACTCCACTAGGTTCAATAGCGTTTACAATGCTCTTCCACCTCACCTGAAACCTCCCCAAGGTATGGCCTTAGTAATGTATCCCGAAGGCTTTGATGCTGAAATGGCTTATCATTTGAGGGAGAGAGATTACTTAACCTTAGAAGACATGCAGAAAGGAGCTGTGAGTGTTGAAGAAAACATAATTGAAAATAGAAATAGGTTGAGATCAGAGAAGAGGGTAACTTATAAAGATGACATGCTACCCTCAACCTCAACTTCTGACACAAAAATTGACAACCTAGTGAAGGTGATGGAGAGGATGCTCGAAAAGATCAACTTGAATGATAGAGTTCCACCAAGAGAACCTCAAAATAACCAAAACAGAAATAGAAATCATAATTATAGAAGAGAAAACAATCAAGATAAGTAAAAATAAAGTGACCAACACGTTAGACCTCCCTTCCAACAAAACTATGTGGATCAATATGAGGAAGATAGGGAAATGGAAAGGTTGGGAGAAGCTCATGTAAACTTGATTGGATCAGACAGTGAGGTGATGTTTTCCTCATTGAGAAAGAACAAGGTTTCTTCTCTGATCAAAATACAAAAACCTATGAAGATTCTGATGATTATAGATTGGGGTTTGAAAATGCAATCATGGAGGTACACAAACAATATGATCTTAGGAGCAAAGGGAACATAGACAATTCAAAAGATAAGAACACTAGCACTGCTATCAAGAAAAACGCAGAAAGTCAGCCTAAGAAGACAACAAATAAACCCATCACTTTGGCTAAAAAACCAGATTTAAACAAAGAGAAAAACATCCAACCAAATGTTGAACAGAATACCCCTAGCACTTCAGCTAGTCGTCCTAACAAAACTATCCCAATTACTAGTCCAAACAAAGTTCAACAAATCAAAACTGCTGAAAGGAATTCAATTGAAAAAACATATGTAAATATGAAAATTCAATTTTTCCTTTCAGCCTTGAGGGAGAGATTGCCAAGATAAAAATTACCATCCCCCTAGCTGAACTAGTAACCCAAGAAGTGTACAAAAACCAAGTTTTAAAAGCTTTGAACCTAGGAAGTGATACTGACACCTTAAACTTGACATATGACAAGCTTGAGTTGTTGTTTGGTCCAGAAGTTGAAGGAAAATAACAAGAAGGGGTTGTTCCTCTCTTCTATTTTAGTTTGAACATACATGAGAAAATTCTACACAATTCCATGCTAGATTTTGGAGCTTCACACAATCTGATGCCCAAGGTAGTAATGGAAAGCTTAGGCTTAGAAATTAATAAACCATACAAATATTTGTATTCCTTTGACTCAAGTAGAGTCAAATGTTTGGGTTTAATCAAAGATTTATGTGTTAACTTAGCTCAAATCCCTGCTAAGAGTCTAGTAATGGACATAGTTGTAGCTGACATTAACCCTAAGTATGGCATGCTCTTATCAAGATCATGGGGAGCCAAACTTCAGGGAAGCCTTCAAATGGACATGTCTTACGCCACCATCCCTGTTTTTAACCAAAACAGAAGACTGTACAGAGAATCTCACATGAATTACATGGTGAGAAACATAGATAAACCAAACAACTCTCTAATCTATTCTATTTAATCAAGTTTAGATTCCTTTATCTTGTACAACGAAGATGAAATTACTCAACAAGAAAAGGAAAATATAGACCCAACTAGGTTACCAGAACAATTAGAACTTCCCTCAAATTAGATACAAAACATCGGCAATCAACAACAACAAGAAAATGAAAATGAGGCAAATATACTTTGGATAATAAACTTTGATGGATCCTGTAATAAAACAAGTGCAGGTGCAGGTGTTTGGATTCAAAATACGAATCAGATTTTTTCATATAAATTAGATTTCCCATGCACTAACAATATTGCTGAGTATGAAGCACTTCTTCTAGGCTTACAATTGCTTAAACAATTAGAAGCCCAAAAGATATCAATATTAGGAGATTCTGAACTTATCATAAGACAAATAAAAGGAGAATACTTAGCTAGAAATCCAAGGCTTAGGGAATATCAGAACGCTGCCCTTGATTTATTGAAAACCTTTGAAAAGTATGAACTTATTTTCATTCCTAGAGCACTAAATCATCTAGCAAATGAACTCGCTTTCAATGCCAGCAACTTCCAAATACCTGAGATAAATGAACAACTTAGTGTAAAGGTAAAACATAGGCCTGCAGTGCTTGATAATGAAGATCACTGGCAAGTGTTTGATTCTGACAAAAACATAGATGATTTCTTAAAATCAAAAAAACGATTTCGACATACTAGTATCAGAAACTAGCCATAAAGAAAACTGTTTGTATATTGAACAAAACCCAGAAGGTTAAATGATATATTCTGCTGATATAAATAATTATGAAAATCATTTTGAAGTAGAGTTAATTGACAATGCAGACCAAGAAAACTTGAAAGTTTTGCAATGTAAGAATAATACAATTCCAAGAGGTCTAACACCTTTAGAACACCTTTTCAACTTTAACGATGTAGCCAAAGAACCAAGAATGGAGCCTGTGGAAACAGATGTAGAAGAACATAACCTAGGCAGCCTAGCAGAACCCAAGATGATTAAACTGTCCAGCACTCTCCCAACTCACATAAAATTGCAATACATAGAGTTGTTCAAAGAGTTTAAATATGTTTTTGCTTGGGGGTACAAAGACCTGAAATCGTATGATACTAGCATCATTCAGCACAAAATCCCTCTTAAAGAAAATCAAAAGCCTTTCAAACAAAATCTAAGAAGAATAAACCTTGTTTTACTACCTTTAGTTAAGGCAGAAATTGAAAAGATGCATGATGCTGGGATCATAGTACAATTAGATATTCAGAATGGGTATCAAACTTAGTTTCTGTTAGAAAGAAGACAGGGGAAATCAGGCTCTGTATTGACTTCATAAATTTAAATAGAGCCTCTCTAAAAGACAACTACCCCTTACCCAAGATTAACCATATACTTCAAAGGGTAGTTGGGTCAAAAAGAATATCACTCTTAGATGGGTTCTCGGGTTACAATCTAGGTGTTAGTGCTCCCAAATGATCAAATCAAAACTGCTTTTACCACACCTTGGGGCACCTTTATGTATGTCAAAATTCCTTTCGGATTGATGAATGTATGGGCCACCTTCCAAAGGGCCATGTACATATCCTTCTCTGAAGATATTAGCTATTTCATAATCATTTACCTTGATGACATAACCGTCT
This sequence comes from Pinus albicaulis, assembly GCA_034641835.2. Classification (NCBI taxonomy): domain Eukaryota; kingdom Viridiplantae; phylum Streptophyta; class Pinopsida; order Pinales; family Pinaceae; genus Pinus; species Pinus albicaulis. Next base: position 142,444,225 of record CM076582.1, read on the forward strand.
TCTCAAAAACTAATGAAGAAAATTTGATTCATTTGAGAAAAGTTTTTGAGAAGTGTAGAAAATTTGGCCTGTCATTGAATCCCAAGAAGAAACTCTTTGGTCTCCAAGAAGGTAAACTTCTTGGCCATATAATTTCAGAAAAGGGAATCAAAATAGACCCTACAAGGATAGATGGCATATTGCAGATCAACCATCCAAGAAGCCTCAAAGAATTACAATCTTTCATTGGAAAGATTAATTTTTTGAGGAGGTTTATCCCCAACCTTGCTGAGCTATTAAAAAAAATTACAAACATGCTTAAGAAAGATGTAGGTGTAAAATGGACTTTACCAGCTAAACAATCATTCGAACTAGTCAAACAAGCTCATACTCAAACACCAGTCTTGATTAGTCCATATTTCACCAAAGACTTTTATATATTTTATTTTGCATCTGAGCATACAATAACTGCAGTGTTACTTCAAAAGAATGACTTGGGGCAAGAAAAACCAATATCCTTCTTTAGTAGGGCCTTAAGAGATGCTCCTCTCAAATATAACATCATGGAGAAGCAAGCCTTAGCATTAGTGAAAGCTTTAAAGGACTTTAGAGTCTATATTTTACACTCTCACATAATTTCTTTTTTTCCACATACTGTTGTCAAGGACATTCTAAATCAAGACCCTGATGGTAAAAGGGGAAAATGGATTGCAACTATTCTTGAATATGAATTAGAAATCAGGCCCACCAAACTAGTTAAAGGGCAAGGGTTAGCAAAACTTATGGCTGAGTCCAACTTCCAAGCACTAGACATGAATATGGTAGATGTGTTGGAAGAAATAGAAGAATCTACTGCTCCTTTAATTGAAGAAACATTTCTGAATTCTCCTTGGTATGCTGACATTATTTATGTGCTTTTATATTTGAATGCCCCTCCTTCTTTGTCTAAGACTAAAGCTATATTTCTGAAACAAAAATCTTTGAGTTATTTCATCTTAGATGGGGTATTATATTGGAAAAATGCTATTGGAATTTTTCTTAAATGTTTACTTAAAGATTATGTAGGAAAAATCATGCATGAGTTTCATGACGGAGAATGTGGAGGACACCTCTACTGGAAGGCCACAACAAACAAAATTCTTAGATCTGGTCACTATTGGCCTACCCTTTTCCCAGATACTCAGAAGTTGGTCATGTCTTGCCATAAGTGTCAAATTTTTGATGGAAAAATAAAACTCCTTCCCTTACCATTACATCCTATCAGAGTTGAGGCACCTTTTCAATAATGGGGTTTAGACTTCATTGGGGAAATTCTTAAATCTAAGAAAATGGTTGATTTCTGTTACAAATACCACATAACCTTGGGCCATTCTACTGCCTACTATCCCCAAGGAAATGGATTAGTTGAATCTTCCAACAAGAACCTCGTCAATATCATCAAAAATCTGTTGGAGTAGAATCAGAAATCATGGCACAGTAAGCTGGTTCATGCCTTATGGGCTGATAGGTTAACTACAAAGAAGTCAATAAATATGTCCCCCTATCAGCTCGTTTATGGCATGGATGCAGTTTTCCCCACCTCATTAGGAGTTCCAGTCATGAAACTCCTTCAAGAAGTGCAGGTTGAAGAGAATGATATGCAGAGGAGAATCAACCAAAATATCCATTTACAGTAGACCAGAGAAGAAGTCTATGAAAGGACGCAGTTAGTCCAAGAAAATGTAAAGAAACTATTTGATAAGAGGACTAAGGCAAACAATTTTCAGGTTGGAAATTTTGTTCTTAAATGGGATTCAAGGAGAGAAGAGAAGGGAGAACATGGAAAATTTGAGAACTTGTGGAAAGGCCCCTATATTATTCATGCTGAGAGGGGTCATAATGCATTTTTCTTGAAAGAATTGAATGGAGAAGATCTGTATGGAGGTCCTGTCAATGGCAAGATGCTAAAGCATTACTTCTGCCAAGAGTCATGAGTTTCAAAGCATTTTATTTTTCATTGTAAATATCATAGTCTGAACGTTGCATTCAAAGTTAGAAAAATAAAAATACAAAAATAGTAAAAGAAAGAAAAGAGGGCGGATTGTAAAAACAATAAAGGTACAGCCCCATACCATAAAAAAAGAAAAAGAAAAAGAAAAAGCAAAATCTGAAAGTGTGCAAGTTAAAATGCCACCAAAAACACACTCCTAGTTAGCCATACAGCTTAATCATGGCTAATTAGTTTTAAATTGACTACTGATAGGTTAGTGAATTCGATTTTCCAAACAACTTAATATTGGCTTATTAGTAGGTAGATTAGGTTAGAAATTAAAGGTTCAAACATGTTAAAAATCTGAACCTTAGTTTTCAAGAGAAGAATGACTCTAATATGTTTTAACCGTGAGTAAAAAACAGAGGTAAAACTAGTTCTAATCAGCTTAAAATCTGAACCAGTTGATAAAGGAAAAACAGCTCAAACAGAAGTAAAAAATAGAGCCGAAGAAAAGAGAAGGTCGTGCTTTGAGCTTTCAGATCTTAAGCCTTCCATTTTGATTTAATTTTCTACAAAATAATGTCTATGTGCAGCTTGTTGCTTTATGCCATAGATCAACAACAAGTTATACTGTCTAATCCTGACTTGCATGCTTTTAAATTTCTGTTTTAGAAGTTAGTGAATAAAAATCTGTTAGACTGTTTAAACCTCACAGATTAGTAGATTAGGTAGAGAAGCATATGAACTCAACTATTTAATCTAAGTTCATGGATAAATAAGGAGTAGAATTAGATTAGATTTTTTCTTTCAAAAGAATAAAATGTTGTAAAAGAGTTTGCCAATCCAAGTGCACTCTAAAAAGAAGAAAAAATGTTAGATCAGTAGGATTGGGTAGGTGGAAAGTTTGTGTTAATGAAGATCCACTGTTTTTCATGGATGCTAATATTTTCAGAGCAAAAGAAGATCATCCAAGTAAAGAAAGATGCAGCCCAATGGATAAGGCACTGATCAGCCTCCAGAGAATGCAAGTCTGAAGTTCTTGGTGCCTTCAAGAAGGCACCATCCCCAGGTGGAGCCACTATTAGCCACCAATAAAAATTTCCATATCAAATGGTGGATAAATCATTTTTGGAGCCTTCAAGAAACAAGTTTTATTTCTAAAAAGTGTTATCTCTTGAAGACTCATGAAGACATCATGCTTTTTCTTTAATCTTCACTGCTATTTCCTTTTCAACTTAGAAATTCTGTTGTTTTCCATGAAGAAAAGACTGCTGCAAAATCCCATTTTTTCCCCTCATTCACTCAAAACTAACCTTCATTTTTACCCCTTTATTCCCCGTGGAATTCCTCTATTTTCCATTTACTCCCCTTTCCCCATCATAAAAATCCTTTTACAAGGTTTAAAACTTACTTTTGAACCTTGCCGAAACCCCCAAATCCATCAAAAACTTTGAAAATTTTCATAAAAAATAAGTGTTTTTGACTATAGGCTTAAGCCCCTTTGGGATAAAACCTAAACCACTTCCCCACCATATGCCTTGGTGCTAGAACCAATCACTAAATCCTTTCAGCGCTTATCGCATCGGAGAAATTAGAGCACACAAATCTATTTGTTTCATTGAAACCCCTGATGTGATTGACCCCTTTATACATAAACCCCCGATCTTATTACCACTTTATATAACCACAAGGCTCGCAATTGGGTGCTTAACACTTCATATAGATCCTTCCTGATCACTTTTTTCCTTTCTAAATACATAAAAAACCCCTTTTTCTATGGTTTTAACTAAACGCGTCGGTGCGATGTTTTTAGTGAAAAAAAGCCCGTTGATTTGTTTCCCTGATCAACGATCCATATAATCTCGCATCGGAGATTTGTTGAATGGGTAGATTGAAAAGCCCATCCTACCTCTCGATTCCGATTGGCCCTTATACATATAAGCCCTGGGCCTATTGCTTTTCATATGAACCAATGGCCCCACAGTTGGGCGCCAAGCCTTTTATATAACCCGCTCTCGAAGCCAAAGCCTTTGTATTTCATTAATTTTTGGTTTTCATATGTTTTAAAGGTTTTCTGCCAGTTAAATATTTGAGATAATCTCCACCGTCGATTTGAAGTGATCAGACGAATCGCACAATATCGCATTGCAAGTTTTATCGGGCGCATTTTATTCCCCCTCTGATTGGCCACTCCTCCGATTCATTCTCTGCCGTCAATCTGATCTGCAAATCGATGGTCCAAAGCCAATCACTTCGGTGCCCTCCCTGTCCATTTCCTTGCTGATCGCGAAGCTCCGATTGCATCTGGGCCATCCACGTGTCCAGATCAGACGGTCCAGATTGCGTCTCCCAAATTTGGTTAAATTTTATATACGCCGCTTCATAATGTTTTTCGGCCAATCACAGTCGCTGATCTCTGTAGATCAACTGTCCTTATTAAACCTCTCTCCACCCTGCATGTTATTTCATTTGACCCCAGTTTTAATCTCGACCGTTGATCCTTTACATCTGACGACCTATATTAACCCTGACAGGCCTAACCCCTGTGGGTCCTGCCTCCCTCAGATCTAATCTCCCATTACACTATCGCCCTCCACCTTCACCAAAGGATTTCAACGAGAAATCTCAGCCATTGATCTCGGGGTCCAATATGATCTGACGGTATACGATCGTTCGGAAACCCCAATTTTCATTTTAACACAAATTTCTTCCGCCAAAGGTTTTAAACCCTTTTTTTTTGTAAATTCTTCACATTTTCCCCTATGTTATTATAAAGTGACTCATTTGCTTTATATGTCCTCAACCAATCTCGATCGTTGATTCGACATGGGTCAATAGCTTTGACTTAATTCTTCACCGCTTTCCTCTTTGACCTCTTACACATGATCTCCACTGTTGGATGCTACCATCCAAAGGCCATACTCCAAACCCGAGCCTCTGAAGCAATTTTACCCCAAATACGCAGGATCTTCTAATTTTTATTGTATTGTGCAGGATTTAAAAGGTTTTCAAAGGTTTTAAAAGAAATAAAAGTTGAGGATGACGATCCTCCAGGCTTTTGTTTATTAAAGAGTATCCATTCATAGGGTTTGACGCCACGTTTTATCGGTGCCTCACGAGCATTGATAAACATTATAAAGCCTTGTGGCATTTGAACATCAACAAGACATAGTGAATATTGAAAGAGATAGAGAGTATTAGTGTTGAAGACCTAACCACAGTAGAATAGAAGATTAAAAATTGATTCCACAGTTTAATGGATTACGACTAAAATCGAAAATCAAAAAGCCTAATCCACTAAATTAAACACAGTTAAAGGCAAACCAAGAATATTTATCAGACATAGGATGCCTCCACTGCCACATCAGAGGAAAATTGATTCCTCTCAGCTATCAGATTGCCACCTGTGGCCTCACAACATTCAACACAGGCCGAGTAATGACCAGAACAGAGGATATTTTCCTCACGATAGCCGAACAGTTAATTCAGCTGAAGAAATTATTGCAAAATATCTGTTGAATTACTATAGATATGACACAGAGCCTCAAAGTCAACAAAAGCTCTCCACCGAGCTCAATTCTTAAATGTAAAACAATTAATACAGACAAACATTTGTAAACTTCTCCATCGAGTCGCTCAAAGGCCGAGAAGCATTAACTGTATTAATTGAACCCATAGATGTTTTCTCTTTCGACCTCCTCATCCTTCTATAAAATCTTATTGAGGAGTTCATTGTAAACGTTGGTTAATCACTAGTTGTAATATTGAAACTCTCTGAAATAATACATAGTCTGTAGAAGTTGAAGAAGAAATTGAAGTCTTGGAAGCCCTGATGATGTTGTTGCATGCTTGTTCTTGAGAAGGCTCTATCATTGGATCCATGAGCTTGGTTGTTGGTGAATTATTATGAACTGTTTAATGTTTTCCCCTATTTTCATTTTGTTCTATAAATTCTTACTACAGTAGGATGAAAGTTTTAGGCTAAGAAATGACTCTTGGAAGCACCTTAGACCTGTTTATCCTTCACTGTTTTATGTTTTTCTTCTGCTGAGGTATTTTAGAGTCTTTAATCTCTCTCTTTAGTCCTCATGCTTGTTTATTTCTCTAATAGTTTGAATAGTTGGTTTCAGCATGATTTATGGTTCTCCCTGCTTGTCTGCTGCCACTTAAAGGCTATTATTGAAGTCTCCCTTTGAAGTATCTTTGTTTACAGTAAGCCAAGGAGGTATGTTTTGATCACGCCCTTTGTCCTTGTTTGAACAGTTGCCTTAAAGGTCTTTATAGTTGTGATAATAGATGTATTTAGGTGTTCCCTCTTATATGACCGTAATTATTAGTGAATCTTTTATGTTTTCTAAGTCATTTGAAATAAAATCTTTGAGGAAATAGGGTGTTTCCCGAATATTAGATTTCATTTTAAAAGTTGTTTTGAAGTCATTATTTGCTTAAAGTATGGTTTGTAGAATTCATGGTTAGCCCTGTCTATCAAATAACTCTTTATTGTTCAAGTTATGCTTTCAATTTCCCTTTGTTGAGAATTGAACTTCTCTTTTCTAAACCATTAATGTCCATCTCATTCATAAACTAAAGAATCCTGTGGCCAAGTTAGATTTTCCCTTTGATATCCCATATCCATTTATAAGTTTTTCATAACCTCTTTTTGACTCCATTGCCCAATGAAACTTACATTTCCCCTTTCTATCTATCTTTCCTAGACCTTTTATGTTTTGTTGTATCAACTCAACAAAACAAACCAACAAACACTTGCACTTAATAACTAGTCTAAAACAAATACTCAAAGCACACAAGATAAACCTTTGTAAAAAACAAATAATTTGAGAGATCCCTCTCTGAGAGCAGGAGGACTAGATCCTGTAACTCTAAAGATTGGTTTTGATGTTGCCTTATCTTTTGATTTTCCAAACTATCAAAACATAGGGTACCAACAGTATTTACCCCTAGGTAACTCAAAAAAATCATTATTACATTTACATCCATCAATTACATTGGTAAAAATATGATTTTTCCATAGTGAAACTGAGAAAACTGGAAAAAATCAGGAAAAACAGAGAAAGGTCAGGAGCGCAATGTTATGAAACCAGCTCCAAAAATAGAAGAAAATATAGACCAACGCCTTAGAAATAAGCCAATTCGAGGGGGAAAACTCCTTTACATTACATAAATGAACAATTCTTGGATGATACAAATGACACAACCTCCTTTCTATATATAGGAGTCCATGGGGTCACAATATAATCCTAGCTGACCTAACAATAATAATGTAATGGAATAATAATAACAATATGGGGGCTACAGGAGTACAAAAATAACAATAAGGGGGATACACTAACAACAATAAGGGGATACGCTAGTATTATAGGGAGCTAACATGCCCCTCTCCTTTAAACAAGTGTTTCCCTCAATGCTTGATTATTTTTGGATGCTTATGTATAAAATTCTCATCCTCTCATGTGGAATATTCAACGAGTAAGTTCTTCCACTTGCTGGGATACTCTAAAATTGATCGATTTTCTAGTTGTTGAGTTCTTGTTTTTGTGACTTCTTTAGAAATTATTTCACTGCGATGTTGATCTTCCTGTTGTTTCATTTGATTCTGCACCAAAGTTAGGTTATCCTTTGAGATTTGGAGAACTTGTTGTTGATGCTTGATGTGATCTTCCACTACTTTATCATCCACATTAACTTTCATTCGATCCTTCAAACTGTCCAAATTAGCCTCCATTTTTTATTTTAAACCATCTATGTCATCTTTTATTGCTCTTTATAAGATTGAAATTTGATTCACTTGGTACCATAATTTTGATATCTCATACTGCAATTATTCCTCTTCATGCGTCATATTATAGCTTTTAGAGGCTTAATGGGTGTGGAATTATTTTTTGGAGGCATTATAGAACCAAATACTGATAAAATGCTTCAATATGCCCTTGGAATCACTTCAAACTTCTTTTTCAAACAAAAGTTATATAATTTTAAAAAATAAATACACACGTTTTTCTTTCTTTTTAGGAGGTCGATATTAAACTTGAATTATCTCTATGATTTCTGACCTTCAATATTTGAAATTTAGTCCTGTAGTAGCCCTCTGAATCTTCTTTCCAATGCCTCAGGTTTGACTTGATTTGGATGCTTCAAGAGAAATTTATGCCAGTCTCCCACAATGACCTAATTATGGACTGTTTCAGTAGAGAAAACTTGTAAGTCGTGCCACGTGTCACAGTTTCCTCCTTCGGCTCTGAAATTGATACACATGAAACTACAGTTTGTGTACTTGTGGCCACTTATTATAGACTTACAATCTGATGCTCAGAGAGAGAGTTATGATGATTTTCCGATGGTCACCTCTTTGAGATGAACTTCGGGAGCCTGAAAAAACCTTAACTTCCACAGATCATATCTCCGAAAACATTGCGAACCAAGATCTGAAATTTTTATATGATGTCCTTAGAAATTTTAGCTTCCCTCTATAAAATTTCAGCTTCTGAACCATTATAAAAAAACTTTATAGCGAAAATTCCACAATGACCTGTTTAGGTCAAATTTGGAGTCTGAAAAAACCCTAACTTCCACAGATCATATCTTGAAAAATATTGTGAACCAAGATCTGAAATTTTTACATGATGTTTCTCAGGATTTTGGCTTCGCTCTGTAAAAATTTCAACTTCTGAGCCTTCGTAGAAAAACATTTATAGCGAAAATTCCACGATGACCTGTTTGGAGCAGCGAAACCCTACAATCTAAAGCTCTGATACAAATGTTATGAAACCAGCTCCAAGAACAGAAGAAAAGAGAAATAAATGCCTTAGAAATAAGACACTTCAAGGGGGAAACCTCCTTTACATTTCATAAATGAAAAATTCTTGAATGATACAAATGACACAACTTCCTTTCTATATAAAGGAGTCCATGGGGTCACAATATAATCCTAGCCGACCTAAAAATAATAATCTAATGGCACAATAATAACAATATGGGGGCTACAGGGGTACAACAATAACAATAAGGTGGCTACAGTAAAAACAATAAGGGGATACACTAGCATTATAGGGACCTAACATGCAACGCTAGTGTCAGGAGTGCAACTCCAACTTCAGCTCAACTTTTGAAGGGGTTGCAAATATCCAAATTGAGCTCCTTTGTTTCCAAAAATGATAAAATTTGACCCTCCAAAGAGTCAATATCCCAAGACTGATCAGGAGTGCAACACCTAGATGAAAAAGACGGTAGAAACATGATTTTTTTAGTGTTTTTTGACATTTTCACCTGCCAGTTTGCCCAAATTTGCTTAGAAAAGTGCCTACCTTGACTGTATTTGGAATTATGAATCCAATGGTACCTTAATTTTTGCGTTTAGAGCCTCCTAGAAGAATTGCACTGCCTAGGGAGCTGCACTCCTGGCAATCTAACTGTGCTAAAACTGCCAAAAGTTGCAAAAACCCAAAAAAATCAAAACTTTCCCAAATTTTCTCCAAAATTGTCTTGTGGAAGCCTGATTAAGTGTGCTAAGAAATGAGGGATGCCTCCAATATTTTCTACTTCTTTTTTCTTGGCTAGGGCTTGCTTATTTTTCTCCTATGATTTATTGAGTTTGATGCTACAAACCTTGTTTCTTGTGATATACATGTTGGACAAGTTTCTGAGAATTTTGTTGTCTTTGTTTGCCTTGTAGATGAGTTTCTCAAGGTATAGTTTGACCCTATCAAGCCATATCTCTCTATCATATACAACCTCCTTGGAAATCCTCTCCTCAAAAGTGAGTTTTTCATCCTCAATCTTCTACTGTTGTAAAGCCCTCTTAAGACCCCTTGTATTTGGTCTTGTTCTGTTGCTTTGGGCGTCATCTTGATCAGGATCATCAAGTGGCATCATGGATTCACCTCTCTTTGTTTTGAGCAGATCTAGCTCCATAATCACTTGTTGATATTTTAGCTGCTTATTATCTTGCTCAAGAAATTAAATGACAAACTGAGCTCTATCCAAATTAGTTTGTAGCTCTCTAATTTGGGTATCGTTCTCTTTGAAAATCAAGCTAGAGGCCTCATGATCATCCTATTGATCCAAGTCAACTAGGTCAAAATATATTTCCTAATCATGAGGGTCCTCATCCTCTTTCATGAATTCTTCATGCACAACTGCCTCTTTTTGTTTTTCTTTCCCTTTTATACCTACTTTGTTGATGAAGAAGGCAAGGTCCCTCCCAAAATTTGTGGGGAAAACACCTTCCTATGCCCTCTCTTATATGTTTAAGCCAATGTGTCTTTCTCAACCTCTTTGGTATTTGTAGGCTCTTTGACCACAACTCTGCTGGATGACCCAATATCTCTGAAATACTGATGATGGTGGTGGTATGGGTCTAGTAGGCTGAGCTGATGGAGGAATAGATGCAGAGGGCTGAGATGAAGGAGGGATGTTTTCTGGATGCTGAGCTTGTGGAGTATTGAAAACATCATTGGCAATGAAGGTATCCCATGAAATGTGCAACTGATCTATATGATGGAGTACAATGATTTTGATCAAGGAGTGATGAAAGAGGTTGTTCATTTGCTGATCATATAGGCCATTTTTTCTATGCTCTTGAACAAATAGTATGGGATAGTGAGCAACTTGACTCTTGTGAAGTGCATGAGCAGTCTAATATGATAAGTGTAAAGTCTGGAGAACCACCATTCACAAGATAAGTACTTCATGATGATTTTCATCATCGGGGTATACCTATAAAGGAGGTAACTGAAAGGGAATACTCTTTCTCTGATTTATGTACCTTGGTTTGATGAATGGTTCATAATACTAGTCATCCAAGTCTTTGGATTTAAACCACTTCTCACTCATCTTTGGTATCCCTGTGTCAACAACAATGATAGGTGTGGATATGGTGAAGGTCACACCTTCAAGGGTCACCTGATTATCTCTGAGGTTTGAGATGAAAACTCTGCTCAAAACAGGGTGGTGTTGAACTCTTTGGATCATTTGGTAGAAATCAAGGCAACCAACATATTCAAAGCAAGAAACTGTCATATGTGATGCCATCAGTTCTCTGGTGTTGGTGGGCTCAAGCCTCAGAATTATTCCTCCCTTGTGAGGTCTTCTTCCCTCTGATCCTCCTCTTCCTCCATGTAATCTCTGTCTTCCTCCTCCATAGTGTTTTTAGTTTTGAAACCCTAGGGAAGGGAAAGGGGAGTGGAAAATAGGTTTAGGGAGCGAGGATGGGAGTAGGAAAAATTGGGGGAATAGGGAAGGGGGTTAGGGAACTTAGGGGACTGATATGGGATTAAAATACTTATGGAAATGAGATGGGGAAATTAATTACAAGTATTAGGAAGATGCCTAGAAAATGTGTAGTCTAGGAGCTATGGTTTTGGGTAATGTAGTTTGGGGACAGGGATTAGTGATGTAGGGATAGGATTAGGGTTTAATGTGATATGGGAAGGGAATGCAAGGTATAGGGAATAATTTAGGGCTGTAGGAGTGAAATATTTTCTTTCTTAGCTTAAACACTTGGCAAACTTGAATGAGAGATTTTACATCTTAAACTTTCAAATGGAAAATGCTAGGAGGGCACAAATGGTGTTGTATACTTGTATTGAGGTGGAGAAACCCTTTGTTGGTGGCTTGGAGTGGTTGCATGAAGTTTTGAGGGTTGTGGATGAAATTGGCTGGGAGCACAGCGGCAGTTCTAGGAGCGCAACACCTAACTGCCAGAAACACAACACCCTCCTCCAGGAGCGCAACGCCAGTTCTAGGAGTGCAATGCCTAACCTCCAAGAGCGCAGCGCCACCCAATTTTGAAATTTGACCCTTCAAACTAATTTTTCAAGCTGAGAGAGTGTGAGCTCGATGGTTGGGAGAGAAAATGAGAGTTTTATTTGTCTTGTGATGGGCTTTATACTTGATGATTTGAATGAACTTGCCTTTGGGGCCCACTTTTATTTCTTCTCATTCACTTTAAACTTTGACATATTTACCTTTCACTTTTGGTTTTGATTTAGAGATTAATCATTTGATGGATTGAGAACACTTTGGAATTTAAAGATTCTGAGATTTCTTGGCACTTGAAACATTTGAGTTGATAGTTATCTTGGAACCATGAACTTATTACATATTGAGAAAACATAAAATTACATGATAAAATGAAAATTACATAATGGAATAAAAACTAAATATTACATTTAAACTTTACATAGTAAAGTGAATTTATTGATCACTCTTAGTATTTATGGTCTTTTATGCAATGGAAATGATGTTTTATTGGACCTTGAAAACCCTAAGACCTATTGGAAAAATTGACTGAATGGATTTCATGATGATATGACTGAAAATGTGATAAGACTCATGAAACAATGGACATTCAGCATATGATAAAGTGATCCAACAAGTAATGAGATGACATTTTTTGAAAAGAGTGAACTTTGATGAAAATCTGCACCAAGTGACCAAATTTTTTCATGACCTAGAGGAATGATAAAAAATTTCTGAGTGGGACCCCTAAAATGACATGAAAGAGTTAATTTTGATCACTGGTGGAAGGATACAAATATTGACACTAAAAGAGACTACTATGGTAGATGTGATGAAGATGATGCACCATAGGTACTGATGGTATTGGATTTGGTAGAATGGGGTTGTCTTCGCCAAACATAATGGCTTCCAGTGGTAAAGATGGTTTAAGCGCTATTCTATGTGAACGACGAGGAAAGGGTTGTTCTTCTTCCACAATGACTGACTGATTTTATTACAAAAACAAATAAAAAAATAAAACTGTGATACTATGCAAAAGTTTTACCAGGTAATTGTGAATTGCAGAATACCTCCTGGCGAACCAAGAAGTATGGGCAGAAATCTCCACGAATGTTGTGTTTAGTGTATCTTAAGTTACAAGGCGGCCGACTCAGTTACCTATGTATGGTAAGCAACCTAAAGTTGGCCTCCCAAATATACCCGAAGGTACGTGGAGGCCCAAGTCCTTAATAGCGTTGTCTAATGCAAAACCAAATAGTGAGATCACCCCCTTATAATTTTCGTACTAGAACGCCGCCCTATATACCTGAAGGTACATGGATGAGCTCTGATATACTTATGTACGTGGAGTGGGATTTCACACTCGGAATGTATCATAGACAAGTTAGTGACAACTGATATGCTTAACGATGCCATAATATGTCTCTAGCATAGACCTTCTAAGTTTTATCGTTAATGTTACAATGCTTTCTTAGGCTGATTGGGGTGAATTTTATGTTGATATTTATTAACAGTTTATATTTTAGGTTCACTGCAAGATGTAATGGGAAATTCATAAAATGAAAACTAAATGAAAAGCAATCTTTTCAATTCAGTTTTTCAATGAAAACCTTAGCTACTAAAGGGATAGAGGAATCAAATTTTTTAGCATAGATCAAAGAGCACAAACTAAATGAATATTTCCTTAATATATTCCTATGCAACACTCACAATCTCTAAATGCATATGCATGTTTTTCTTTTTAGTTTCCTTCAATGTGAATTATTAAAAAGAAACTAAATGCACATCAATCAAACAATGTTTTATTTTTTGAGAAATGATTGAAACAACAATTTTCTCTTAGGAAATGAAGACTGAAATGACAATTTTCCTTTTGAAAATAGAGAATTAATCTAATGCGAAATTTACAACTTTGGATTTAATTTGACAATGATAAAGATAACAACTAATGAAACATTGAACAAGAAACTATCCAAAGGAGGAAGAACTGGCAATGTTTACTGGTCTCTAAGGTCAAACAAGCATCTGAGAATACAATAAGCAATAGGCTAAAACTAAATGCAAAAGAAAAATTATGATAGAATCTGGCTGACTAAGGGGAAACACACCCCTTAAGGGCAGACAATGCGTTGTAGAGCACCTCTGAATGGGAAACAATGCTATGCAGAGCACTGTACCCTAAACAACAGTGTGTTGGGCGCAGTGAAGCTTGAAGATCAAGCAGGCTAAACACACTTCTAAGGAAAAATGTACATTCAAATGACTGAATAGATGAATTAAAATCTACTGATGATGGTTAAAAGGAAAAAAGCACTAGGAATTATGGATTTATCCCCACTGGAGTCACCAATTCGTTATGATGAATTCTAATCTATGGATAAACTAGTCTTCCCCGAGTGCGGTGTTACTTCACTTAGAATAATAGAGGAAAGGTAAATGCTTTTATCTCTAAGATAAAAAAATAAACAGAAGATGAGGAGACTTGCTTGTGATCCTTTGCTCTTGTTCTTCTTTCGTCGATTTTTTCACTCTCGATCCAACTGAACTCGCCAGATCAATACCTGTAATCAAAATCAGAAGACAAAAAACAATGATACAAATATATAATATCTATCTATCATAACTAGATTGAACTGAATAAATCTGATAATACATGCACATATTGAGAATACATTCACAAAATATAATCACATATATGAGAGAAAGAACAAATATCTTTATTGCAGTATTAGGAGGAATAGATTACAACCAGTGGATCAGTTCGTTGTCAACTTGCTCCAACTTCATCTCGTCCTCATCACACAAAGCATCAATCCAACAACATCACAATACTTCAGCTCTCCAAGAATTGAGAATCCAACAACATAACACTACACAAATTTCTTCCTCCCTTGCACTTAGATGAGTGCTCAATTTATAGGGAAATTGTAGGTAGTTTCTCAATAAATGATATTGAATGGATTTATAATAATAGATGAATCATGTTTCCAGGTTCAATGGTGATGGATGAACACATTTATTCAAAGTATGACACCTATGAGCTCTTCTAGAAGGCAATGGACATGTGGAGATTCCCAGAACAATGATGATTTCACTCCTAGGAGACCAACGCAACCTTAAGTGTCGGGAAGTGCTTTGCAGAGCACCCTTGCATGGGGGTAAGTTCTTTGAAACGCACTTAGGCCCATTTAGAGGAGCGTTTATGAGTCAATGGGTCAATTTAAATATACTTCAAACATTTAAACTCTAATGAATTAAAGCCATAAGTGGAATGAATTCTCTAGGGCATGTAGCAACTGAATTAGGGGATGATGATGCCTAAATTGACCTATAACATAGACACGTGATAAATCCAGGGTTAAGATAGATCTAAGATGCTTTCAGTCATTTGAGGCCTTAGAAAATTTCTTGAATGTCTAATTATTATGATCATTTTAAATATGCTAAGTATGTCTAAGATTAATCTGGTCGTTATCATTTTAAATTTTCTCAGTTACCTTAGTTTTTTGAGATGATAGGGATTTTCAATAACTTGAATGTTGAAATAAATTTTTTGAATGAAATGTGACAATGTAACAAAGTTGAATGATAGAAAATGTGAATAAAAGGAATATAGTCAATTCAAAGTATTTATTGTGATTAATTTCAAACTATTTTCTTCTGTTGTTCTTACTGTCACACTTGCTAGTTTTGTGATATTTTCATATGGATCATATGAAAAGGGTGGTTGAAATCATAGACCATTAAAATCTTTAACTCGAGCTATTTTAGCAAATGGCATACCTTGTCTCTCATGCTCTCCAATATTAATAGTAGCTTTCTCCAAAGTCAATCATTGTGACTTATGGAGTGTTAAACCCCATGTAAGTTTCAACAATAGTTGTTTTCTATTACCTTGTTTGAATGTGAAGTGACTAATAATGTTGAATAATGGAAAATGAGAATATTAAGAATGTATTCAATTACAAATAGTTTACAGTTTCAAGAAGCAAACATCTCATGTAAGTGAACATTTTATTTAAGATGAAAAGTCAAGTATTTTATTCATGGTTGAATTATTATAACACAAAAATAAACACATGTTAATATTTTGTTTTTCTCTTACACTAAAATCAATGCACACTAACTTTGACATTTATGTACATCATACACCTAGTTACATCAAATTAGGAATCAACATATACACTAAAATCAATGCATCTAGTGCAAGCATTCAAATAGAATTAGAAATCAACATGTACGCTGAAATCAATGCATCTAGTGTAAGCAACAAAATATGATTATGAACCAAAATATACATTAAAATCAGTGCATTCAGTGCCAAAAATCAAATATGATTAAAACAAACATCTATACCGAAATCATTGCATCTAGTGCAAGCAATCGAATAAAATTAGAAATCAACAACTACATTGAAATCAATGAATCTAGTGCAATTAATCAAATAGGATTATGAATATATATATATATATATATATATATATATATATATATATATATATATATATATATATATATATATATATATATATATATATATATATATATATATATATATATAAATTGAAACAAACACGTCCATTTCAATGAATAACATTGTATCTCCCCATATCTCTTTCTCTCTCTCTAGCTCTCCCTACCTCTCTATGTTTCTCTTCTTCCTTCTCTCTCTCCCCACCATCTATATTTATATCTCCCTCCATCTCTCATTATTTTTCTATATATCTCACCCCCCAAACACACACATTATCTCTCTTTCCATATCTATCTATATCTCCATCCCTCTCTTTTTCTCCCTCTTTCTCTCTATCTCACCTCCCAAACATGCACATTCTCTCTCCATATCTATTTATCTCCCCCCCTCTTCCTCTCCCTCACTCTCTCTCTATATTCCCATTCTCTTTCTCTTCCCTCCTAATTTTCTCTCTCCTTCACTCTCTCTCCATCTCCCCCTTGTCACTCCCTCTCTCCTCTCCACCTTTCTCTCTCTATGTCTTTCTTCTTCTTTCATTATCTCTCCCTCCCTCTCTCTCTTCCTTCCTCTCTCTCACTCTCCCTCCCAATCTAATCCAATTATTTTGGAGGTAGAGGAGCAACCATAAAATGATAGGTAACCAAATATCTCCAATTCCACTTACAATGATGTTATAGTTGGGTTATTATTATATTTTTTGTTATATTATTTATATAGGTTTATTTGACCAAATATCTCCCATTACATTTATACTGAGATCATGGTATGGTTATTATTAATTTTTTTGTTATATTTATTTATATAAATTTGTTTGTAAACACAGTAAGTTAATTTTGTTATTGATTTTTTAAACAAATTTAATAAATTATCTAGATTAACCATTAAAAATAAACAAACATTAAATTATTATTTCCCTTAACACAATTACCTACTAACCATTTTTTATATAGTTGTATGTCTTGAATATCATCTTATTAAAAAATAGAGTGAGCGTAAGCCAACAATTTAATTTAATATGTTACCCCATAAATAAATGGAACTTTTCACTTGTCATTGGTAATTCTATTTACTGATCACTAACCACTGCATCCAATACATAGCTAAAATGTACAATCAGGAATCAATAAATATAAACACTCACATGAATCTGGTCTCTGATATTTACAATGAAAACTTCATCAACAAGTTCCATAGTAATGCAGGTTCTATTTCAACGGTGGTTTCTATTGTGATAGTTTGAGAGTGACATTGGTTCAATTTGAAGCCAAATAATTGGAATATGAAGATTTAAAATAAGGATTATCTGAAAGGTATGATTATATTGTTATATGACAACAAAGGTTGTTGATTTCCTCTCCTTAAAGAGTTGTTATAAACCAATATACGTTACCCAAATCATACAGGTTCCTGTGGCACAGTAGCATGTAGTATGTGAATTGTATCCAGCGTCTTGCACTATTGAGTAAATCAAATGTATATTCATACAACCAGAAGAAAGGCAACATGGTAATAAAATATTAATATTTGATAGGAATTTTAAAATTTTTCATCTACTATATTGAGCAACATTTCTAATAAGCAATGGGAAACTTATGTATTCCTAAAAGATCTGAGTTATTTGAAAACCTCATTTATATGTTTATTCTAAACATAATATTTGTTTTGGAAGATTTTAGAATTGACACATAAAATAAACCATTTTTTGTCTAAACATCCTTGCAAAATATCGAATATATTCTAAATATTAGTGACAATGAAGACACATTTTCCAGATAGTAGACCCATGAATCAAGGCATTGATGATGTTGGATACTGCGAACATATAGGGGGTCTCCCTGATGTGAAGTCCCAATTAGACTTCACACTATTTGGATTAGGAGCCTCATTTGGAGTATCGACCCGAACACCATAACACAAAGGTTCGTGTTGGTTTCAACAAATAACATAAGAGATTATATACATAAACTTTGAATAATCAATTAAGATGGCATTGTGAAGCACCAATTGTAGAATGTAAAAGGAAAACTCACGAGGGGCGACAAAAAGTGAGTCTCTAAGAGGAAAGTAATATTACTATCCTAGAAGAGGCACACGAGAGCATGGGAAGATTCATTAATGAAATAGTTCACACCATGATATTAAGGTGAATACAACACATATTCAACAAGATAAGTAATGAATCCACTTAAATAGTTCAATTTCACCAGTACATGTGATTAAAACATATATCGTAAACATACCAAGAATAGTCCCAAAACATTTGTGATACATGCATGAAAATGTGTTGGCTCATAGAGCTCAGTTATAAGGTGAGAGATCCATGTACATCAATTTCCAATAGTGGAACATTAAGTCGCTTCTTGCTTCTCCAAAGAATAGTTTTTCTCTCCTATGCCAAGTAAAGAAGCCACGACTACTTATCCAAAGCTTAAGCCTCCAAAGGCCTTTTTCTTAATTTATGAGGTTTATTTTATAACAGGAGGAGTGGCCTTTCATATCCTCATGACTCTTGGATTATCCCCATGCCTCTTGGATTCCTAGAGTGTCCTTTGGAATTCAAAACAATTCTTGAACTTCTAAATGACTTTTGGACTTCTATACAATCTTTGTCCATATATGACTATGTGAATCTTCATGTTCCACATATGACTCTTGGAATTCCACTTATTTGTCTTTTACAATGATTACAATACTACATCATGACCCCCACATCATCATATGATGAGACTTGACATGTCACTATCTTTGATGACTGTGACTGATAGTGACTAATGGCATGGAATTTATCTAGTGGTGACACAATTTCCACTCCGTATTTTCTCTTTGTTTATCTTCTGATCATGGTGCTTTCATCTTCCAAAGGATCTTCAACCTTGTAGTCTTTGGGGTGCTTCGATCATCAAGTTTCAAGTTTGTTCTTGGTTATTTTCATGCTTCCTTTGTTTACCCTATTTTCCCAACCTTCCTCATGTGTGCTTGCCATGAGGTCCCTAGAATACCTGTTTCTGCAATCACCCATGATGAGTAACTATCTACCTAAAAATATCCTAATCTACTATATTTTATGAATATTTTCTATTTATTCCTTTTCGATGCACTCAAAAGGGTCAAAGGGGATTCTCGGTGCATGTTCGCACTTTGAAAGGCAAAATTACTGAAGGGGAAAGGCTTCATGTATTTAGTATGCACTCATGTGATCAAGAGAGGGGGGTATTCAAGGTGAGGCACACGGTGTATTTCTAAAGGACGAAGGGGAGGGATTTGGGCTTCCCAAGTGTAATGTGAAATCAAGGGAGATAAAGAGGGTGTATTCCTTCGGGTTGAAGTAGTGCTCTCAAAGAGGGTGCACCTCTTTGGGTCGAAGGAGTGCTCTCAAGGAGGGAAAATCTATTTGGGTCGAAGGAATACTCTCAAGGAGGGTGCATCTCTTCGGTTCAAAGGAGTGCTCTCAAGGAGGGTGCATCTCTTCAGGTAGAAGGAGTTCTCTCAAGGATGGCGCATCTCTTCGGGTTGAACGAGTGCTCTCAAAGAGGGCGCATCTCTTCTGATTGAAGTAGTGCACTCAAAGGAAACCAATGAGGGAACATGACACACATATGAAGGCTAAAGGATGAAGCTCTATGCCTTTGAAGTGCGCTCATGAACTTAAGAGACCAAAGAGGGCCCGTGGAAATAGTCCAAAGGCTTAAGGATGATGCTTCTTGCCTTCAATGTGCGCTCATGCACTCAAGAGACCAAAGAGGGCGCATGTCACAAGTCTGAAGGCTTAAGGATGATGCTTCGTTCCTTCGAAGTGCACTCAAAGTGTTATGAAACCAGATCACAAAATAGAATAAAAGATAGATCAATGACTTAGAAATCAGCCTCTTCGAGGGGGAAACCTCCTTTACATTACATGAATGAAAAATTCTTGGGTGATTCAAATGAAAAAACCTCCTTTCTATATATAGGATTCCAACGGGTCGCAATATAATCCTAGCCGACATAAAAATTAACAATGAAAGGGAACAAAAATAACAATAATGGGCTTCTATGGGGCATAATAACAACAATATGGGGACTACATGGGCACAAAAATAACAATAAGGGGGCTACACTAACAATAATAATAAGGGGATACACTAGTATTATAGGGACCTAGCATGCCCCTCTCCTTCAAAAAAGTGTTGTCCTCAATGCTTGAGTAGTTCTGGATGATTCTGTATAAAATTATCATCCTCCCATGTCGAATCTTCATCAAGTAAGTTCTTCCACTTGATGAGATACTCTAAAATTGATCAATTTTATGGCTGTTGATTTCTTGTTTCCGTGACTGCTTCAGGTTCCAATATGATTTTTCCTTCTTTGTCAAGTTATGGCAATATTGTTTGAATTTTGAGCTTGTCACCTATAACCTTCTTTAGGCATGAAACATGGAAAACTGGGTGCACCCAGGAAGATGCAGGAAGCTCTAATTTGTATTCCATAGTAACAATATTTTGAAACACTTTGTAAGGACTCGTTGATGCCTCAAAAATCGGTGCAACAACATCGGGGACTTAAAAACTGTCCCTTATCTGTATGAGATATTGGATCCAACTGGATTGATGAGATTAGTTTCCCAATGACATATAATTTTATGGATGGGTGGTATTTTAACTAGCTGTGACTTGGTGAATGGGAGTAACAACAAGTTTAAAGAAAAATATATATAGTTATCTCTATCCAGGGATGAATTATCTTTCTGTTATATGTGATTTAAAAATACAGTCTTTTAGTGAATGCAAATGGAAATCTAGAAAACACTTATAGAAATGTAGAACAATTTATGAAAATTGATTTGATTAAATAGTTAATCAAATAAATTGAATAAGTATATATCGCATATATTTATTGCATGCATTGAATATGTATTAAAAATGGAAATCAAACATGTTCAAAAGTGAATTAATGCTGCATTGTGTTAAAAAAATACATATAACAACAAATCATAAGGAGAATCAACTATTTCTCATTTGAAACAGAATATCAACATAAAGATAAAAGTACCATATATATGCTAACTCTGCTCATTTGAAAAACAATCTCTAGTCCAGTCTTTATATTAAGGAAAACTTTAAGAGTACAAAAGTGCAACTTCTGTAAAGTTTTCTTTTCAAAATTTTAGGACCCTTTCTTAAAAGACATGGAAGGATTTATATAATAAAATAAAAATTAAAAAAATAAGAATTACACAAAGAGTTGAGGAGGTTTAAAAAACTATCCATAAATTAAATGAAATTAAAATAGAAACAAAATTTGGTGGGATGAATCGCTTCAGGATTGCATCGTTGTCTCTTTTTCCATTCGTCCCTTTAGTTGAAGGATGTTGATCATAGGCTGAACCTCAGGAGGTTGGCCTGGCCTAGCACACAATTGTCCTGTATAGACCGCATCTGATAGTGGATGCATCATGTAAGAGGAAGTGTCGATTAGGTAATGCAACATTAGCCATTGGCTATGTGGCTTAACCAAGTGCTACAAATACCTTTCCCAGTCTAGCTTTTCCAATTTCTTGATGCTTTCTTCCTTTGTATTTGAAATTTCTTGCCACTGTCTTATCAAATCTTTTACAATAGGTAGAGAAACAGGAGGGAATTTATCAATCAGATTAGAAACAATGATATTTTGGCTAAATGTTTCAACAATGTTATTGGAAACATATTTGGCTCTGTAAATTTCCCTTTCAGCCTATTTCAACTGTATATCCCAATTAGTAAATAAGATTTTTTTTTAGAATCTTCAACCCTGGGAAGATTGTCCTTTCGGCCTTCAACAGTATATTTCTAGGCAACGTATTGGGATATTTTGTGATCAATTTCATCAAAGCTAATCCTCTAGTCAGCTATTCGATTCAATAGCGAATCACTCTTCTCGCATAGTTTAATAGTATTAGACAATTTTTGGTAGAAAATGACTTGTTGTTGGGTCAACATGGTATTTAGTTCCAAATATTCCTTCGTGAATTCGTCTACTTTAGGATTATATTTCAAATTATCAACATCAAATTGTAGTTGGTGTATCTAATTACCTTTAGTACCAATTTAATATTCGTGCTGCAACTTTAATTGATCCAAGCTCTCTTGGAGCTGTGACAATCGTGCTTGTAATTGTTGATTTACACTTTGCTTCTCTGTTAGCAATTCTTGTTCCAATTGAAGGATACTTTCATCGTTTTCTTTGACTAATTGTTGATCTTCAATAGTTTTTTCAAAGGTGGCAGATGCATATGCTTGTGCAAACTGAGTCAAACGTGTTAGATCCTGAGATGGATCTAAGTGCAAGTCCTTCCAAACTACTTCCAAAGAGACATCTCTGGGAACAAAGATTTGTGATTTTTCTGTTCTTCTCCTTTTTCTCTGCCTTCTCATGACAAATTTATGCTTGGGATTGTAAAATATATCTAAAGGAATTATTTCTTCAATTTTCAACGCAATTTCTGATGTTGGGTAGGCCGGGATAAATTATACCTCCTCTGTGTTAAATGATTTGTTAGTTGAACCAACAGTAAACAGGTTCTGAATTTTACCATGAGGTGTTTCCAACTTTTTTTGATGATCAATGATCACCACTTCTTGGTCTCCTTTCAGTTGTTGATTAAAATATTTCCAGACATCATCTAAGTCCATTGGAAACAAAGGATCTTTTGTTTGAATTCCAGAAGACTTATCTTCTTTTGTTCCACTAAGGACTTCAATATCCTTAGGAATTTTTTCCTTTTCCTCCTTTCTCTATTGTTGTTCCTTCTATGAGATAGGTTGGGATAACTCCAGTATATTTATAGGAATCCATTCTAATCTTATATTCCTATAATTCTTGAAATTTTAAAGCTGTTGCGGATTGAGGTGTGATGCTGCTAATTTATGCACTGTAGAATAAGTATCAACTGACTCAAACAAGTCATCAAAATCATCATCTTCATGGAAAAATGGTTTGATTATCACTTGAGTTGTGAAATTTAAGGAAACTTGGTTTGGGTCATATTTCCTGTTATAAATTGTAAATAATTTCAAGCATTGGATTTTATTGATTTCTAACCCTGCATGTTTAAAATTGTCTAACGCATAGACACCACAGTGAATAGAAAAAGAGGGCCACAAAGATTTCTTTGCTTCTTTCAAAACCATATTCAATCCATTACCCACAGTCTGATAAGAAATTTCTCTTGTGCGAAGTTTATTTGGAACATACAATGGTAGGAAATGTGGTCGGGATAAGCTCCCAAAAATTCTGACATAAGTAAACAATTCTTCGCCAAACCATTTTCCAATGGAGGTGAAGTCTACTTGAGCTTCTTTGGACAATATATGGGCCTTTTCATCGAACACAACTTGAAATATTGGGAGCATAACTCCATGACATATCTTGTAAAAATGAGTTTCATATTTTGATTCCTATAGAATAGTATGATAGACATGAATTGGAGTAGGGTCTTTGGTAGTCCATTTCCAACCCATGGTTGGAAAATATGAGATAAAACATGCTGCATTCATAATGTAGGCACTCATCTAAAATGGGGGAAGTATTTTAGATGAAATGGAACGATTCTTTCTATATTCAAGAATCTGGGTAGCAATATTATTAGAAAAAATGGTTCCCCAGTCCATGATATAAGAGTCTGTAACAACATTCATAAGGGGAACTCATTCAACGGAGAATTTAGTGGTATTGGGTTGGACGAAAAGTCTAGACATCATAGCAGAGAGATAACAATAGAGACCAGCAAGCGAATCAGTGTATTACATACCCTTATCGTCATGTTTATGCTTGTTAGGGTTTCTCCTCAATTGATTTATGGGATCTGATTTTAGCTCATTCTCCATGGCGAATTGTGCTAGGAAATATTTATCATAAACCTTCTCAGGGTATAGAATGTGGTACATTTTCTTCAAATATTTGGCTCTGAAAGACCCTATCATTGTAACTTTGCTTGTTAGGAAAGTTCTGTCTCCAATCTTGATATTTTCAATAATCCATTTTACCATATTTGTATATGGTAAAATCTTGGGGCGTGTGGAAATTCGGTACGGAAAAGAGTTGGCGACCTCCGCTATAGTAGCTTTTGAAGAATCATAAGCCTCAACAATATATTTCCTTTCAATCCTGTGGGGTTTCTCATCTTCAAATAATCTGTACATTACTTCCCAAGAGGAAGAACCACTCTCTAATGTGCATGTTGTGTATGTGAATAAGGGGGGATATCCGTTATTTCACTAGAGAAGTTGTAGGATTAGTGGGAGCCATGGGATTTTTGGATTTCTTTGCAACCTTAGACATTTCTGAGGAACTTTGCTTGTTTGGAATTGCCTACGAAAAATCAAGAACAATAACTAAAAAGGGGCAATCTTGTTACAATATACGAGTAGTGTAACAATAATGGAAATAATGGCAGAATAAAAATTGCCACGCGGATATTCTAAAAATTTAATACTCTTGAGGTAAAATCATTTTTGGAAGCTCGAGTTGTTAAACTGTGTCCATGTGATGTTATGCATGCGTTGTGCAGGTAGTGTTGTGTACATGTGGCACTATATACATGATGTACATATGGTACTGGTATACATGTGGTATTGTGCGCATGTTGTACATATTGTGTTGCGAGAATGTGGTACTATGTATGTACATGGTGTAGTCATGGTATCGTGACATGTGTATTGTGTTGTACATGGTATCATAAATGATTTGAGTTTTTGCAAGGGTTTTTTTATTTGTTGGGATTTAAGCTTAATTCCTTGAGTCCACTTAGGGAAGAAAAATCCCACAGAAAATAGTTGTTCATTGTCTAAAGAAAATTTAATGGTTCATTTCATTTTTCTAGACATATTTGTCTATGATTTTATGTTAAAATACTGATTTCTAACCCTAAATAGTTAAAACAAGCATATTTATTTGTACTTAAAGGTGTTATCAAACAATTTTTGGAGTGCTTTAAGGTGTTTACTAATACTAGAAATTAAACTACAGTAAGAAAAATCAAATTGGTGAAATCGTAAAATCTACGGTTTAATTATAAAAGGTGCAATCTAACAGTGCACTAGCTTATTTTTCATTGTTAGATTGCTTAAAAAGATTATATAACACAACCTAATGGTGTAATCCATCTCCTCAGTGCTTCATTGTGTTTATATATCAATTTGGATATTTTTAGTGAAACCTTAAGGAGATTCACCACCTTTTTTTTTACAAGTTGTGATAATTTCATTGTCATTTATCATTGAGCTTGTGAACTAATCATCGTTGTGCTATTTTTAAATTTATATTCATTAAATTAGATAAGACGCCCAATATCTAACACTAGAGGTTATTTTAGACACTCTTGGGTAGTTTTTCCTTCAAATATGCATTTTCTGTATTTTTATCAAAAAACCATATTCCAATTTTTTGGGACAAAAGCAAGCTTGTCCAATTGATAGCATACTATCAAGAGGTAACTCAATCATATCAATTTTCCTTTGATTTATGCAAACATAACTCACTCTTGTGTGAAAAAATGGTACTATTTTCTCTATCTTAAAGAGTGATATTAAAGGTGTTGATATATATATCTCTATTGTATTTTCTTCTATTTTAGAATTCAACACTCATTAATTAGCTCCCAACCCTCATTACATTATGGTTATCAACCACCTAGTTTCTTGTGGAATATTCTTAAGTCATATTATCATTCAATTAACACTAGTCTATCTATCTATGTCATGAGATGTGTGTTGTTTGAAATGCATAATATTGTGCATACAATAATATACTTTACAAGTCATTCCATAGATTGGGATACCCCCTCTAGCTTCAAGTGGATGGACTATTGTGAAGGGGATATTATGCTAAGGTGATAGTGGTGTATTTCCCAAGTGCGCTTTCCTCCATGGCATTGTGGTTAGGAATTTAATAAGGGTGCTAATTTTGGAAGTAATGAATACCACAACAAACGTGGTGTTTCTTTTAGAGGTAAACTCCACTTGTTTTGAATCAAGATGTCACATGAATTGGGGGTTGGGTTGGAAACTAAAATTACAACTTGTTTAAGATCAAGACCTTAAAAATTGATATTGTTACAACCAAAACCTTGAAATAAACTCCTATATTGAAAGACGATGTTCCTAAAATCACCCTTTTTTTCTTTTTGGAGTTAAAATTGCAACAATATTGAAACCATGGCTTAAATAGCCAAAACTACAAGAAGTGACATCATTAAAATATAAATAAATAAATAAAAACAAGAGAAACATAGAGAGATGGAGGGTGTGGGGGGATGAAGAGAAAATTTTCCCACGACTAGGGGAAATCATTTGAAAAAAAAAAATTTAAATAAAATAAAACAACAATAAAAACACATTAGAAAAATGTTTATCGTTGTGTTACTAACTCATCTTAAAGCTCTGGTTTCTTCAATCATAATAATTATTCAAGAGATCCAAAAGATGATACTTTAGAAGGATTGTGTAAGATGGCCATTCAAATGCCAAGCCCAATTTGAGAGACTTGAGTTGGAAATATGGTAAGGCAATCTCGAACTATGGAAAAAAAAATTCTACTCCTTATTCCATCATAAACACCTTACAACCTTGGTATTGAATTGTAGATCTTCAACGTTGAAGACCAAGTGGTTACATATATTACTTAGTGTGAGGTCTTTCCACATTTCTTAGAAAGTCTACCTTTTGTCTTAGTTAGTCATCTATCAATGTTTGACAACAATTTATCCAATAAAAAAAAGTGATTTTAGAAACTCCCAGTAAAGTGGAATCATGGAATCATATTTTGTGGAAATATCAGATTGCTCAAAGTTGTTGGCAATAGGTTCAACTGAAAGTTTTTTTTAATTATTTAATGTGTTATCCACTAGAGTGTTGTCATGTCATCATGGGTGACTCCAAATAATTAATCCTTTCAATGTTTATGGCATTGTATTAGAAACACTACTTTGTCCTTGGTATGGAAAATTAGGTGTAAGTGTATATTTTTCCAATGATGATATTTTTATATTTATGTTTTGTAAGGTGAGAAGGAATATGTAATCAACTCTATCCACCTGGTTCATTTTTAGGGATGCCAAGAGGTTTAATACTTTGGCTTATTTTAATTTGAACTTTGCATTATAAATGTTGAGAAGAATTTTTTATTTATTTTTTTATGTCCACCCATTACATATATTGTTCCATGTAAAAAAATATCATATAATTATATGCTTATAATCTATATAACAAAAAAATGCATGAGAAGATCATAAAATTGCAAACAAAAATAGGGATTTTTTTTTGTTATGTAAAATAATGAACTAATATATGGATTTCAACTTATAATTAATTGGACTCTTTGTATGCATGGTAACTTTCAATATCTATGACCTATCACATTCTTCATTGATAGTTCTTTCCTATATGCTAACTCATTCTTGTTCACTTTTATCCATGCATAAATAATTTGTATACTATTTATAAAAGTACTAATTATAATTGAAAAAATATTTGATTAATTTGAATGCTCTCAAGCCAAAGTTTACTTAGCATTGTTGTTTAGGAAAGCTAACTTGAACCTAACTCTAACTATTTTCCAACTAGTCAAACTTGGCAATAGTGAGTTAGACCCATAGGGGTTGATGCATTAAAACTTGAACTTCTAGTAACTCATAAGTTGTTTATTTCCCAATAAGTCTAACTCATGTGAAAATGAAAAAAATTGCCAATGTCAAAAATAAATGCCAACAATGAAAAGAAAAACTTTCAACCTGAACCATTATATTGCTGAGATTTTACAAGATATTTTTGAGTTTGAATTGAAATATTACAATGTAGACTCACTATTTTTTTTATAAAGCCAAGATTTTAAACAATGATCATAATGTGATTATTAGCACTAGTATCCTAGCTATAACAAAATTTATTGAGTATTTGGCAAGGCTAGTCAACTCAAATTTAAAAGGAGTCAAGTCAATTTCTTGGGTCAATCTTGATATAATTTGGTTGAATTTGCTAAGGTTCGATGTGTTTCATTGAGTTTAAATGAGCCAATCCAAAATACAGATTAGGTTTTGACCAGGTTTCACGCTTTCTTAGAATTGGACATTTTAAGTATGTATTTAATTTTTTACTTTCATAATTTTATGTCAAGTTATTTTCTCAAGTATTCCAATTCATACTCACTCCTTCGTATGTATAAGTTGTAAGAATTTGATCCAATCTTAATATTTTCTTATTCAAAAGGCTTCATAAAGATTCACAAAAATGGATTTATCACTCCCTAAGATTATTTTTCCTTTATTTATATCTTTGATCTCTACCAATCTTATTTGTGGATGTCTTGAGGATCCCTCCACTAGTTAATTCTCTCCCTACTCTACAAATTCTCTCATACCTATCCAACATTCCCAAAGACCATTTATAATTAGTGAGGCGCCAAATAATATCATTACCAATTGTAAGTTCAATTTTAATATCCACTACATCAATTTCCCTTCACGAAGACCTCATGCTAGATTTTATAGATTCTCTTTAACATAAGAGTAATATACACGTAAAATACTCTTGAAATAATGATGATGAACTACATATTTAATGATCCCTTCTTACCTTTTAATGTTTTGTTTTTGTAACACCCTCTTCCCACATCTACCCAAGTAACTAGCCACTCAGGGTAAACATGTGACGATAGACTACTAATACGAGATTTAACCTCCTAGATGACCTTGAGGAAGTGGAATCAACATAAACATGACAAACACACCTTAAAAATCATCAACAACATCCCCAGGAGGTAACTCGAACTCCCAGGCTCCTGACCCTTGAGGGAGACTAACTTTTTGACCCTTTTGGACCATAGTCGCAAGCATGCCAAGGCAAGGTAGCGGCTAGGAGCCTATAGCCGTAGACACAACATAGAAATCATGTGGCCAGGGCCCCAATTGGTAAGTTATGTGCCTATAACTCTAGGATTTGTGCCACCTTTTCAGCCCTAGAGCCTAGGTAACTTCCCAGAACTTTATGAAACTTTAGGAGATGATAAATAAAATTAAAAAAAGGTACGAAATCAATCACATCATCATAAAATCATATGGATCCCTCCTAGCCATGAAAGGAATTTCTTCAAACATGTCACAAACATTACATCTACAGGTTTAAACAACATATTTAAACATAGGGGTCTCTTACTTATCTGAGAATCGCTAAGAAGCATTTCTACCCTACATCATAAGCTACAATGAAATCTCTTTGACCATAAATACACTGTGTATTCATTTACAGGTAAAAATATGGATAGAGCCATACATCATCACTGATCAAATACATTCTTACAAATAACACAATAACAACAGAAATACAATGGATATAACAGAAATAAAATCCATACATAAAATAGTACATTTTCATACCAAATACCACAGGAACGAGATCTTCATTACTGAGTGAAAAAAACAACTAGAGATGGAACTTCCATGTTCCACTTGACCATAGATTGGCTTAGCCAAGTCTCACTTCATCCAATCATCCCTGTGCCATATGTTATTACTCATTATTTTTAACACTTTCATTGATATGGTCCTACATGTCATTCACCTAGGTTCATGCTGTCTCATAAGTCATTTTCATGAAATTTTTGAAAAAAGGGAATTTGGTGATGTCTACCTAAAGTTTTAAATCCACCTCTAATCATGTCATATCATTCAAATCAATCTCATATCATATAGTTTTCCTCTCCATGCTTTTTAATCACAAAATATTCCACCTGCCAGTTTTTCACAGTTTTGTAGCAAATTAGATGGAAAATCAGTAGATTTCGCTACGAAACTTCCTAACAGTTCCATAGTTTATTCGTCAGCAATTAAACGGTTTCGCTATGAAACTGGGTTTTTTCTGCAGAAAGTGTCAGAGTGGTGTGAGGTGTCAATTTTCAATAAGAAAAGTAAGGGGTTAGGTCATTCGAGTTTTTTATTATGATTCCCAAACATGCAAATCCGTATCTACAATCGTTATTGTCTTTTATGGTTGCATGTGTCATCATTAAACTCCGAGTTGTCAAATTACCTTTTAAACTTTATCCCCAAGATGCTCTTTGTCATTCATCGTCCAATTATTTCATATGAAGTATATTATTGTCACTGTTAGAGAACTGCTTCACCACACAAAGCAAGTTGTTGTTCAAATTTGATTTTGCAAGTGTCATGAACAAGCGAGGCATTAAGAAGTATAAAGCAACATGGTATCAAAGAAGAGAAAAAATAAGGGTGGTCATTGCGTAAGGGATGAGCCTATGGATTTGAAGTTGCTGAATAAAGATCTCATTTTTATGGAGGCTTTCAGGAAGATAGGCTGCCTAAAGTTCTGCTAGAAATTGCAGGGTTTCCATGCACATATTTCCAAAGAATTTGCAACAAATTTTACAGGGACAACATCAAAATTTGGGATTTTGAATTTCACAGTGTCACCAGATATCATCTCCCAAGCTACAAACATTCCTAGAAGTGGTGAAGAATGGTTCAAAGACACAAAGTTTAGAATGAAAAGCTGTGAAGAGTTTCTCAAGCAGGAGCACAAAGGAGTTGATATGACCAATGGAATCCCCAGGAGTTATATGAAAGACAATTATGAAAAGCTACTACTAGTGATCCAAAAATACTTCACCTGAGAAGGAATATTCCACATGGTTTATTCTTACCATATTAGACTCATTATGAATTTTTTTGGTAAGAAACCACTTGACCTATCTTTTTTTTTATATAGGAGTTTGGGAAAGATGTTAGATAGAGTTTAGGTCAAGTCAGAAGGTAATTAAACATAAATATTTCACAACGGTCTGATAAAACTATTAGTGCTGGAAGAGTTGTAAAGGTTAAACAGAGATTAGAACTCTTTTATTTTTATGAGTGGGTATGAAGTAGATGCAGTGACACCAAAGAAAATTTCAAAACCTAAAATTATTACATATCTAGCTGTAATAGAAGAGATTGAAGAAGAAGGAAGGCAGTTTCTTGTAGAACCAATGGACATTGAAGTAGAACCTCTGCAAGAAACTGATATCCCTCAGCTAGCACCTGCAAAACATAAACAAAATATTAGCAAAAAATGTAGTAAGAGAATAATAAAGATTCATACATTGGCCAAAGGAAATATGGAAGACATTATACATGCAATATATATTGAGGAGTCCCCAATAGTGCAAGAAGAAGATATTAAAGGTGATGGAAGAAAATTGAAGAAAGGTAGGTCTGTCAAGAAGTTGGATTTTGCAGGAGAGGATGCTGGCTTCATGTTTCAGCCAAGGAAGCCAATGACCATGTCATAGATTGAAAAGAAGGCCATGGAAAAAAGAGAGTAGAGAAAGTCAGTGAAGGTATGCAGCCATAAAACATCATAGATTTGTCCCCAACAGTAGAATAAGTTGTCACTATGCAGAGAAAGGGAAAGGAGAAGATGGTTGGAAAATCAGAAACATAACTCCTCACTGAACAACTAAGAGAAGCAAGAGAATAAATACTTGAGTTGAAGTTGGAAGCAGAGAATCATAGGTCTGAAAAGGCCGAGTTTGATTAAATGATGAAAAAATGGGACTGTCAACTCTCAAGTGTTTCAAAATCTATGAGTAATGCTAAAAGACTGCTAAAAAGGACCCAATCTCTAAGAATTATGGCCAAACATACCAGGAAGATGAATCTGTACATGCAAGCTGAAAACGGATCATTACAAAATCAAGTGGAAGACCTTCAGGAACAGATGGGCATGATTCAAGATGAAATGGAGAAGAGAGGATTGAAAATGAAAGTGATTGAAGAAACTGAAGGTCAAACTATTGTTAATGAAGATGAAACAACCAAGGACTGAAGAGATGATCTGAGAAATTTTTGTTAAGGATTATAGCTTGCAAGTGACATAAATTTTGGCTTAGAAGATCAATTTTTAAATAAAGTTACAAAATCTGCAATTTCTGCCTTATTAGGCAGTTTCATTGCGAGCTTTGGGCTTGAAGGCTGAAAAATGCTATGAAATTTCTGAAGATTTCTTTTGGCCTTTAAAATTAGTTTTATGAAGAACTAAGGAGGGATTTTGATCGTATTTAGATTTTTTGACCTAAAAAATGCTTTTTTACCAGTAGAGGTGGTAGAAGGAAGGTTAAAAGACAGAAATCAGCTCGCTACTAAACTACGCTACGAAATTTCCTAAAGATGCTCTGTTTTGTACCAAGGTGTTTTTGAAGGGATTTTGAAGGTTTGAAAGCATATGGAAGACCAACAAGCCACGTGGAGGCATCCAAATAGATAAGGATACATCTCAACAAATATTCATCTCTTGGCATGTGTGCCATTCATACAAAACATCATGAAGACAAAATCATAGTTAATGTTGATCCTTTCCTAGAAAATAGGACAACTGTTGCTAAATTCTTGGAAAATGCATTTATGTATTATGTCATGGAGAATGCCATTTGAGCATCTGATCCCTATCTATGTAATGATCCCACTATGAGATAAGTGGAGGAAATAAATGTAGTTAGAGTCCCATTAAGAGAGAAACTCTTAAATGAATAGGTGTCTTTTTATGTTCTAGAAATAGAGTTTTCAGTTATGATTAGTTGTCAGAGTCAAGGGTCGATGATCCAACATCCTATGTAATGTAAAAATAGTCTATTTATAGACATAAGATAGAATATCAAAAGGTTGGAGAGTATTGTACTACGTTGCTATTTTTGTAAAACTTTCAGCTTTAGTAATATACAGTGGATGTTTTGGTCTTCTTCATTTGAGATTCGAATGAAGTGTTCAATGAGTTATTTGTCTTGTATATTTCATGTTTAATACCTACAGTTAGTTTATATCTAATCAATTATAACTTATGGAAACATGCTCTGACTTCCTTTAGATGTTAAACTGTTGTCTTCCTGTATTGTGTATGTGTACCATCTTATCATTGAAACTTCCATTTGCCTCAGTTTCCACAAGAAGGATCATTTCATTGACTTGTCTGATGTTTAATCCATTTTCTCAATGGTAGCAATCCTTTAAATTTTCAACCTGCAATCAATCATAATCAAATTTTACAGTCATAGAGTTAGCCATCTAATTGAGTTTTCATTCAAAATTATAAGTTACCTTGAGAGAGCCCTCTTAAACTGAAGAGGCTAATCTTTAGTTCAAAGTTGGTTGAAACAATTACTCTAAGTTGTCTGGTGGAGCAGCCCATCAGTACCAATTTAGGGATAACACCATATTCCAAGCATGAATGTGGGATCTCATCAAACACATCAATCATAATCAATCTAGGGCTTCTAGAGGCCAAACCACCTCAACCCTCTGTTGAGAATTTGGTAGGGAATAAATTAATTCAATTATATACTTGATATTCACTTATGAACTTATTTATCTTACTTAGATATTCTCTTTATTATCTTATTATGTATTTCATCGATTCAATTATCAAAACACAAGAGACATAATATTTAGGCTCTTCAAGCCACGGCCAAAATTTCTCCCTCTTGGAGAGGAAAAACCAAAAGTAATTCTTCTTATAGATCTTTAATTGAAAAGTACCATTACCATGACTTAGACCCTTCACTCCAGTATGCCTCCAAGACCTTGTCACTACTCTTCTTTTATCCTTATATTTTATTTGCACTATTTTGAACCATTACTAGGGAGACTCGGTCCCTAAGGCTTCCTTTTAACTTTGGCCTCTTAATATAACTTCTTTCTGCACCCAAGTTTGATATCCCTTGCTATACTATTCCTCCTTTGCGCTATTAACCCAAGATCATATTGTAGTAACTCTTCTATGTGTATTACTTCAACCCTTATATGAGGTATGTGAGACCTTTAGATTGAACATTGTAGCCACGCAGACTTCCCTTCTTCCACACATATAATCCTTTATACTTCGCACTGTATCTTGCATTGTATCACAGGCCTAAAACCATCCTTGGGCTTCCTAAAGTGATTGAAGCATATAAGAAACAATGGTTAGCCTTATCCATACATACCCAAAACAAATCTCCTTTCTCGCATTTTATTACAGAACTAATCTTTGTTGAGTTATAGCCCTTAACTATGTTGTAATACTCTTTCTATGCAGACTGTATCTCACACTTTTTTACCTCAGACTGATCTGAAAATCTTAGAGACATTTGAAATGTAATTTTGTGATTTATGCAAAGTTTAATGGGCTATTTATAGTTGTTCGTCCATGTAATTAGCTAACCTGTCAGTGAACTATTGTGACATATTTTTGAGCCGACCTTTCCAGCATCTTCAAGCCAAATTTAAAAGGAGTATCTCTAGCATCTTCGAGTTTCCTTTAAGGAGCCAAGTGACAAGGTATTGGAGCATATATATGTATCATCAATTTTTTCTATCACAAGTGTAACATGACTCCATGACTCTAATTATATTTATGACTAGAAAAATCCCTAAAGACATCAAGAAGAAACCTTTGACCTATACTAAAACTTCTTGCTCATGAAACCCATGAAGCAAGTATATACAAAATACATTTTATTATCTATGTCTTCTTTATTTCATAAATTCATAATTAAATAGTCATTATGAAGATCGATCCTAGTTACACTTTCCAACACCCTCAACAAGTGATTCCACCTCATAGTTGGAAATCACAACTGTCACGGATTGGTTTCTATCCAAGATACTTTAGGGCTTCTGAGTGTTTGTTCCAACTAAGGCTTCAAGACTAGTAACTCAACCCCAGCTGTTTCCAGGCTCCAGAGCGTTTTTCCTACCAAGGCTCTAGGACTAGTAACTCATCCCAACTAGGGCTCCAGAGCATTTTTCCAACCAAGGCTCCAAGACTAGTAACTCAACCCAACAACTCTCTGTTAGTCTCCAGAGTGTTTGTCCAACCAAGGCTCCAGGAACTAATAACTAAACCAAATATTTAAAGGAATCATGAGAACCAACCAAAAAAAATCAATGTAATAAACCCAGAACACAATGGCTATCCAAGAAATGGCAAGGGTAGGTAAATACACATGCATACACCATGCATGCCAAAACTAGTGAGGGAAACATACATGCAACTTGGTACCCGCAATAAAATCCCATTTTAGTTGTTGATCCCTATGTACACTTAGAATTTTTGCTATTCCTTTTCCTTCTTGCTCCAAATCACCAAGTATCCACACTCTCCAAGAGTGTTGCAAGAAAACTCTAAGTATCCAAGAGTATGAGAGAGAGAGGGAGAATAATGAGGGAGATCCAAAAATGAACTAACCAAAAGGTTAACTAGCAAAATATTTTCAACTGATCCTCAGAAGAATTTTTATAGAAAAGGCCTACATTTTCTTCATTTTCCATTATTTTCCTTCATTTTCCTCACATGCAACCTGTGAAATTTCACCTCACTTTTCTAATATTTCCATTACTTTCATAAATAAAATGCCAATTAATGCCTTATGCCTTCCCAAATCATTTTCCTTTTCCTTTGCCAATTTAATTTAGCCATAATAACTGAAATGAACACCTTAGGATTTTTTTCCCACCATTCAGGTTGGAATACGTGTCCCATCGACTGTGGTCTTATATTTTTTTACATGGATTTTCACCAAGGTTGTTATAGAACCCTCCCCCTTCCCAAAGCCAGAAGCTAGAGAGGTATGAGCAGTTAACCCAGGTCAAGATCCAGATCCAAAGCCAAAAGCTAGAGAGGTATGAGTAGTTAACCCAGGTCAAGATCCAGATCCAAAGCTAGATAGAGAGCTTGAAGCAGATCCAGTCGGTTAAGCAGTAGATTGAGCTTTTGGGGGAACACCATCCTCAGTGTTCAATGACACCTACAAACCAACAAACTGATGAAAAAAAACATACTGCCTATGGAGATTTATAACATAGCTCGTTGCAGTATTTACAATGAACACTGCTGAAAACATGAAAAACATACCATTTACTGGAGCTTTATAACACAACTTATTACGGTATTTACAATAACCACCACATTTTCTTCAACCATCAAATAA
The DNA here is from genome assembly GCA_034641835.2 of Pinus albicaulis. NCBI lineage: Eukaryota > Viridiplantae > Streptophyta > Pinopsida > Pinales > Pinaceae > Pinus > Pinus albicaulis. Next base: position 142,480,371 of record CM076582.1, read on the forward strand.
TCATATTGTCTATGGAGCTTTATAAATCCAGCTCGATACAATATTTACAATAATATACACATATACACATATACACATTTTCTCAACCATCAAATAGAAGGATGCATTGTCTATATCAGTAACAAGGGAATTCAGAGGCCCATACCTCCACCCTCAAAGTAATACCTGGATTCACCTCCTTTCTAGGAAGTACAAAATCCATTTTCAAAGTCAAAGATGCATCTAATGTCTGGCACTATAATCTTGCACCAATTGTCCTCTCAGTGAACTTTTATCAACTCATTTTTCCAGGGCACACTACCAATGTGCATATGATTCCATTTGGCAATGCTAATGACTAAATAAAATCCGACCTGATGTTCGATTCTCTACTACACAGTCCCTCGATAAATCTGGTCACCCATTCCATGCAGTCACTCACCTTCCATGTTCCGCTGGCACCCCCATCCGGGGCAGTCCATCCCTTGGCAAGGCTTCCTTGCATCGGAAGATACAAAAACCAAGGAATATATCTTCCTCAAAACCATCATACCACTCATATCATTCTCATGGAAATCAATAGACACTATTGGGCACCAATGTCCCATAATGGCCTTGCTCCTGAAGTGCTTTACCAACATACGGATGCATGTTCCAATCCCTTTTTTTGATGCTACTAGTTCTTGTAGTCGATTTCAACAATCCCAAACCAAACATTACATGTTTTCCCATACCAAGAACATAATTTTCATTAGATTCTAAATAAATCTAAATAACTTCAAATCATACCTCATTGGTAGCTCGTCAATAAGGTACACTTGCAATCCTGTTTACTTCCTATCACAAGAAGTCAAACTAATTTTTTGAACAAATCATCATGTATAAACATATCACATATTCTTAGCTCAAAACAAAACCATCATAGGTAAAAATCATGAATCACATGCAATCATCATAAACCATAATCATAAATCACACATAACCATCATAAGTCACAATCATAGATCACATGCATAATGTAACTGAAATAAAATATCGATACTTGATATGAATGGAATGTATTAGTTTTGTTGTGCTAAGTATCCAAACAATAATTAAATTGTGTGCATAAGGTTTACTGAAGTTTGCAGGTGAAACAAATGGTTTTATATTAGTTAAACATATTTCTATGTGAGGTTAAAGCATGTAAATTGCTTTTATAACACTTTGCAACAGTAAATAACAGAGAAATAAACATCACATGTAACAGTACTCAAAAAATTTGATGAAGCAGTTCACCCCTCCTAGGCTACATCTGCTTGTCCAGCTCCCAATGGCATGTCCCTCATATCTTATTTCTAAAAAATGGTAATTACATGTGAATAAAAACCTCAAACGGTTGTGCTCTCTATAAAAACAGCTTCAGAATGCTTGAATTAGTTAGGAATGACTATTCATTTGTAGAAAATAGAGAATGGATGCTCAATACACTAAAAACACCCTAGTGGCCTTGGCGGCTCCTTGACCTATCTTGAAGCTAAACCTGCACAAGATGACCTATAATGGATTTGAAACCTCTGCCAATGTGTTCAGAATGTCGAGAGTACCAAAAATTGACTATTCATGCATTAAAATTGGTCAAATATCCAAGGAGTTATGGCCAAAACAAGAAACTGCCAAATGTCCCCTAGGAAAGCTCCTCCAAAACTTGAGGAACTCTAGTTAAGCCTGCTAAAATAGCACTTTCCGCCAGAATTGGAGGTTCCGCCAAAATATCTTCCAGTTAGACCGCTGACTGGTAGTTGCAATAAATGTTAGTGGCGGCATGTGACCACGCCGGGTTAGCCGCCGAGATAACCACTGGAAACATGGACTAATGGTTCCATAATTGTGGCATGAAATGTTTTCAAACCCACCATGTGAATGCCACAAACAAATTGACCGCCTATTTGTTGTAATTGTCGAGTGGCCAAAGGCCTTTGGTTCTTAGCACTGAGGTTACATGAGTTGGGGCTGCCCCCTTTTTCCACCGTCACCTTTCAAATGGGAATTCAAATAAAGTCGATAACGGTTAAGAACCTCGTGTAGCCCAAGTGGTCGAGCGATGTGCTAGCAGGCGGGAGGTCTCACGTTCAAAACCCACCTACTCTAAAATTTTATGACATGCCTTTGAACTCTGGCCTGGGGCCACGTGGCAGCCTTCGGGCAAGCCACGTGGCGCCCATTGATAGGCTTAAAAAACTTTAATATATGAAAAATGTTTTTTTTCAAAATGTTCATATAAAGTAAAAATGGGTCAAAGGTCCAGTTTTTGAATTTTACTAGGCTTTTCAAACCTTCATAAATTCTGCATACGACCTATGTTTTGCGAACTTTTTACGGCACCAGAATCGCAGCGACCAAACCTTTCCGGTCGCTCAGGTTGCAAACACTTTTGAGCACTTTCATTTTTGAGCATTTTTGAGCAATGGACATATGATCTCCTAATCAATACTTATCCTTCATCGGTCCTTACTTCCGCCTTTGTTCTTTTGTACACACACCGAATTGGTTGCCACACCCAAAAAACACCCAATGCCTTCTCCTCAACCATGTACATATACACACAATGTACATCACAAAACATACATCCACACACGACATACAACACCATACAATACACACACTCACATAAATATACGACACATACACCTATACTCGGTGTACAATATAAGACAATACATATGCCTACACTAACATACAACACATGCACCTACACCTGGTGTACAATACAACAAAATAAAATAGAATACATATTCCTACACTATCATAAAACACATACACCTACACCCGATGTACAATACAACACAATACATATGCCTACACTGGCATATAACACATACACCTACACTCGGTGTACAATACAACACAACACATACACCTATATCTGGTGTACAACAAAACACATACACCTACACCTGGTGTAGAATAAAACATAATACATACACATATACCCGGTGTAAAACACAACACAATACACATCACGATACCATGACTATGCCATGCACATACATAGTACCGTATGCCTGCAACACATGTACGACATGCGCACAATACCACATGTATACCAGTACCATATGTACATCATGTACATAGTGCCACCTGTACACAACATTACCTGCACAATGTGTGCACAACATCACATGTACGCAACACCACCTGCACAATGCCAAATGTACACTACACCACCTATACAATGTGTACACAATACCACATGTACACAACACCACGTGTACACAACGTCACATGCACAACATGTGCACAACATCCCCTGCACACAACACCATATGTACATAGCACCATATGTACAACACACACAACACCATATGTACATAGAACAACATATACAACATGTATATATCACTATACATACACAACACTACATATCCAACTTGCGCACAACACCATATGCACACAATACAACATATCCAACATGCACACAGTATGATATGTACATAGCACCACACATCCAACATGTACATAACACCATATATACCTAGCACTGCATATGAAATATACACCCAACAACATATATACAACATCCATACAACATCATATGTACACAATACTACATATGTTACATGTACACATCACCATAGGTACAATCATTGAATATACAACATGCAAAACATATACACAATAGTAGTACTGCACATTGATAGACCACACACTAACCCCACAAGCAACCTTTCTTCTAGTGTCTTTCCACTATCCACTCTTGTCCTAGCATGTCGCAGATCATACAACTCTCACTTCGCTGATGTACCCCTCAGCATTACTTGTCCATAACATAAATATTGGCATAGTACAAGCATATAATATCAATTCATGTCCACATGAAATTGACCTCATAAATATGTCAGAGTAACTCTTCCCACTTGATTCCTCATAAGACCAAGAACCTATTCATTCCATTCACTTGCATAAGCAATCATTCCTCCACAAGAATGATCCTTAAAAACCCTGTCATACATCGACATAGATACGCACATACATACATACATACATAATCATTAGTATAAAAAAATCATCATCGTCTTAGACAACTACATACATGTACACATATATACATATAAAAATTTAGCATCAAACAACCATGATCCATGACAACCATGTCAGATACGACATACATACATACATACATACATACATACATGTATACATATATAAACACCAGCATAATCTTGATCACATCATAATTACCATATATCATAAGGTTTAGGTTAAGAGAAGTTTATTTATTTGCGTGCAATATGCACAACATTGAAAACAACAATTCCTATCATAGCCAAGGCATATAACACCTCAGATCCATTCACTTTACCTAACTGCCACTGTCCGTTTACCAAATGGACTCAACCGATCCAACCGATTATCATATTATTACCTTCTGTTGAGCTTACTCATGCACCGAGCTTCATTTGAGTCTTTCATTACCTGTTGGGTACTACAAGCTCTCCCCGAGCTCCATTAACTTCCTCTTTCCCAACCAATTCCTAAGACTATCAAAACATAAAAGGAAAGAACAAGAACAAACAAGAAGAAGACCATGAGAAACCAAAAGAAATTCGACACCATAATAAAGTGGCATGATCATGCACTAGACACAATCAAGACCGCAAATCAAGCACAAACAAATCAAAAAGATAGAAAACAACAAATACCATGACTTAATCCCCATGGGTTCCCAAAGCTTCCAAGGGAAAGCTCAGCCCGATCGTTCTTCAAGATTTCATGGAAGTCTCTTGCCATGTAATCCCCTACATCATATTTTCATAAACACATAACTTTCAGTGCATATACACATAACAACATGCTATTTACCTTACCTTGTTATTCCAAATACGCTGACCTATAACTGAACACACATCTCAGCCATATGTACCAAACATCAATACAACATATCTATCAATTCAAAATAAAATTTTACCAAGAATAAAAACCATGTCATAATCAACAATCAACTCACATTCATCGGTCATAATACATACTGCTACAATTATCACCTACTTACACTCAAGTATATACTAGATATCTCAGTACATAATGCTTTAGTACAACCATCCTAAAACAAGACCATTCATTTGTGAAATATTTTAGTCACATATTCATATCATGCAATTAATCAAACATTCAAACAACAAATAGATGATATAATAAACATTCAAGCACCAAGTAGACGACATATGCAAACTCATACCTTAATGATATCATGGGAGGCTATCATGTCTGCACAATCAATATATATTAGCATGATATGAATTCACAATATATCACCCAATTATAAATAAGGTCATGATATCCGTAACAGTAAATAACTAACATGTTCACATCATAAAATCATAAAAAAATTTCATTCATGCATAACAATCACATATGCACAATCATCCTAGATTAATACAACACAATATCGTAACTAAGTTGACTGATACTTGAATGTCATATCTCTAACCATCTGCACATGCCAATCCAATTTAGCATGATATATATAACAACAAGATATTAATTCTATAAACCTAATCATTAAGTTAACTATCATACAACAACAAAAAGTTAACATAATCATCGACAACATATAAGTTATCTAACATAAAACAACAATAGCAATGCATACCACCACAGATTGCTATCATTCATGACTATATGACACATGTACATATAACCACACTAATCAAATAGCATCTATAATGTAACCATAACATAAATATAATTAAATGAATACTCATAACCATAATGCATATAACAATACTTAACATATATGCTGAACATCCAAACTTGTAGGACGACATGCTCTTGCCTCAAGGTCCAATGCTGCAACTTCACTCTGATGGATTGCATCTCTTGCTCTATATTAGCCAACACATTAGCATCATAACATACCAATATCATCATGATGACCTAATTGCATACAATGACCTTATGCACAACAAAATTCACCAAACCAATGCAAACTTGACCCTATGCACCCACTTGACATGTATAATCAATCATGAACGACCAATGCATGTCCCACCTATCGCATCACATAAGAAAGCATACATGAAAACAAACACGTATGACCAATATCTGACCTATCATAAACATGCAATGCATACACAACATGTAGCAACATGTAATCAAGCATCCATGAACAATACATAAGCAACAACAACACATAACCAGTCGTACACTCATGACAACATGTTGACAACAACATCATCAACCCTTCCTAGGAGACACCACTGTCACCATGGCCAACCCAATATGGATACAACAAACACATAAATCATAGTTATGAGAAACACACATGCAACCAATAGAAAATCATGACCAACACACCGCCCATCCAGTCCAAGGGTTGAGTCGTGCTTTGATACCACTCTGTAACACCCTCTTCCCACATCTACCCAAGTAACCAACCAACCAGGGTAAATGTGTGAAGAGAGGCTACTAATATGAGATTCAAACTCCTATATGACCTTAAGGAATTATAACCGACAGAAATATGACAAACACACCTTACGCAACATCAACAACATCCCCAGGAGTTAACCCAACCTCCCAATCCTCTGACCCCTGAGGGAGACTAAATTTTTGACCCTTTTGGACCATAGCCAAAATAATTCCAAGGAAAGGTAGTGGTTGGGATCTTATAGTCCCAAGAACAACACAAAAATCATGTGTCTAGGGCCCAATTGGTCAGTTTTGCGCCTGCAACTCTCCAATTTCTGCCACCTTTTCAGCCCCAGAGCCCAGGTCATTTCCCAAAACTTCATGAAACTTTAGGAGATGATAAATAACATTAAATCAAAGGTAAGGAAGCTATCACATCATCATGAAATAATCTGGATCCCTCCTAGCCATGACAGGAATTTCGTCAAACATGTCACAAACATTTCATCTACAGGTTTGAACAACAAATTTAAACATAGGGGTCTCTTACTTATCTGAGAATCACTAATAAGCATTTCTCCCCTACATCATAAGATATACTAGAATATATCTTACCATAGATACATTGTGTATTCATTTACAGGTAAAAACATGGATAGAGCCATACATCATCACTAATCGAATACATGCTTATAACCAACACAATAACAAAAGAAATACAATGGATACAACAAAAATAAAATCCATACATAAACTTGTAAATTTTCATACTAAATACCACAGAAATGATCTCTTCATTACTGAGTGTAAAAACCAACCAGAGATGGGACTTCCACATTCCACCTGACCATAGATTGGTTGAGCCAAGTCTCACTTCAGCTAATCACCCACATGCCATATTCCAAGCATGAATGTGGGATATCATCAAACACATCAATCACAATATAGGTCTTCCAGAGGAAAAACCACCTCAACCCTCAACCAATTATTCCATCTCATGGTCGGACATCACAACCATCACGGATTAGTTTCTAACCAAGCTGCTCTAGGGTTCCAGAGTGTTTTTTCTAACCAAGGTTTCAAGACTAGTAAATCAAAACCAACTGTTTCCAGGATTTAGAGCATTTGTCCAACTAAGGCTCCAGGATTAGTAACTCAACCCACCTAGGGATCCAGAACATTTGACCAACCAAGGCTCCATGTAATGTTCATTTTTCAGAAACATTATCAATCGATAAGAAAATCTATTCCAGAGATAGACTGTAGGGGCATTTACTGGATTTGTCACCTTTAAACAAAGGATGAGCTCCAAAGGCTACCTGGCCCACTAGCAGACTCTGTCTATAGAGCGTTGTTAAGAGATAATATCCCCAAGAGGGAAGAACAACAAGATTGGGGATCTCTTAAGATAACCCCAACATTGCAGATACAACAATAAAAAAATACATCAAATGGAAATAGCAGTGATACATGTACACATGAAATGCCGAAGAATCCAATGGCCATCATATTAGAATATAGCAACATAAAATATACAACTTATTGAGGAAATGATCACTCAAGCAAGGCAGAATAAGCCTCAAGGAAACTGTACATGCAAATATGAGAATACATTGCTGCATAAGAAAGCCTTAGGCCATCAATGCGCAGTTACATGAGAGACTACTGCATAAATAATGAAAATACATAGATATAACAATATGGGCTCAAATAAAGGAGGGGGAGCAAGATCTCAACCCCTGAAAATACAATACAACAATCCTTTTAAGAGGATTGGCTGAAATCTATACAAAATTGCTGAATATACAAAATGCCGAAGTTACAGTAGCTGTTGCAACTCAAGAGCTAGGAATGGATGGAGAAGGCTGAAATATTTGTTGTAGATGAACAACCCTTCTCCAATGAAAATCTGAATTGAAAGGCTGATCCTTTCACCCAAGACTTCCCCTCTGAGTGACTGTCAATCCCTCACAGCAAATAGTCACCAAGAAGAACGTTGTCTAAGAGAGGGACTGCACTACTAATGATGGAATGTGGTTGGCCTGATGCCAAATATGGTGGGATCTGCTCATAAACCCCCTTTTTTGATCACCCAAGGGATGGAATCTCCCTCCACTGGAAAACTAGCTCCGGATGGTGTGTGGAAACCTCCCTAGCAACACCCAGCAACACTACACAATATCTGCTGCAGAAACTGTGCTGATGTAGATGGATAAAGCTATGGCCTGAATGCCTGAATATGGGGAATGGAGTGTGTTGTCGCACAGATTGTCAAGGCACCTCGACAACGGCTCAGATTGGGGGCTGTCACCTCTATCCCCAACCTCTCTCTTTAAGCTGTCTCCTTGCAGGCTAAGGGAGGTAGACCCTATTAGAAATGAAGGATAAATCCAGGAGACACAGCTAAAACATCAAATACTTGATTAAATTAACAGGATTTCACAGATCTAGATCAGTGCCTTATGGAGTCACACAAAATCCCATTATGCAATTATAAACCAGTAATGATGACTAACTGCTGCTGATTGATGATATTCAATGAAGGACACTACAACCATGAAACAATACGATGAAAATGCCAGGATTTAAAATGTTTTAATTAATTTCGATCCAGACAAATCAAAGATTTTATATAGTCAAAACTTTAGATAGAAAAATTCAAAAGCTCATTTGACCATAGAAAATTTGAAATTTTTTTTTATATTTTGTATTTTCTAATTTTTATATTTTTTTTTAATTTGGAATTTATTTATTTTTATTTATTTTTTAAAACAAATCAAAATTCTAAATCTGAACAAAAGTTCTAATCTAAAATAAAAATTTAACCAAATTGAAATTAAAAGCTACAAGCTACATCTAGAACTAAACGAAATTTAAAACTAAATTAAAAATAAAATTTAAAACTAAAAATCGACTTTAAATAAAACTAACCCTAAACATTAACAAGCATAAAAAAAATCTACGACTAACCTTTATTGAAATTCAAAAACTAACAAAAAAAAAAAACGAATCTACAACTAAACGTTACCTAAATTGAACTAACCTAACGCTAAAAGAAACAACTATTGAAATCTAACTAAAGCCGACTCAAAAATTTCGAAACTTGAAACCACTTCTAAAAAAAAATGCGTATGAATAATTTCATTTGATTATGTCTGCGTTTGTTTTTTTTTTTTTTTGTCGTTTGTGTTATCTACAGGTGGACGTGAGGAGCGAAGATGTCGCGGAGGAGATGGCTTGGACGGCGTGGAAAGAGGGAACACGAGGGTTGGACGAAGGGAGAGATGCAGCGTGAGAAATAGAGGAGAAGATTTGTTTTTTTTTTATGCAGATCGATTTGGACAGGAAAAGGAAAAGGAAAGGCAGCTAGGGCATAAGGAGATCGATGGCAAAACAAATGCAGAACTCTGAGGGTAGAGATGGTGGAAAGGTGAAAGCGGATGAGGGCAGATTGAAAAGGAAAGACAACAATTTAACCCGGTGCACACAAATTCACCCAGCAAGCTTTAGATTTTCTTCATTCAAGCTCAGATCTCTTGCTCCTTAAATTGAGACAATGTCCAGATTCATCCATAGCGGAGATTTGAGGCCAGATCTGGCCTTTGGGGGCTAGATTTGCCTTAAAAAAAAAATTGATTTTAATCCCTGAACCTGCAATAAAGATCTGAAGATATACACACCATGAAACAAAATAAACCCTTACAGAAAAAATACAAATTTACAACTAGTTTACAGATTAAAAACCCTCATGGTCAGATCAAAATCCATTTTAGCACAATTTTCAAAGATTTAAAATTTTTTGGGAGAGGCACAAGCCTTCGAAACCCTGCAAAATCACAAATATTGTAAGATAGACCCAGAATTTAACAAATAAAGAGCTTATCAGATTTATGTTTATTGAGAGTCGGTTGGTCCAACCGAAGACTTCCCCAGACGCCCAATCTTAAAAAATTTCCCTGCACACTTAGATCTGAATCTTAGATCGATAGAGATTTAAGAAAACAACATGAGACCTTTGCAGAAAAATTAGAATGTTATTTTATAAACCCATAAAACTGCACAAGATTCCTGTATGCAGATTAATCCATGAAGGCCATCAACCATAAAATACAAGAAACAAAGTAGCAGAGTTTAGAGAAAATTCACCACATAGATATGAGAAGGAACATCCAAATTTGTAACCCCAAAGTCTTTATGCTTTATTCCTCAAAAAGTTTACAAGAGCTTCTAAGAGAAAGTGCACGATCCTGAGATTGGATGATTCAAGAATGAGAAAGACCTCTAAATTTATAGGACAAGATCTCTAACGGCTAGTTTGGATGATCCTCATCAAAATAATCTCAATCGTCCAAAAGATTTAATTATCTTTTAATCTGGAGCGTTGAAATTAAAATTTTGGGGAAAAAATTATCATTTAATTCAATTTTAATTAACTCAAAAATATTATTTTTGAGTTAATTATCCCAAAATTTTGACCTTGACTTAACCACCAAGGCCCAAGGGTCCAATATTTCTTAAAATTCTCAATATTCCCTTGGCCCGGGGCTGTCAAAATCATTTTCCAAGGACCCACAAATTTTGCCTTTAAAGATTTAATCCTAATTTAGGACCCTAAATTAATTAAATTTCTGGTTTAGGATTTTATTAATTAATTGACCAAAAAATTTAATTAATTGAATGAGAGGGGATTATAATTATTTTTCCAACCCTCTTTTACATTAGATAATACATTTACATACATGGGGAAAACCCATTCGTATAGACCCTCAAATAAATACCCAATTCTGCGACTCAAAATATGATCTAGTAGACCAAGTAGCTCAAACTACTTTTACAAGGACTCGATAGAGAACACTAGGACTCACTTAGCATGTTGATGACAAAATCCACCCTAGCTTTGGGGTGAGGCTGGAGGGAAAAACTCTGCCGATCACTTTCGTGAATCAGTGAGACAAAAAACCTCCCAGGATGGGAGTCATCAACAACATACTAGGCTTACCTAGGTTGTTACATACATTGACGGTCTTACTTAGATCATTTACATCATTACATGCATAATGGGATTACATCATTTATAACAATGTCAACTGTCGATGAAATCTGGATGATGCAATCTGAATGGCGCAACCATGTCGAACATGACGAATCCCATTTAAAAAATGGGGTGTACTGCTATGGGGTAGTTGACAAAGTGTGGTCAACAGAGTGAAATCCTTAAAGAGCTCCTTAAGAAGGAGAGGAATTCCTAAGCAGGACTCCCTCGTGCCTGAAGGCACTGCAACTCTGCTGAACAACAAGAGGCAGCAACAAGTCTCTAAGACTCAAATGTATAATGATCAAAGATAATCTCAATGGCTGCCTTGCTCCTCTTTTAAACAAGTGAGCCTTCCCTCCATGGGCCCTACTTCGAATTAGGGTTTCATCCCTCTAGAAGCGTCCCTCCTATGTTGTCCCACTTAGTGCTTTCCAACTCATGCCAACGCAGTTTGACTTGGTCAACCTTGACCAAACCTTTATGAAAAAACCTCCTTTCACACATGGAGGTGTGAAATCTAGCTCCAACATGATCCTCTTTCATACTTAGAGGATTTTTATTCTCTAACCATGCAAATAATGGGTCCCCTACCCATTTTATTCATCTCCTTAACAAAAATTAATGTTCCATAAAATTTGGAACATTACAGTCCTCCCCTCTCAAAATATTGCTTGCCCTAAAGCAATTGCAAGGATGAACCGAGTTTCTTTCCGCCCTTCCTCCTGTAGCATCCTTATGTGATGATCTCCTCAAGAAAAGGATGCCATATCAGCAATCAAGTCTCCAAACTGTCCCTCCAACATATGCAATCTAGCCTTGGGGTGAACATTCCCAAATAGTTTTCATGTAGAAAAAAATATCCATGAGGGAAAAAAGAGCTGTCTAAGGGCCTCCTTGAGGCATGAGATCTAATATATAGTGGGACTTATCATCCCCATATGAATCTCTCATTCCCAAGCCATCAATCATAAAAAATAAGCTGCCTCCTGTAATGTTCCAAATGGGGAAGAATGAGCTCAGTAGGGAACATATTAAGATATTCCACTATGGATTCATAGTAGTATGGAAATACACCAGGAATTCTAAACCAGAGATAGACTAAAGGGGCTTTTACTGGATATGTCACCTCTAAGGAGAGGGTGAGATCTAGAGGCTACTTGGGCCGTTTCAAACTCTGTCTATAGAAAGTTGGTGAAACACAAAAAGTGTGGGAATGACACACTCCTTGTTGGGAAAAATACTGAGAGGGGGGGGGGGGTGGTGAATCAGTATTTAGAGCTTATAACATAAATTCAAAATTTTCTTTAAGCAGATTTCCATACGTGGTTTTTATGAATGGAACTAGCGTATGCACACAGAAATGCAGAAGGAAACTAGCGTATACAAATTTAACTTTCCAGATTCAGAGAAATTCTCAGAAGCAGACTTAGAAACAGATTTATCAGTTATGTATCAAGTTAGAAGTTATGAACAGTAATCGACAGAATAAATCATCACACACATGAACACCAATATTTAAGGTGGAAACCCAATTCAGGAGAAAACCACTGCTGTTGTCGTCGCTGTCTTCAATCTTTTTTATATAGAATACCTTTTACAACATAGTACTGATGCAGACTCATATCAGTATGCAAGCTTCTACCTGTAGAAGGCTACAACCTTCTTTCGTTTTCCAGCTACAACTGGAAGGGAGCTCCAACCCCCTGAACTCGTTTACCAGCCTCTCCTGGAAGGGAGGTTCGACCCCCTGATTTCAACACCAGCTTCTACTGGCTGAAAGATTCTACTTCCTCATTGAAGGCTTCAACCTTTAGATCCAATGCAGACCACGTTTCATCAATTTTCATACTGGATCAAACAACTTCAACACAATCCTTCACTAATCATCAACAAACATATTTTTCCCAAAACTTCAAACAGAACAGTGAGACCACTGTAACCAGAATATCAGAAATAACCCAGACTTCAGAATAGATATGTAGATACAAAATCAACCCTGAACCTTCATTAATTCAAATATCATACGCTACTTTTATTTACTGAAGCCACGTACATACGCACTTTCCTGCACACAAACCCACGTATAGTTCTGTGTATTTTATTCTTCAGAAAACCCTATACGCGCTTTTCATTAACCAAACCCGCATATGCACGCGCTTTTGCCGAGACAAACTAGCGTATAGATCTGTAAATGGAAAACTTTGCAGAATAGACCAGATCTATAAACTTACCCAGATTTATTTATTACCTTCAGCATACTTTGCTCCAGATCTTCACTATTTCTTCTTTTGTAGATCATCTTAGAGATTCATCATTATCAGATCTAGAGATCTTGAACCATCATCAGATCCATGGGTGCATCATAGATTCAGATCTATCAATTAAGAACAGAGTTCATCCATGCAGATATTCCTTAGATATATTTATTCATCAACAACCCTTACTCATGCACACCCTTTGCACAATAAACTTCTTCTTCTTATATAGATTTAGCCTTTTTCAAAACCATGAGTCAAAACCACTCAACCACTGATGGTATTCCTGGACGGAATCAAATAAACCATACAACACTCAATACTGTGTGCCAAAACCATGGTAATGCCCCTTGGTATTGTAATTTTGGAGCGCAAAAGGGCATACGCGACTTGGGACGTACTTATCCGCATGCATACGCGACTTGGCCTTTACAAACTCGCGTATACATTGTGACATATTATATTTATCATTTATTTGGCACTTACTGGAATTCTTTTCTCTGTTACTTCTGAGCTGCTCTGTAGATACATCAGATTTACATCATTAACAAATAGGTTGCTATCCAAAGACATCTCATCAAGTCAGTTTCCATCAAGGACAACTTCATCAAGTAGGTTGCCATCAAGGACAACACATTGCATCATATTGCCAACAATCTCCCCCTTTGGACTTGATGGAAACCATGATGGTGTTTGATCACCACAATGGATAGATACATTGATTATAACCATTATTCAAACACCATGATACTCTCCCCCTTTGACATCAAGAGCAAAGGGCATATCAAAACCAAAACAAGGTTTTTCTTCTCTTGTAGAAAGAAGAGCTCTGTAGATCTAATGTGCACTGAAGTTACCATGCTCCCCCTGAGTTCATGCTGAATATTCAAACATATTTTTTAATGAAGTAAATGACTCTATGACCTTTCCTATCACCAAGGACTCATACTTACATCAATGATCCAACCAAGTGGATTTACATATGTGACTCAAGTACCCAACCAAGTGGGTTTACACATTTTGACTCAACTACCCAACCAAGTGGGTTTACAAATTTGAAGAAGTCCTTACATGACTGAATATAATACTTTACATCATATGTCTCAACATGACCTTTTCATCAAATTACAAAAATGACTTATACAATGAAGACCAAAGAATCTCAAACATGAGATCAGATCACAACAAATAATGAGAATGCCAACAATGCATCCTTTCCACAAGACCAATGCTCCCCCGTATCCTGTGCATCCTGAACACTTTCAACAGAAAATCATCAAGGCATATTTATCAAGAAACATCAGAGAATGAAACAGAATTATGAGAACTGGAACACCACCAGAGATACCAAACAGCACTGCAGCTGTGCTGAAGAATGCTGAACCAGAATTTTGTCAGCAACTACCCATACGCGGTTTTCTATGTATAAACTTGTGTATATACGCGACTGTCCTTCATGAAATCCGTGTATCAAATTTAATCTTCTGAATTTAAGCAGATCTGATCCTCTGCATGGCAGAGACTACTCCAAGCTTCTGTTTGAGATATTCGAATGCTTCCTTGGGTAGAGGTTTGGTAAATATATTAGCAACTTGTTCTTTGGAAGGAACATACTCCAATTTCACCTTTTGTTCAAGCACTTGCTCACGTAAGAAGTGATATTTGATGGGAATGTGCTTGGTCTTGGAATGCATAATAGGATTCTTTGAGATACTAATGACACGTGTATTATCACACATAATGGAGATAGGAGGTGAACATTTGATTTGAATGTCTTGTAAAGTTTGCATCATCCAAAGAAGTTGAGTGCAACATGATGCGACAGCCACATATTCTACTTCTGTTGTAGATAAGGCAATAGAGCTTTGTTTCTTGCTGAACCAAGACAATAGCCGGGGCCCCATATAGAATGCACCACCACTAGTGCTTTTCCGATCATCAACATTTCCAGCCCAATCTGCATCAGTGTAAGCATGAAGAGTAAGATCAACATTCTTTGGATACCATAGTCCAAAGTCTTGAGTTCCTTGTAGATATTTGAATATTCTTTTGACAGCCTGGAGGTGAGACTCTTTTGGATTAGCTTGGAATCGTCCAACAATCCCAACTGCATGCATAATGTCTGGTCTAGTCCCAGTGAGATAAAGTAGACTTCCTATCATAGATCTGTATTCTGGTTGATTCACCGCAGGAGAATCATCATGAGAACTGAGATTACATCCGGTTATCATTGGTGTACTTACAGGTTTGCACTCTTCCATGCCATACTTCTTCAGAATTTGCTTAAGGTATTTTGCTTGTGATAAGAATATGCCATCTGTTGTTTGATGCACTTGCAAGCCAAGAAAGAATGTTAGTTCCCCAAGTAAAGACATTTCAAATTCTTGCTGCATAACAGAAGCAAATTTCTGACTCATAGAATCTTCATTACTTCCAAAAATGATATCATCAACATATACAACCAAAATCAATAATTTATCATTTTCAGTTCTTGTGTATAAATTGATATCAACAGACCCCTTTGAAAATCCTTGTTGATGAAGATATTTGTCAAGACGATAATACCATGCCCTTGGAGCTTGTTTGAGACCATATAGAGCTTTTTTAAGTCTACAAACAAGTTTTTCATCATTTCCCAAAATGAATCCTTCTGGTTGTTCTATATAAACTTCTTCTTCTAGATCACCATTGAGAAAAACAGATTTAACATCCATTTGATAAACTTTGATTTGTTGGAAGCTTGAAAAAGCAAGAAACATTCTTATGGCTTCAAGTCTGGCTACAGGAGCAAAGGTTTCTTCAAAGTCTATACCTTCTTGTTGAGCATACCCCTTGCAAACAAGTCTAGCTTTATTTCTTATAACATCCCCATTCTCATTTAACTTGTTTTTCAATATCCATTTAGTTCCAATGACATTTTTGTCATGAGGTCTTGGTACTAATTCCCAAGTGTGATTCTTTTCAATTTGATCAAGCTCTTCATTCATGGCTTGAATCCAAAATTCATCTTTGCTAGCTTGATTGACATTATGTGGTTCAATAGTGGATAGAAATGCCAGATAGCTAGAAGATCCCACAAGAGTCCTTCTTGTTTGTACACCTGATCCCTTTTCTCCCAAAATTTGAGATTCTGGATGATTCTTTTGAACATATCTGGATGGAGCCTTTTCAGATAAATCATCTTCGGGTTCTTCATTGGGTTCACAGTCCATATCATTTCTATTTGAAGTAGAAGGATATATGTCATCATCATCTTCATCTGTTGTTTGTTTTTCTTCTTTTGGAGCTGTAGGAGACTCATCAATAACAACATCAATACATTCAACAATCTTCTGAAGTCTTTTATTGTAACATTTATATGCTCTACTCCTAGAGGAGTAACCAAGAAGTATTCCTTCATCTGCTCTGGGTTAAAACTTGCCAAGTTTTTCATCATTATTTTTGATAAAAAATTTGCTTCCAAAAACTCTAAAATGCTTCACGGTGGAAGGATTACCATACCAGAGTTCATATGGAGTTTTATCACTATTTACACGAACATGTGCCTTGTTGAGAATATTTACCACTGTATGTGCTGCTTCTCCCCAAAATGTGTCAGGTGTTCCGGAATCATCAAGCATAGCTCTAGCCATTTGTTGAACTGTTCTATTCATTCTTTCTGCTACACCATTTTGTTGTGGAGTGCCCGCTACAGTAAACTGTCTTTTTATGCCATGTTGTTCACAAAATTCAAGGAATTCATCTGATGTATATTCTCCTCCCCGATCAGATCTAAGACACTTTATTTTTAGATCTAATTCATTTTCAACCAGTGCTTTGAAGATCTGAAATTTCTCAAATGCTTCATCTTTGTGTTTAATCAACCCAATCCAACACATTCTAGAGAAATCATCAATAAATAAGATATAGTATTTTTCACCACGTGGTGACTTTTTCCTCATAGGTCCACATATGTAAATATGAATGAGTTCAAGAGGCTTTCTTGATGATCCTTCCTTGGCATTAAACTGTACTCTGGTTTGCTTACCAAATTGGCAAGATTTGCATATGATATTTTCGGGTGGAGTAATATTGGGAAGATCACGAACAACTTTAAGTCTGCTTGATTTGTTGATCTGAGAGAAGCTCAGATGCCCCAACCTTCTATGCCATAGCCAGTTTTCCGAAGATTTACTCAAGTAACATTGTCCTTTGTAGTTTTTCAATACATATAGGTTGCTTGGAGTTATTTTTCCTTTTATAATTGTTTTACCTGTATCAAGATCACGTACCACACATTATTTTGAACTAAAGACAACTTCAGTTCCTTGATCACACATTTGACTTACACTTAACAGGTTATGCTTTAATCCATCCACATACATGACATTATTAGCTTTCACCTTTTCTTTTAGAAAAACAGACCCTTTTCCCTTAATGACCGCAGGAGTATCATTTCCAAATGTAACATTATTTTCCTTTTCTAGAGCACTATATGCAAGAAGTTTGTTTTTGTCACCTATCATGTGTTTCGAGCATCCACTATCAATGTACCATTGATTTTCTTCACCTTCTGCAAAT
Source organism: Pinus albicaulis (assembly GCA_034641835.2). NCBI lineage: Eukaryota > Viridiplantae > Streptophyta > Pinopsida > Pinales > Pinaceae > Pinus > Pinus albicaulis. The sequence goes on from CM076582.1 coordinate 142,498,590, forward strand.
AAAGCTATGCCACAATTTTCAACCTGTAATTCCTTCGTTTTCCACACTTTGGAGTTTGAAGGAAAATGCTCTTTTGGCTGAACTTTGCTCCTGCATTCAGATTCTTCATGGCCAAAGTTATTGCAATAAGCACATTCAACTTCATTTTGAAGAGGAGAAAATTTGTTATAGGTATTCTTCTTTGTTTCAATATCAATCCTTTTCTTTCTTTCTTCTCTTGTCATGATGGTTTTATATGCAACACATTGAACAACTTTATGACCAAAGTTGTGACATGAAAAACATTGTCCATTGAAGAAGAAATTTCTGCGATCATGAAATCTTTTACTTGAATTTACCTGTTGTGTAGAAATTTGAATAATAGCTGAATTATTCACCGAGATTATCCTGATTACACACTATTTAAGCTTCATGCATAATACATAGCCTCTTCTACAATTGATCATCAATTTGCGGAAATAGAAGCAGTCGCATGCGCACATTAAAACATAATCAAGCACACATATAACACAGTATGTAATGGGGAAAGCATACAGCTGAAAACCCCCAACTATCTATATATTATAATGATAAAGAAAATGTAACAATACATAGCACAAAGCTCTCACAGCTCTCAGCACTATCTCACATGCTACACACAAAACTAGCACGGAAGATGAACAAGTCGCAGGTTCAAATATCCTCCACAAGTCTGCCTACCTCTACTGCGCAATCCAAGATGAATAATGATGAGATCCAAGTTCGAATCCACCTGGATTGTACTACAAAATCCTCATTGGAAATCTCAATCAATGTGTGTGCAAATCTCATGCATAGCCATAGTCACAACTGATAGTAGACTCACCCTTTCACCCACCTCTAACATTGGTCTCCACTGAACTGTCCATGCATTGCAGTTAACTGATGTGTTATTTAGTTGATTTATGAGTTAATAATTAGTGAATTAATTAATAATTAATTCACACCACTCATTGCTAGTGTATTTATCAGTTAGACTAAATACAACTAGTTCAACTAAGTTAAACCGAACACAACTCCACCAACTGTCTCATCAACTCCACCAAACTCTGCCACATGAGTTCTAACTGAAGTCAACCATGCAATAGCTCAACTAACCCTTAGGAAAAGCATATTTCCTTCTGTCAGCTGCATGTACCACATCCAAGCATCCAACTGAAGTGCTCCAAGAGGATAAAATAATGTTTATAGTCTAAATATTATTAAGGGTTAATAATATTCCACTGTTCTAATTTTAGCCCGACAATCTAAAAATAGATTCCGCCCAATGTCTAAAAATAGAGGTCCATATATTTTAACCAACTCGACCAATCATCCATAAATAGCATCCTGCAACTCATAGACCATGATCCATATGTCTAAAAATAGACATAGTCTAAAAATAGACTTTGCGCCAAAATAGCCTGCGGGCCCACTTAGTGAAGGCGACTTCTTTTCACTAAGCTCCATCATCTTGTTGCATTTTCAACACTCCCTCTCAACAAGATATGGATTACCTGCAACCCCTATCCTGCCTCTGTGGTATTCGAATTTTCTCCTGGTGAGCGCCTTCGTCAAGATATCAGCATCCTGATCCTCCGTGGGAATGTATGAAAGTAACATGATTCTCCACTGCACACAATCTCTGATATGATGGTACCTGATGTCGATGTGTTTGGATCTATCATGAAATAATGGATTAGCCGAGAGTTTAATGCAACTATGGTTATCACAATAAATCACAGTAGGCTCCAAGTGTAACCCGAACAACCCGACCAGAATCTTCCTCATCCAAATAGCCTCGCATGCAGCCAAGCTTGCTGCCATGTACTCGGCCTCCGTGGAACTGAGTGCCACGGATCTCTGCTTCCTGCTGTACCAGGAAACTGTTGTCAACCCGATACTGAAGATCCCTCCAGATGTGCTCTTTTGGTCCGTTGGGCTCCCTGCCCAATCTGCATCCTTGAAGCCACATAGCTTCACCTCATCCTCCTGTCTATACCACAGACCATATCCCGATGTGCCCCTAAGATAATGCAATACATGCTTACCTGCCTTCCAGAAGAGCTTGGTAGGCTTAACCATAGCTTGCGAAAGCTGGTTAACATCATAGCATATATCGGGTCGTGTATTGACCAGATACATAAGCGACCCCACCAACTGTCGATAAACAGTGGCATCCACTACTTCCGCTGAAGTAGCATCCTCCTTCCTCCAACCTCCAGGAAGAGGAGTATCAACAGGCTTGCAGCCATGCATGTTGAACTTCTCCAGTATCTCCTGGGCATACTTACCCTGAGAAACAAACAGTCCATCACTACACTGCCAAATTTCCAATCCCAGGAAATAATGAAGGAGGCCCAAGTCCTTCATCTCAAACTCTCTAGCAAGATCTTCCTTGCATGAAAGTATCAACAGCTCATCACCCGTCAAAATCAGATCATCTACATACAGTACAATGATCAGCAACTTCCCCTCCACCACAATCTGGTACAGGTTAGGATCCGCCTCACTCTTGGAGAATCCAAGTCCGGTGAAATAATTGTCTATCTGTGTGTACCAAGCACAAGGTGCTTGCTTCAACCCATATAGTGCTCTCTTGAGTCTGCACACATGAGACTCACTGCTGAAGATCTCGAAACCTTAGGGCTGCTCTATGTACACATCCTCCTCAATGACTCCATTGAGGAACGCAGTCTTCACATCCATCTGATGAATGTGCCACCCCATCTGCGCTGAGAGAGCTAGGATCGCACGTATGGAAGAGTACCTTGCGACAGGTGCAAAGGTCTCCTCATAATCGATCCCCTCTATCTGTGAGAAGCCTCGGGAAAAAAATCTTGCCTTGTACTTCTCCACACTCCCATCAGCCGCCTGCTTCACTTTGTAGATCCATCTCGAACCCACCACTGATTTCCCTTCCAGCCTTGGGACAATCTCCCATGCACTTTTTCTGACAATCGAATCATAATCTTCCACCATGGCATCTACCCATGCGGGGTCCTCCACAGCTTCCTCGAAAGAGGATGGCTCTGTCACGACACATTTTCTCACAAGAACCATGTATCCAGTGTACCGGTCTGGTGACTGTCTCTGTCTACGCTGTGTTGTAGGTGGTCCTACAACCTTCTCTGCATCTTGAGCCAGTCGCTCAGCTTCTGTAGTGCGCTTGCGCCCTCTGATGGTTGGTGCTACATGAGTGGTCTCTTCCACTCCATGAACTTCCTCTTGTGGCTGATCCACATCCTGAAGCTCATCCTTAGGAACTAATATCTCCTCATCTGCATGCAAGTGTGGCTCCCTCTCAAGCGAACACTTCATGGCTTTCTCCTCCTGAAATTTGATATCCCGTCGCACAACAGTCTTGCGACTGTTTGGAAAATACACACAATAGTTGTGGGGCGTATCAGTGTATCCCACAAATATCCCAACCTCTACGGTCGGCTCCAGCTTCTTCCTGGCATCCTTCGTCACATGCATGTAGACAGGTGAACCAAAAATCCTCAAATGGGAAATATTAGGCCTCTTGCCAGAAAACGCCTCCTCTGGTGTACTCATGCCAAGTATCTTGTGAGGACAATGGTTCTGCACATATACTGCAGTATTGCATTCCTTCGCTCACAAGTGAAGGGGTAGGCCCTGTTATAGCATCATTTCTCACCTTCACATGATTCATGATTGCTTTGATGGTTTTGGGCACCCATTCCTACAGACTTGGACAAATTCACTTAAAAACAGTGTAAAAATCCCCATACGCGACTATGCCCGTGATTTTCCGCGTGTATACACGAGTCCATCTAGACTTTTCCGCGTATGCCATTAAAATGATTAAAAAATATATAATTATTCCCTATTTTCGAGCTGGGTTGATGGTTACTCAGGTAGTTCAACCACCCCAGCACGTGGCGAACTGTTTCCAACTGTTGAAACTACTTGGAGGGAACCCCTCATGTGTATGGCCTAAGGGAGAGAGAGAATTATTGATATTATACTCTATTGGTATTCCCTATCCAAGTCTGATTCCCCGTGCCTCCTCCACTTTCCCAGTTCATTATAGGAAACCCTTGTTTCCTTGAGATGCACATCTCCCTATATGTCATCTCGTATGCACTAGTTTGGAAGGAGTCTTAGCGAGGCAAGGGCTGGACGGATCCAGACGACGGTCTGCTCGAAGGCCGTGGAAGGATCAGGTGATCTCTCCACTCGTTACTTTTGTACATGCTATTTATAATACAGAAGTATCATGCTGTTCCCTAAATAAACGTGTTAGTGTATGCTTATATGTATGAGAATATTTGTTATACAAGCATTCATTATGATTTATTTAATGTTTTATATGAATCTCACTGACATTTAGAGTAGATATATGTTGTACAACCAGTCCTTTGTGCTTGTTTCTTCTTGTCTTTCAGGTTAAGAAGGAAGGAAGGTTGCTGGGGGTTTGAACCCTGCGGGATCTTCTTCAACCGTAGGACCTACGGGTAACTTTCTCATTCTACTCTATTTAGTTTTTCTGAACGTGCATGGTTGTGTGAGTCTCTGTTAAGTAGCATGCCCCTGCTCTGTGGAGGTTGTAACCCAACGAACCTCTAGGGTGATATTCCCCAAAACAGAACTGGCGACTCCACTGGGGATCACATTCTTGTGATTCTCCTGTTGGGTTGTTTCAGCTGTTTGGTAGGTTGCCGACAGTTTTAACTTTCATTTGCAGTCCAGTTTACTTTCTTACAGTCAGTCTGAAGTCCTGGTTTCTTTTCCAGGCTTGTCCTTTTTGTTTTTTCATTATTTACCTTTGCATACGCACTTTTTTCTACACACAGTCGCGTATACACGCAATTTTGTCTAAAGGAACCCGCGTATGCGCGAGTTTCCCTTAGCACAGACGCGTATGCACGCTGGTTGCATAACTGTGAAGTAGCGTATACCTAGGCAGATTTTGAATTTTTGGGTTTCTTGACTTTTTAGTCCTTTCTGGCTGTGGAGACCTATTCCTACAGTGTCTCTGTACTCTCTGGATTGTGAAGGAAGTGGTTTCATGTGTTTTCTCTCTTTCGTTTGATTGAAAACTAGTCTTTTTGGCAAAGTGTTGTTTCTGGTGCTGGCACTTCTGGATTGAGTTCCAAGATCGCTTTCTGAGCATTCTTGGTTGTTCTGCTTTATCAGAACAAAGAGCTTCTACTCACTTACTCGCTCCTATATTTGTGTTGTGCTTCGCATTGCGATTTTTGCTTCATTTTTTATTGGTTTTCTTGAGTTCCATAGGCTAGGTTTTTGTTGCAACTTTTGAAGAACTTTTCTTTCTTCTTTGGAGTTTTTGTTTGCAACGAGTTTGCACTATTTGTCTAGGCTGAGTGGCTGAGTTTTCTGGTCTTCTTTTGCTCTTATTGATCTTGCTACGAGTTAGCCTTATAAGGTTTGGGAGCATTGGTGAAGTTTGTGCTTGAAATTCGGTGTCGTTTGGTTTGGATTTTGATAGTTGTGCTTGGTCTTTTAGAGCTCTTTCTCTATAAAACTAAAAAGCTCAAAAAACATTTGCTTTGCTTTTTGTTTTTTCATTTCAAAGGCTTAAAAACATTTTCACTTGTTATTTTCTTTTGTTGTTGCATTTTTATTTTCATTTTCTATAACTTTTGAAGCTTGTGAGGTTTCTTGCTTTTGGTTTTCAGCTTGATTTTGAGGAGGAGTTGTCATTTGATTTCTTCTTCTTGTTTTTAAGTGTTCTTGGTGTCCTCATTTTAAGAGTTCTTGATTTCGAGAGCTAGCTTTCTGGGCAACAAAAGAAGAGTTACAACTGAAGGAATTTTTGGGAATTTCACTCTGCTTTAAGAGATTTGCATCTTAGGATTTGCATGCTTGTAGTGATTTTCATTAGGTGCATTTAATCATTTAGTCAATTTCTTAGTTTTTGTGAGTGTGAGTTTGCTATTTGAAAAGAAAAATACAATTTTTAGTCTCGTAGAACCTGTATAGAGATTGCTCTTCATCGAAAGACAAAGAACTGCATTTTCATGTAGTTAAGTTTTTATTAATTTCTTTTGCGTCAAAAAGACCATAAGTTTCATCTCCATATCCTTGTGACTTAACATAATGGCCGTTAAAATAAGCGATTTAATCTAAAATCAACTAGCAAGTTTTCTAAGTGTCAATCACCAACTAGCTAGGTTGTAGGGCCTTGGAATAGGTGAGTGGAGAGTTAACTCTCCAAGGCCACTCAAACAAACATAGAAGTTGATTAATTGAGCGAAATCCAACTCCATTAGGTGGACCGGGAAAGCTCTCATCTGAGAGTCAAGCGCGAGGGGAAGTGAAGGCTGAGAAGAGGGATACCCCCTCTCCGATTGGCTGAATCTGACCTCAAGACCATTCTGCCCAGCTTTTGATACGGATTGGTGTCCATAGTTGCCACTCCTAGGTTCCACACAGGTGACTGCGGGGGGGAATACCCGTGGTACCTGAGGCAGACGTCGCATCACTTTCAGCAGTACTTCTGGGGGGTGCCCTTGCGAAGCTTGGGTGCTTGAGCCGGCAAAGGCCGTCGTTAGGAGGTCGGCGTAACTGTTTCTGATACCTTCGCTAGTTGTTCTGGGCCCTAATCATCCCAGACTGCTTTCGGAAGGCCCTATACTTCGCTTTCCTGTATTTTGGTGTCCGGTCCTCATCACTCGGAGCGGAAATACTTGGAGGTTGTTTGCTTGCTGTTTCTCAGGGATTTTTATTTTTAGTGAGTGCTCTTTGCTCCTAGCTTGCCTAGCTTTTCACTTTTTTGAGTCTAATTTAATAAATCTATAAAAGTGGCTGATTAAGCGCCTCGACGTTCGAGGAGAATCCGGGGGTTATCTCCCGAGAGTGCAGAGCCTTCTTCGAGAAGGCGTAGGAGCGATTTAGCAGGTGGTTACCACCCTGTGGAGTCTGACACTGTGGAGAGAGATCCTCCACCAAGGTCTGAAGGTTTCGTAGCTGATTCTGGTGTCGGTCCCGAGAGGAGCGTTCCACTCACCTCGCGAGTTTTGTTTCCTCAGGAAGAAGATTTTCAAATCGAAGACGTACCTGAGCCTCCTGCTACAGGTCCATCTCCTCTTCCTCCTGATTATCCATTTGTTGTTCAGTACATCGGACCGGAGTCGGAGAGACCGCCGGATCTTCCGTATCATTCTTATCTTTCGATGGCCACGACTGGGAACGCGGCTTCTACCGTGAGTGTTGCAGGCATTCAGACTCCTGCTTCTGCTGAAGCAGGGGGCACTATTGCTTCATCTTCGATTGCTTCTAGTGCTGCTGTGTTTGGCTCTGGGTTCACCCAAGCACATGCTTCTCATTCTGGTCCCTTCTGTTCAGGGTTCCCCTCTAGTGGGAACCCCTCTTTTTCCTTTTCCGCTGCTTCAGCTGGATCTACGCCCATGTCTAACATGGCTAGTGGATCAGCTTCGTTTCAGGGTTTCCCCTTTGGGACTGGACACATTCCTAGTTCCAATCCTTCTTTAGGGTCATTTCCATTTACGTCCCAGACCCAGAGTTTCAACCCTTGGTCTGGGGGGCAAAGTTCGACTACTTTTACGGGATGGAATCCTGTCTTTACTACAGCGGGGGCAGGGAATCAGTTTTACGCAGGTCATCAAGGGAATGCTTCTTTCCCTTCATCGAGTGCTTATCAGACCTTTTCTCCTCTATCTAATGCTTGGAACCCCTATCAGGGGCTCTCCTCTTCATTTAACACTTCAGCGGGGGGAACTGGTCTGGGCTTTGGTAACTCGGCGTGGGGAGGAGGTTCTTCTCTGTTTTCTACGAGTCCTTTCTGGCAACCTGGTGCCTCATCAAATCCAGGCTATTCTTTTCAGAATGTTGGGAATCCATCCCATCAAGGATGGAATCCTCAGGCTCCGCCTCGCTTACCTTTTCTGGCAACTTTAAACTTGCCAGATTTGTCGAAGTTGACTAATGACCCGATTCGTTATAGTCCCGGGTGGCCTCCGGTCCCGACCAAACTTCCTTCAGACATTCCAAAGTTTGAAGGTAAGAATGGAGAGGATCCGGCGGACCACATCACCACTTTCCACTTATGGTGCTCTTCGAACTCCCTGATCGATGACTCGATTAGGTTGAGATTATTTCAACGCACCCTAACTGGAAATGCCGCCAAATGGTATATCGAGCTCACTGGGGGCAGTTTCGCCACATTTGGGGAACTGGCTATCACATTTCTAAACCATTTTCAGTTGCCTGTCAGATATGAGGCTGGGACCGAACTCCTGGCTAATTTTAAGCAGGATGAGGCAACTCACATTTCTGATCACATTCAAGAATGGAGGAGAAGGAAGAGGCTTATCAAAGCTCATATTCCAGGTGAATTCCTTCTCGAGTGGTTTTTGAAATCTCTGCAGTCAGATATTTCAAAAGATGTATCCCTATCCGGGGTATTTTCTGAGGAGCAGGCCATTTTTAGGGCCCAGCAGTTAGAACTGATCTATTCTCAGTCTGGGGTACTTTATAAGTATTTGCCCAATGCTCCTCGCTCCAAATTGGATTTATCGAAAACTAAACCTGGTCCGCATGGTGACGGACTTGTCGGATCGGTCAGTAGTAGTGCAGCCAGCCTGCTTTCTCAATTGCAGCAGTTGTCTTTACAATCTGCTCCTTCTGGTCAGGCTGTGCCTGCTGATTCATCCCCTTCCCAGCCTTTGTCCATAAATGTTGTCCAATCTTCTGAACCCAAAGGAAATCAACAATCCGATGGGAAGAAGAAGGGACGTAATAACAAGAAGAAGGGCAAGAACGGAAGGGTAACAAATAAACGTCAACGAGCGTGTTGGTGAGGGTCAAAAGGAGAAAAAGAAAGTGTAGTTTCCATGCAAGCTAAAGCTGAGACCATCTCACACACCTTTGCCCTAAAAATTGTGGACAAGCTGCCGCTTGTTAGCTCAACAGGGTTCTTCTAGTTCCTAGGCTGTGTTGACAAACCCTTTTCCCCAAGGGCAAAAACTAGTTGTTGGCCCAAATCAAAATCCTGGGGCTTCCTCTAGGGGCACCCAGGAAGGGGAAATTCCATCGAACATTTTTATGATGAGTGCTCACGCGGATATCGCTACGAGATCCCGTGATTATGGCGGAGAGGAATCTTCGAAAGCTAAGGAAGTTCCTGATGCTACTGAGCCGCTTCACGTCACGAAGCCTACTGTTGAGTCTATGCCTCGGATGCCAAAAGCATCTTCTAAGCAGTCAATGATCAATCCAAATGCGAGGGCTGCCCAGAACTACTCGATTGTAGAAGATCTGGCGCAGAGTCCTTGTGCTATGTCAGCTTTAGAGGTACTCCATTCTTGTCCGGCTCAGCACAGTGCTTTGCTCACTGCCATTGGGGCTATTGATCCAAAAAATTCTCTTCTGATTACTTTTGATATGAATAATTTTAAGAAGAGACTTCCTCATCACATGGAATTTCATATTAAATCGTCGTATCGGAAGTGCAATATCTTTCGAACGGTTGTTGATGAGGGTGCTTCCACATGCGTGATGTCTCTCGCATGTTGGAAGACACTTGGATCTCCAAAAAATATTCCATCTAGCACTGTTCTTACTGCGTTCGATGGTCATTCTCACAGACCCCATGGTATTGTCCCGGCTTTGCCCATCTGTGTTGGGGGCAAAACTGTTAACATAGAGGTTGAGGTGGTGGATGCAGCCTTGGACTACAACCTTCTGTTGGGGAGGAACTGGATATATGAGATGGATGCCATTGCATCCTCATTATTTCGAATTGTATGTTTCCCCCACGAAGGGAGGATCGTTACAGTGGATCAACTGGACTGTCCTCCTGTAGACCTGAATGCGCCTTCTAACTCATCTGTTCCTAAGTTGGATAATACTAAGGCGCCTGTTGAGAATCTAGGAGTTGGAATGTATTCTTCCCTGATGGGTACCTTCGATCTTCCTCCTCCTACGGTGCATATTAATGCTATTTCATCCTCCAAGGCTCCCCTTCGAAGAGAGTTCTTTCGAACTCATTATTTTTTGGACCCTTGGACCTTACCTTCCCCTACTGCCACATTAGCGGAAGGTCAAGTGGGCGGAATGGCATTTTCGATTTCTGCAGCTGAGATTGCATATCAGTCTATTGCTGACACTGCAGAATCCGTTCCAGCTCCTCTTTCACCGGAAGAGTTGGATGGTGATGTGGCTCCGGCTTGGACGCTTAGTTCTTCTTCGGCCCAGGATTGTCTTGATACCACTCTTCCATCTGAAGAGGCAATCCTGGAAGCCATGACTGGTATAGATAGACCGTGGGATGATTTGCATCATCGGTCTTACTTCCTACCTGACTTAAGCGAAGTTGAAACAAGTTTTCCAAGTCCTCAGTCTCCTGGACCTGTTCACCCAGTCTTGAACCCTTTGGCACCAGCACAGGTTTATGCTGAAGGGAACATGGCTGTGATCTCTCCTACTATCCCGGTGAACATTTCCAGGGATCCCAATATTATCGAGAATGTCTTCATTGGAGCTGAATGTTCCCGTGAAGAGGTTCAAATTTACATCGGGCTCTTCAAAGAGTATAGGGATGTATTTGCTTGGTCTTATGAGGAAATTCCTAGCATAGACCCATCTATTGTCCAGCATGAGATCAAGACATATGAAAACGCTAAGCCGGTCAGGCAAAAGCTTCGTCCGGTCAATCCTAGGAAGGAAACAGCTATCAAAGCTGAAGTTGAAAAGCTGCTTAAGGCAGGATTCATTTTCCCTGTTCCTTTGACTGAATGGGTTTCAAACCTCGTTCCGGTAGATAAAAAGCAAAGAACGATTCGAGTGTGCATCGATTTCAGAGACCTAAATAAGGCATGTCCTAAAGACAATTACCCCACACCATTCATCGATCAGATCATTGACGAGTGTGCCGGTAACGAGATTTTCTCCTTCATGGACGGTTTCTCTGGATATAATCAAATTACTATCCGTCCTGAAGATCAACATAAGACTGCATTTATTTGTCCCTGGGGTACATTCGCATACAAGAAAATGCCTTTTGGTCTTAAAAATGCTGGAGCTACCTTTCAGCGGGCCATGTCTTACGCCTTCCATGACATCAAGAAGATTATCGAGGCATACTTAGATGATCTAGATGCTCATTCTCGAAAGAGGATGGATCATCCTGGTCACCTCCGGAAAATATTTGAAAGATGTCGTTTTTATAAAATTCGATTGAATCCGAACAAGTGCGTTTTCGCGGTTACATCCAGTCGGCTGTTGGGATTTATTGTGTCTAGGGAAGGGATAAGGGTAGATCCCTTCAAGGTTGAGGCAATACTTCGATTTCCTCCCCCGTCTTCAATCCGTCAGCTTCAAAGTCTCCAAGGGAAGTCTAATTTTCTTCGGAGGTTTATCGTCAACTATGCTGAGATTACAAAGGGATATATGAGACTGTTGAAGAAAGGAGTTCCTTTTCTTTGGGATGACTATGCTCAACGCTCATTCGATGCTTTGAAAAAGGCATTGACCTCTGCTCCTTTACTGAGTCCACCTGATTATAGCAGAGATTTTCTTTTGTATCTGGCAACAACAGAATCTACCATCGGTATGGTTCTGGTTCAGGAAGATGATGCTCTTGCAGAGCATGTTATTTACTACCTTAGTCGAGGACTGGTAGGACCTGAACTTCGATACACTCCGATAGAAAAATTAGCCTTAGCAGCAGTTCATGCTGTGCAGCGACTCCGACATTACATTATTCTTCGCAAAACTTATGTCTTGGCAGCTGCCAATCCATTTCAGTTTGTCCTCAGCAGGCGAGTGATTGTGGGCAAATATAATAGATGGATTGTGATTTTACAAGAATTTGATCTCGAGTTCATGTCTGCCAAATCCAAGAAGTCATTAGTTTTTGCGGAATTGATCTCCGAGTTGCCTTGTGGAGAGGAGATGATCTATGATGAGTCCTTTTCGGACGAACACTTGTTTATGATCTCTCCACAGGATCCTTGGTATGGGGATATCATTGTGTATCTCCAGACTGCGAAGTTTCCCTCTACTTTTTCGAAAGATGAGCGTCGTAAACTGCGTCACTTGGCCAAGAATTATCTGATTATTGGTGATGCTTTGTACCGTCGAGGGGTTGATTCAATCCTAAGACACTGCTTAACTCTCGAAGAAGCTGAGGTTGTGCTCAATGATTCTCACAGTGGAGCTTGTGGGGGTCATTTATCTAGGCTTGCTACAGCCCAAAAGATTTTGCGTGCTGGATACTTTTGGCCCTCGATTTTCAAAGATTGTATTGAATCGGTCAAAAGGTGTCATCCGTGTCAGGTATATACTCGAAAAATGCGCGCTCATCCAGCTCCGCTTTTTCCAGTCGTTACTGTCGGACCCTTTACAAAGTGGGGTATTGATTATACTACTTGTAACCCGCCTTTAGCAAAAGGTCACAAGTACATTATTGTAGCAGTAGACTAATTTACGAAGTGGGTCAAGGCTATGCCTACTTTTGGGAACGATGGTGAGACTGCAGCTCTTTTCCTATTCAACCAAGTTATCGCTCATTTTGGTATACCTAGAGAGATTGTCACTGACCATGGCAGTCATTTTCAGAATAGTATGATGGCTGAGTTGGCTCTCAAATTGGGTTTCCGGCAGGAGCATTCGTCTCCATATTATCCTCAGGCCAATGGGCAAGTGGAAGCCATGAATAAATCCTTGAAGACAATTCTTCAAAGGACAATTGATAAACATAGATCCAACTGGCATATTATGCTATATCCTGCACTTTGGGCATACAGGACGTCAGTGAAAACTGCAACTGGCTTTACTCTGTTTCAGTTAGTGCACGGGGTGGAATCCGTATTTCCCATTGAATGCGAGATTCCCTCTCTTAAATTAGCTGTTGAGCTTCTTCCTGACACTTCCAGTCTGGCAGAACGGCTTCTTCATCTGGAACATCTCGATGAGCAGCGTCGGGATGCCGCCACGATGAATGAAGCGCATAAAAACTGAGTAAAAGTTCAGTATGATAAGGCAGCTAATCCTAGGGTCTTTTTGGAAGGTGACCTTGTTTTGGTCTATGCCCAAGAAAAGGATGCCCTGGGGGCAGGAAAGTTTAAGTCTATGTGGTATGGCCCCTATATCGTTAAAAAATTCCTTAAGAAAGGAGCGTATACCTTGGTTTATTTCGAAGGGAACGAGTTGCTAGAGCCCCGAAATGGGCTCTATTTGAAGAAGTATTATGCCTAGGCTTTGGCCTGGCATGTTACTTTTGTATATAGTATTTTTTTGCTTTGTACATATCTGATTGATTTTCGATTTTTGATGATTTGGTGATGTTTTTGATCTGCTTTGGCAGGTGTGTTGGATTTCATGAGTCATTTTGGTTTCGCCGATGGTGCTAGTAGACACACCCAGAACTTAGCTTCCGCGGCTTGGGTGCTTCATTATCCTTCCGGTCAGCTGTTGGTATCAAGAGGGGTCTGCATTGGTCCTGCTTCCAATAATATAGCAGAATACACTGCAGTCGTTCATCTACTCTCAGAGGCAATATCTTTGGGTGTTGATTCGTTGGTAGTTTTCTTGGACTCTCAGCTGGTGGTGTCGCAGTTGAACAACACTTATTGGGTACGAGATCCATTTTTATTACGATTGTTTTTTAGGGTACGTTTGTTACAAAGGTCATTTCAATTTTTAACATTCATTCATATTCCTCGAGCTGACAATTGGTTTGCTGACTCATTAGCTAATCAAGCATTAGATTGGCACATTAATCATTCCATACAATAAATTTTTAATCATAAAAAACATCATACATTTGATACATTTATCATATCACATCAAATATCGTTGTATATATATCATCGGAGTGTCAAAAAACTTTACAAAATTTGGATCCATAATCTCGTACAAAACTTGGGCTTATGCCCCATCATGTTCAGTCTCAAAAAAGAATATATAGTCATCTAATACATAATATCTGTCTACTCCTGAGGTCCCTGCCCAGAAGTCGTGTTCCTATAGAACGTAACTGCAGTGGCAACTCGGCAGAATAGTCTAACCCAGTCTCGGGGCACTCCTACCACCCATCTCTGGATGGCTTCCGGTAGATTCTCCACGGCAGCCATAGGGATTTGGCGGGTTAATCCCTCCAAGTTTCTCTGCACGGCCTGGAGAGTCCTATCTGAATCCACAGTATCCGCTTCGCCCCTGCGGCGCTTATGGCGCGGTAGGCCCTCAGGACGAACTGGTCCAACATCTGAAACATGATCATTTTTAATTGTCAGTCATTATGAATCCAATCAAAAACATGTTTTTTTTTCATTTTTTCATACATATTTGAAAAAATCCAAAAAAAAATTATATAAGTCAAAATTTTTTGCAAAACTTACCGACTATTCCCCATGATGTGCCTGGTGGAAGAACTAGATCCGGATCTCCACGAAAGTCCATCCCGGCATAGGGATAGTCGTCCACTGCGATGATTTGTTCTCCCCACCACAGGAAGAACTCATCGTCCCACGTGGTCCGGGGTACCTCACTACCCCCCAGTCTCTTCATCATGTCTGCCCAACGGGCAATTCTTGGGTCCCGCGGGCTACTGATGGTAGAGATGACTCTGGGTCTCAAAGCTGGAATTTTCTCAAAGAAGAATGTTGTCAAAATGGTCCCATAGCCAAAGTGTTTGGTATTTTCTTGGCGAATTGAGGTCAGCTATTGTTTCATGTTTAGTAGAAGGGCTGTGCACCAATCGTACACATGAGTCAAACACTCTACAGCTATGCTCATTTGCATCCTGGATGCCTGATGTAGAGAGGCGGATCCTGCCACTATGCCGATGGTGAAAAGGAGGATTTTCATGTGCAAATCCCTCACATCTTTAATTGCAATCTGAGTTCCAACCTTTTTGGAACCCCCTACGCAATATACGTGGACATAGTCTTCCACGGTTAACCCTCCCAGGGGCTTCCCGGGCAAGTCTACTGGTTCTCCCCTCCGGGAGAGTCCAATAATGAAATATATGTCTTCCACTTCAATGCGTAGTGGCATCTGATCAATAATGAAGCAATCCTGATCTGGTTCCCAGTAATTTACGAGCATTTCTAGCAACCGCACATTGCTTTTCATATTTGGCATCTTGAAGAATTTGAACAATCCGCAATTCTGGAGGATATTTTGCGCTGCGCGATCCTGCATGACCTCTTGGTATATTGCGCTATGCTCACGTTACCTCCATGAGATAGTCATACTGTCAAATTTCATCAAATTATGCATTAGCCATGCTTTTTTGCATTCGGACCTACGCATATGCGGTTTTTCTTTTGCACAGTCGCGTGTATACGCGAGTTTCCTTTAATGAACCTGCGTATGCGCAAGTACGCATATTTTAGCAAGGGTTTTCAAGCTAAAAATCACTTAATTTTAAATTCCAAATGGACAAAATGAATAAACAGGATGATTTAGGAGCTTACCTGAAGTTTCGGCGCGTTTCGACGGTCGGTTGTTCCTGATTTGATGAAAGAAGTTTTTTGCTCCAGAGCACTTTTTCCAAATCAGCAATGCAATAATGAACCAAATATGAGGTAATTTGTCTATTTATGGCTAAAAAGTTGAAATTTTTCGCAAAAATTCCTTATGCTTATTTTTTCAATCTATCTTAAGCTGCATAACTCGGTTTCTTGGAAGTGCCCAGTTTGGTATGTTTTCAGGTACATTTTGACGATTTTGAGATTTTTCCCGGTTTTTGATCCATGATTTCCGACTCTTCACGGCAGGTATATGATCTTCACTGGCATATAGGTTAGGGAAATCACTTTCCGTTGCATCTTGCATTCTAGCCTCCATACTGATCACTTGCCTTAGGGTCGATCCCATCAGGTCATGAGTATTACACCCATTTCACTCGTCGATTTTTAATCATGACTTGATGGTAGAGCCTTCCTTTACATGGGCTTCCTAGTTAGTTCCTCGCTATCACTTGTTGCCCATGCTGCTTTTTATGTAGGCTCGGGAGTCCTCTTTAGTCCCGCCATGTCTTTTGTGTTGAAGCTTCATTCTTCTTCTTCATCACTTATCATTTTTCTGGCTTTTACCCTAGAGGCTCCCTGGTGTCGTTAAGTTGTATTACTGCATTGCATATTGGCTACTTGTTTATCCTGGCCTTTAGCCGGCTTCATTTGGACTCGATGTTTAAGCCAACTTTTGACCTTGACTTTATGTACAAGTTAACCATTGCATGCACTTAGCTATCACGACTTGACACCTTTGTACCCATGGATGGAACATTCCTCTGAGTATCACTGACCAGTTTTCGCCACCTTGCATTGAGCATAGGATTGTTCCAATCCCAGGAACTAGTGCATCTGATTTCTTGATACTCGTTCTATCCATTGTACCATAGCATTATTTTATTCTTTTTCAGGCTTATTATATGAAAAAGACAAAAAAATCAAATATAACAAAAAGAGCGGGAACGGGATGTATCTTCGTTGATTTGATGGCAGTACAGAGTCAGTTTGTCGCCCTCAACAAAGCACATATACTTATATATATTTCCTTCATTTGGGATGGTTTTAGTTTTAATCTAGGCTTAGCATTTTCCATGTTTCACCTGTCAGCTCTCCCCCGCCTGGTTATCTCTTCCAATCATATGGAGAGTTTGTTCCCGCTCCCGCATAAATGTGTACTCTATACAAAGGTCATTTTTATCGCCATGGTCATCACGAGTCGTGCTTTTGTTCAAGGGAAGTTTGGTTCGAGTCGGCCATTCTGCGGTGTCTCTTGACTCATTATTCAGCCGGCCTTCCCGGTCTTGTCAGTATCATGTTCTATCACATCAGATGTTTTGGTCTTCTGCTCGTGCCGGTTTGAGAAGGTCCCCATTGACTTCTTGCCGGCGGGTTTGTCTCTTATCGACTACGACACATTGCTCTGAGAGCAAACCTAGAGCTGCACCTTGGGCCTATTTCCATTATTGATAGGTGACCTCGTGCTCAGCATTTGATCATCATCATGGGTCTTTGACTGAGTGGTTTCCCCCGTGTTCGACGTCAGCACACATTATCACAGTTGGGATTCGTGCAGTACCTTGATTTCCATTTGACCCTATCGGTGGATTTCTCGCCTCTGTGTCAGCTTTCATTATTGGTTGGTTCAGAGGGTTTCTTCCGTGCACTAGCTTCATCTTGTGCATGTCGGAAACGTACTTCGGTTTTGGTTCCATCACTCTACTTCGTCCGATTTCTTCCAAATCTTGGCCTGCAGGTTACACTCGCGCTGGACTGATGTGGGATGCCTTAATGCCTTTCTTCCAGCAGATCTTTTCCCATCGACTCCGACTCATTGCTCTGGGAATAAGGTCTAGAGTCTTTTTGTCAGTACCTTAGGGTTTTTAGTCATCAGTGGCAGACTCTTCGCTATCGACAGTGGGGATTCATCATTGCCTCCTGATTGGTAGATTCTTTCAAGTGTTCGACTTCAACTCATTCATTCGCACTTGTCAGATTGTATTGGGGCACCTTGACACTCATTATCATTATCGGTGGGTTGTCTCGCGTTGGTTAACGAGATACATCAATGCCCGGTAATCCAACGATTTCTCACATGGTCGACTTCAGCTCATTTATTCCCATTGTGTAGAATTGTGCCATAGTGATCGGTGAAGACCTCGGGTTGTATCAGCATGTTTCGGTTCACTTTTGACAGTCCTTTCAGTATTTGCCAGTGATGCCGACCACCCTTATATGTTGCAGTTCAGCACAGCAGCATCTTATATGTTGGTCCCCGAGTTGCGTGATTGTACCGTTTGATCCACCTCTTATGATCCGGTACTTGGAGATTTAGTTACTTATTTGATCAGACATCCAGTTGCACCATCTTTGATCAACTTTCTATATGTGATACTTGGACATTGATTCAGACTTACACTTCCGGGCCATGCTCAGATGATTCATTGTGTACTTTCAGTTCAGCTATACTTGTATACATGTTGGATCTATTCAATACTTTCTATATGATGTATTTTTGACTGAGCATGGGTATGCCTGCCTCAGCATGAGTTGACTCTCTGTTTTCTTTCATTGGTTTTTGGCAGGCTGAAATCTGGTGAAGTCCTCTCTTGTCCTTGCGAAGTTCTTTCTATGTGCATAATACATTTTGGCCATCATGTACCCCTTCTAACCTCATATATTAGGGGGCATCTGTTATAGCATCATTTCTCACCTTCACATGATTCATGATTGCTTTGATGGTTTTGGGCACCCATTCCTACAGACTTGGACAAATTCACTTAAAAATAGTGTAAAAATCCCCATACGTGACTATGCCCATGATTTTCCGCGTGTATACGCGAGTCCATATAGACTTTTCCTCGTATGCTATTAAAATGATTAAAAAATATATAATTATTCCCTATTTTCAGGCTGGGTTGATGGTTACTCAGGTAGTTCAACCACCCCAGCACGTGGCGAACTGTTTCCAACTGTTGAAACTACTTGGAGGGAGTATAAAAACCCCTCATGTGTATGGCCTAAGGGAGAGAGAGAATTATTGATATTATACTCTGTTGGTATTCCCTATCCAAGTCTGATTCCCCGTGCCTCCTGCACTTTCCCAGCTCATTATAGGAAACCCTTGTTTCCTTGAGATGCTCATCCCTTTATATGACATCTCGTATGCACCAGTTTGGAAGGAGCCTTAGCGAGGCAAGGGCTGGACGGATCCGGACGACGGTCTGCGAAGGCCGTGGAAGGATCAGGTGATCTCTCCACTCGTTACTTTTGTACATGCTATTTATAATACAGAAGTACCATGTTGTTCCCGAAATAAACGTGTTAGTGTATGCTTATATGTATGAGAATATTGTTATTTAAGCATTCATTATGATTTATTTAATGTTTTATATGAATCTCACTAACATTTAGAGTATATATATGCTGTACAACCAGTTCTTCGTGCTTGTTTCTTCTTGTCTTTCAGGTTAAGAAGGAAGGATGGTTGCTGGGGGTTTGGACCCCGCGGGATCCGCTTCAACCGTAGGACCTACGGGTAACTTTCTCATTCTACTCTATTTAGTTTTTCTAAACTTGCATGGTTGTGTGAGTCCTTCTTAAGTAGCATGCCCCTGCTCTGTGGAGGTTGTAACCCAACGAACCTCTAGGGTGATATTCCCCGAAACATGCCCTGATCATGCAACATCGCCCGTGCAGCACCCATGATCATTCTGTTCTTCCGCTCAGCAACCCCGTTCTGCTGTGGGTTATGGGGTGCTATGAGCTCTCTCTGAATTCCTTTTGCGTTGCAAAATTCCTTGAATTCAGTAGAGATGAATTCACCACCATTGTCACTCCTAAGAGCCTTCACATGCTTCCCCGATTCCTTCTCAACCAGCGCCTTGAACTCACAGAACTTCCGAGAAAAATCATCAACAAAGATCACATAGTACTTGTGCTTTGCTATCGAAGCTACTGAGAAAGGTCCACACACGTCTGTGTGAATTATCTCAAGGATCGTCGTGGCGCAACTATCCTTCTCGTGAAAGGTGGCTTTCACAAATTTTCCCAAGGTACACCCCTTGCACTAATCTGACTACGCAAGAGTGCCCTTAGGAAGCCCAGTAGAAATCTGCTGCATTATCTTCAAAGCTCCATGGTGAAGGTGGCCCAATCTCCGGTGCCACAGCTCGCCATCATCCCGGCTCACCACTCCTTCTGCCTTGCATGCCATTACTGCACATCCATCTACTTGCAATTGATAAAGGTTCTTGACTTGAACCCCTATCTTCTGGGTTTCTCTAGTTGTCTTACTGCGCAGGAAAGCCTTTCCTTCGCTGAAGACAACATCGTATCCCTTGTCTTCTAACATCGCCACAGAGATCAGATTCTTCTTCAATCCTGGAACATGGATCACTTCCTTCAATACGAAGGTTTTACCAGACTCCCTCTCAAAGGAAATGGTACCGATACTGGTCGCACTATATCTACCATCATCGCCCATCTAGATGTGCACTCCAAGATCTTTCTCATCCAGATCTGAAAACAGATCTCGATCTCCAGTCATGTGAAAAGATGCACCACTGTCCAAGAACCATACTGATCCCATCACACTTGAGACAAAGCATGTGATCAGTGAAAAATCCAGCTCAAACTGCGAGGCTAAGGCCTCTCCAACTGTAGATCTAGGAGCCTGCTTATTTTTCTTCTTTTGTGAACAATTTGTGGCATAATTTCCGTGCTGGTGATAGTGAAAACAATTCACCTTGGACATGTCCTGCTTCTTGCCTTTCACACCGGAATGAGAAGCTTTCTTGCTCTTCCCCTTCTTTTCTTTGGCAGCCAAAGTGCAATTTTCTTCATCAGATGATTTTGATGAATATCCGTCCCTGGTACTCCGCCTTATCTCCTCTTGCACAAGATCCGACCAAAGTCGCTCCCATCTTGGCAATTTCTCCCGACCATTGACAGAATCTTGATAGGCATGCCAACTCTTCAGAAGACCAAGGAGAGCCAAGCTCACCAATTCCTCATCATCTACATTCACCCCCACACTTCCCAACTCATCCCTGCATTGGATGAACTTCGTGAGGTACTTGGGCATACTGTCGCCTTTCTCCATCTTTATGTGTCTGAGTTTATCCTTGAGCGCAAACTTCCTCTGGTCGCTCTTGCTTTGGAATAAATCTATCAACGATTTCCACATCAAGTATGGAGAAGCTTTTCCATGCATGCTGGATACAATGTGATCGTTCACGCCCTCCAATATAATCCTTCGACATTTTGCCATCTTCTTTTGCCAAGCCTCAACTTGAGCAGCATCAGTAGGCTTTGGGACCTCAGCATCTATGAATTCCTTCAGCCCGTTATCATCTAATACCACCTCCATTCTGTCCTTCCATGCAACATAATTTGAGCTTCCCTCAAGGGCATACTCCAGTCGCAATCCGTTGAAAGACATTTTGACTTCGACACCAAGAAAACTGTTGCAAATTCGAATTCCAAATTCTACTGCAAATTCGAATTCCACCAGCTCAAAACTCAACCGCTTTCGATCTATGAGAAAAAATTATTTCTAGCACAGAGATCGAATGTAGGGGAATTTACTGGATATATCACCTTTCAAAGAAAGGATGGATCCAGAGGCTACTTGGCCCGCTTACAGACTCTGTCTACCGAAATAAATTGTAATCACTGTAATAGATCCGATGATCAATTCTCGCTCCGATACCATGTAGAAATTTGAATAATAGCTGAATTATTCACCTAGATTATCCTGATTACACACTATTTAAGCTTCATGCATAATACATAACCTCTTCTACAATTGATCATCAATTTGCGGAAATAGAAGCAGTCGCATGCGCACATTAAAACATAATCAAGCACACATATAACACAATATGTAATGGGGAAATCATACAACTGAAAACCCCCAACTATCTGTATATTATAATGATAGAGAACATGTAACAATACATAGCACAAAGCTCTCACAGCTCTCAGCACTATCTCACATGCTACACACAAAACTAGCACGGAAGATGAACAAGTCACAGGTTCAAATCTCCTCCACAAGTCTGCCTGCCTCTACTGCGCAATCCAAGATGAATAATGATGAGATCCAAGTTCGAATCCATCTAGCTTGTACTGCGCAATCCTCATTGGAAATCTCAATCAATGTGTGTGCAAATCTCATGCACAAGTATAGTCACAACTGATAGCCACACTCACCCTTTCACCCACCTCTAACACCGGTCTCCACTGAACTGTCCATGCATTGCAGTTAACTGATGTATTCTTTAGTTGATTTATGAGTTAATAATTAGTGAATTAATTAATAATTAATTCACACCACTCATCACTAGTGTATTTATCAGTTAGACTAAATACAACTAGTTCTACTAAGTTAAACCGAACACAACTCCACCAACTGTCTCATCAACTCCACCAAACTCTGCCACATGAGTTCTAACTGAATTCAACCATGCAATAGCTCAACTAACCCTTAGGAAAAGCATATTTCCTTCTGTCAGCTGCATGTGCCACATGCAAGCATCAAACTAAAGTGCTCCAAGAGGATAAAATAATGTTTATAGTCTAAATATTATTAAGGGTTAATAATATTCGACTGTTCTATTTTTAGCCCAGCAGTCTAAAATAGATTTCGCCCAATGTCTAAAAATAGAGGTCCATATATTTTTACCAACTCGACCAATCATCCATAAATAACATCCTGCAACTCATAGACCATGATCCATATGTCTAAAAATAGACATAGTCTAAAAATAAACTTTGCACCAAAAATAGCCTGCGGGCCCACTTAGTGAAGGCGACTTCTTTTCACTAAGCTCCATCATCTTGTTGCATTTTCAACATGTTGATTGGTGTTTCTTTGAAAGATATTCCTGTTATTGTTCTTTGAATTGAGATGATCATGTTTTACCTGTAAATATTCTTTATTCCCTTGCTGAGTGGCAGAATGTTGTATACCAGTTGTAGTTTCTTTTAGATAATTTGGTGCTGAAGCCTGAGAAGATTCTCCGATATATCCAAGACCTGTTTTTATAAGAGGAGAAAGTTGTACCTTGATAATCTCATTTAAGGTTTCAGATCCTTTAGCAAATCTAAGATTCAGAGTCTTTAATTTCTCAAGTTCTTTTCTTAGACTTACTACTTCACATTCTAATTTTTCATTGTGTTTCTCCTTTTCTTCAAGCTGATTTTTCAGAGTTTCTATGGTTATTTTACTTTCTTCTAAGAATATTTTGAGTTGATTGTTTTCATAAAGAAAATAATTGTCCTCTAGATCATCCATAAAAGTATCATTTTCTTCTCTAGATTCTTTTTCAAATGCCATGAGAAGTTTAAGATCTTGTTCACATTCTTCCTCACTATCAGATAACCCATCACTGTCTTCATGAGTATAATAATTTTTTCTAGTGCTAAACTGATTCTTATTCCTTCTTGCTACTACCTTCCCTTTTTCATGTGTTTATTTATGAGGACACTTAGCAGCATAATTGTTGGGAAAAATACTGAGAGGGGGGGGTGAATCAGTATTTAATGCATATTCAAAATTTTTTACTTTTTCATTCCTTAAAACCCATATGCTACTTTGCTGAATCCAAGTAGCGTATACACGCGGATATTCTTCATAAAACTCGCGTATCCACAGAGATCCAATTATGCCATTAGTTCTTCACTTATATCATTCCATCATTCATTCATTAGATGTTCTATAAACAGTAAACATGTGCAGTAAGAACAGAATAAACCATCACACAAAGCATCACACATGAACACCAGGATTTTTAGGTGGAAACCCAAGTCGGGAGAAAACCACCGCTGCAGTTGCTCAGCCTCCAATATTTTATTATAGAGAAAACATATTACAACATATGTGCTGGCGCAGACTTGACCAGCACGCAGGCACCCACCTGCGCTCGTTTACCAGCCTCTCCTGGAAGGGAGCTCCAACCCCCTGACTCGTTTACCAGCCTCTCCTGGAAGGGAGCTACGACCCCCGATCTCGTTTACCAGCCTCACCTGGAAGGGAGCTACGACCCCCCGATCTCGTTTACCAGCCTCACCTGGAAGGGAGCTACAACCCCCTGACTGAAGGCTACAACCCTTAGCACCACCTTGGACCACGTTTCATCAATTTTCACACTGGATCCAACAACTTCAATAGAACAACATTTGCAGGCCACATTTCATCATATTTTCAGACTAGACCCTTTCCATACTTTTAAGAACAGACATACATCACCAACAGATACTTATCAACTCAGATCAGATAGCAGAAACACAGCAGAACAGATCAGATATTTCATACCCCTTGCTTCAGCAAACCCTAGTTTGCATACGCGCTTTCCCTTTACTGATGTCGCGTATATACGCGCTTACGTCCACACAAACCAGCGTATACCTCTGTATGTATTTCATTGCGCATACGCGCTTTCTCTTCAGCGAAGCCGCGTATATACGCGCTTCCTCCGCGGCGAAGTAGCGTATAGATCTTTAATCATTATAGAGCAGCATACTTCTTCAGATCAGATATTTAGTTCAGATTCAACCCTTTACATCAGACAGATGTTCGCCTAGATGTTCGCCTCATCACAGATCTAATCACTCCATAAACAGATCTAGCAAATATAGATACATTTCAGATCTAGATATCCCGCTTCATCATTTCTTCATAGGTGCATCAAAGATTCAGATCTATCATCAAACCTTTACCCTTTCCATACATATATACTTCACAGAGAAGTATTCATTCAAGCTCAGACATCTTGCTCCCACACTCATGTTTTGTACAATGAATTTCTTCTCCTTATATAGGTTTATCCTTTTTCAATACCATGAGCCCCTTTTTCAATACCATGGGCCAAAACAATACCATGAGCCCAAAACTACCTGGACGGGGTCAATTAGGCGGATCATTACCCAATACAATGGGTCAATACCATGGTGGTTACCCTTGGTTTTGAACTTTTTGAGCGCTTTAGCCCATACGCGACTTGGCACGTTCTTTTCCGCGTGCATACGCGACTTACCCTAGGCCAATCCGCGTATACCAAGAAACATACTCTTTTTCATCATAGAATTAGCACATGATGAATTCCTTTCTTCATTGCCTTCTGTTCATACTGTAGATACATCATATTTCCTTCATCAAGGACATATTCTATCAAGCACAACTTCATTAAGTAAGTTGTCATCATCTTCATCAAGTGGGTTGCCTTTTAAGGACAACACTCAGCATCATATTGTCAACAAACATCATATCACATCAGATTTACATCATTTACCAAGTCCATCAAGTCAAGAATAACTTCATCAGGTGGTTTGCCATCAAGGACAACACATGTCAATGGTCGCATGTCTTCATCTTCATTTAGTGGGTTGCCATCAAGGACAACACTCTGCATCATATTTCCAACAATCTCCCCCTTTGGACTTGATGGCAACCACGATGGTGTTTGGTTACCACAACAGATAGATACAATGACACCATGTCACTCTCCCAAATATTTGACATCATTATTTCTCTTCATTCAAATACCATGTCACTTCTCCCCCTTTGACATCAAGGGCAAAGGGCGGATCAAAACTAACACACTCTCCCCCTTTTCTCCTCATGTAGAAGAAGCGTTCTACAGATCTGATGTATACTGAAGTGACCAAGCTCCCCCTGAGCTTATTCTGAATCTTCAAACATATTTTTCAATGAAGTAGATGACTCTATGACCTTCCTATCACCAAAGACTCATACTTACATCAAAGATCCAACCAAGTGAATTTACATATGAGACTCAAGTACCCAACCAAGTGGGTTTACACATTTGACTCAGCTACCCAACCAAGTGGGTTTACAGATTTTGACAAGTCCTTACATGACTGAATATTACAAATTTACATCATGGGTCTCAATCAAGACCTTTTCATCAAAAATACAAATATGACTTTTCATAACCAATACCAAGAAGACCTCAAGAGAGATCATATAACAGAACCATCATAATGCATTATACTCAGCAAAGCTAATGCTCCCCTTGAATCTATGCATCCATGCATCATTTTCATATGACTAAGGCTCCCCCTTAGTTTGTGCATCCTGAACACTTTCACCAACAAAACATCAAAACATCTTCATCAAATCATTAGAAATGGAATTATGAAAACTGGAACACCACCAGAGATACCAAACAGTATCAGAGATACCAAACAGCACTGCAGCTGTGCTGAAGAGAGCTGAACCAACCAAAAATTGCCAGCAACCAGACATACGTGGTTTTATGTGCTGGAACTCGGGTATATACGCGACTGTGTTTCATGAAACCCGCGTATCCAATGTCATCTTCTAAATTTCAACCAGATCTGATTCTCTGTGAGGCAAAGACAGTGTTCAGCTTGTTTCTGAGATATTTGAGTGCTTCCCCGGACTACAGATAGATACAACAGTGTAGTGGTGTCTTCAAGCGTCATCCAATGGTTGTAGCATCAGCACAATTGTAACCAAGCCTTCAGATTCTTTGCAGCATCAATACAATCTTTCCAAGAACAACAGTCAGAACAACATCTTCACATAGGTGTCAAGCAATTATCCATGTGTTCCAACATCACCATGATCTTCAAGATTTAACATGAAGTAACATATGAAGGCAAAATATCTCTCAACCATAGTAACACACTCTGCATGATTTATTTCTGAATCAAATGATATCCAACTCATCCATGTGTGAGTACAAAAGATACTTCAAAAACTCATCATAATAAACCATGTACCAAGTCATCATCATTTGAGCATGAGTATCACAAAAACCAAAGAATAAGCAGTCATATTGCCAACAATGCAATCATTAGTATTCAACCTGCTGCTCCCCCTAAACCAGTGCTCTTCCTTAGCTTGTGCAATCTGAAGCACCTTCAACAGCAAGTCATCAACAACAATCTCTGCATGATCTGTCCTAATCTCTGAATTATAAGACTTTCATCTCAACAACAAATGATCTTCATCATAAAGCAACCAGGCTTCATCCATAATCTTCAACACAAGAACCCATGTATCATTTCATTATCATGAGTATAACCAGAATGATGCTAACAGTGCAATCATCAGCAGTCAGACTGATGCTCCCCCTGAACCTCTGCTCCAGATCTTCAGCTATCAGATAAATTTTCTTATCATCAATGCATACGCGACTGTGTCTGATAAAACTTGCGTGTATACGCGACTTTTGTTAATATAACCCGCGTATGGAAAGTGAAGCATATAAAATTTTCATCTTCCTTCATTTCCTCCTGAGCTTGTCCCTCCTGTACCTGTCCTTTCCACATCAGATGCGCTGTCAGAAGTAAACATAACCAAAATAATCAAATCAACCATGAGAGTCATCATGCATTGCTCCCCCTGTGACAATACATTACTAAATCTCATAATGTATCCCACATCATTCCTGCAGTCAATAAGAAAAGTCAGCTTCATAAGCGGATGACTGCAGTAGGGTCAGAATTCCCTACGTTTCTGATCGGTCCTCAATCTTGAATTGAGAGTTTTCTTCAAGAAAATCATTGTCTTCTAGAGCATCCACAAAAAAATCATTCTCTTCTCTAGATTGATTCTTATTCCATCCCTCCATCTTTTTCCAGATTTGTTTAAACTTTCTATTTGTGTGCTGGAAGTTATCCAATTTCTCATATCTGTTCAACCTGCATTCCTTTTCTACATGTCCATACTTGTTACAAGAATAACATCTCATATGTCCAGAAAAATAACCATAAGAATCATAATGAGTATTTCTAATCTTCCTCCTTTTACAATCAGCTGCTTTACGTCCATACTTGTTACATGAGAAACAATATCCCTTGAAGCTACCAGAGTACCTTTCTGAATAGAATCTGTTTGTTTGTGGCTGAATTGTTCTGCTTCTGCAATTTGTTGCAACATGCCCATAGTTATGACATTTAAAACATTCAACGTTCTTGAATGAATTCTTTTGAGAATTCATGATTGTTGGTTGATCTTTTGACTCTTTCAACACTTCAGATTTTGCATTGATGTCCTTTGATTCTTTAGCACCTCCTTGTGAGCTAGATTCTCCTTTAACAGTTTCATGGAAACCAAGACCATGTTTGATAGCAGGAGACCTTTGATTACTCAGAATATTGTCCAAAATGTTAGTACTATCATGAAACCTCAAAAGTTTAACCTTTTCTTCTAATTTACCTTCGAGAATATTTACCTCAACCTCCAAGGCTTGACATTGCTTTGTCATGCTTTCTTCTTTTCTTCTTCCATCTTCAACTTGATCCTTCAGATTTAGAATCTCTTCTTTCAACCAATCTTCATTTCCTTCACATGTTTGTTGCATCTCTTCATTCTTCTTATTTGATTTTTCCAGATCTTCTTTGAGAGAGATGATTTCTGCTTCAAGGCCTTCCTTTTCAAATGTTTGTAGAGGTTCCTCAATCTTCTTACTTGATGCTTCAAGATCTGTTTGTAGAGAGATGATTGCAGCTTCAAGTCCTTCATTCTTCTTGCTTGATTTTTCGAGATCTGCATTTAGATCGTTGATTTCTGCTTCTAGTTCTTTAATACGATTGGACGCATACGTATGAAACCTTTGATACTTGTCCACCTGACCATTCAGCATTTCTATTTTTTCTTTCATTTGAGAGATCATCTCTTTGTTGATAGAATATTTCTTATCAATTGCTCTTTGTTGTTCTTCATTTTTGATCTTGAGAACTTTCTCTATTTCCAAAACACTAATTTCACAAATTTCATCATCATTTTTTGTACCACGAAGATCATTCAAAGGATGACCCCAATCACTATCTGATTCATATTCTTCAATTTCTGCTAACCATGTTTTCTGAGAGATCTCCTTGTTTCGAGTAGGCTTCTTCTTTTGCTTCTTTGCCATGAGCACTTTCAGATCATGGTTAGAATCTTCTTCATCTTCACTGGACACTTCATCATCATCTTCTTTTGCATAATAACTCTTTCTCTTTTCAAATTTTTTCCCTTTACCATGTTTTTCTCTATAAGGAAATTTAGCAGCATAGTGACCAACTTTTCCACACTCAAAACTTTTGAAGGGAAGCTTACCTTTGAATCTTCCAGTACCTAGTTGGAGCTTTCTTACGAAATTCGCTTCTTCTTCATCGGATATATAGCTGGATTCTTTGACAACTTCCTTTTCCTTTACTTTTGTAGATGCCTTAAAAGCAGCTTCTCTAATTTGAGAAGGACCTCCTTGTCTCATTTCAAAAGCAGTCAGAATACCATGCAATTGAACAATAGAAAGAGTTTGCAGATCTTGCCTTTCTTCAATAGCCGAAACTTTAGAGTCAAATTTAGAAGTCAAGGATCTTAAGACCTTTTCCACCAAAGTAGTATCAGTTATGGTTTCACCCAAATTTCTCATTCGATTTACAATATCATCCAGACGAAGAAAGAAACTGGCAACACTTTCATCACTATGCATCTTCAAAGTTTCATATTCAATTCTAAGAGTTTGGAGTTTTGCACTTTTTACCTTTGTGTCTCCTTCATAGCTTAGAATGATTTTGTCCCATATTTCTTTTGCCGAATGTAGCTGCATCACTTTAGCAAATTCTGATTCAGACATGCTTCCTAACAAGACATTCACTGCTTTGGCATTGATTTCATACTTCTTTCTTTCTGCTGCATCAGTAGGAATACTTGCTGGGTATTGATAACCTTCTTCCACAATTGCCCATACATCTGCACCAAGACTTTGCAGATATGCTTTTGTTCGTACCTTCCAGAATATCAGATTGCTTCCATTGAATAGAGGTGGCTTTATAGACATTACTCCATCTTGACTTCCCATTGCGACAGATCTCCTTCAAGCGTTCAAGCTTCTGCACAAGGACCTCCTCTGATACCAATTGTTGGGAAAAATACTGAGAGGGGGGGGGGGGGGTGAATCAGTATTTAATTCATATTCAAAACTTTTTACTTTTTCATTCCTTAAAACCCATATGCTACTTTGCTGAATCCAAGTAGCGTATACACACGGATATTCTTCATAAAACTGGCGTATCCACAGAGATCTAATTATTCCATTAGTTCTTCACTTATATCATTCCATCATTCATTCATTAGATGTTCTATAAACAGTAAACATGTGCAGTAAGAACAGAATAAACCATCACACAAAGCATCACACATGAACACCAGGATTTTTAGGTGGAAACCCAAGTCGGGAGAAAACCACCGCTGCAGTTGCTCAGCCTTCAATATTTTATTATAGAGGAAACATCTTACAACATATGTGCTGGCGCAGACTTGACCAGCACGCAGGCACCCACCTGCGCTCGTTTACCAGCCTCTCCTGGAAGGGAGCTCCAACCCCCTGACTCGTTTACCTGCCTCTCCTGGAAGGGAGCTACGACCCCCCGATCTCGTTTACCAGCCTCACCTGGAAGGGAGCTACGACCCCCTGATCTCATTTACCAGCCTCACCTGGAAGGGAGCTACGACCCCCTGACTGAAGGCTACAACCCTCAGCACCACCTTGGACCACGTTTCATCAATTTTCACACTGGATCCAACAACTTCAATAGAACAACATTTGCAGGCCACATTTCATCATATTTTCAGACTAGACCCTTTCCATACTTTTAAGCACAAATATACATCACCAACAGATACTTATCAACATAGATCAGATAGCAGAAACACAGCAGAACAGATCAGATACTTCATACCCCTTGCTTCAGCAAACCCTAGTTTGCATACGCACTTTCCCTTTACTGATGTCGCGTATATACGCGCTTACATCCACACAAACCAGCGTATACCTCTGTATGTATTTCATTGCGCATACGCGCTTTCACTTCAGCGAAGCCGCGTATATACGCGCTTCCTCCGTGGCGAAGTAGCGTATAGATATTTAATCATTATAGAGCAGCATACTTCTTCAGATCAGATATTTAGTTCAGATTCAACCCTTTACATCAGACAGATGTTTGCCTAGATGTTCGCCTCATCACAGATCCAGGCCTTCCATGAGCAGATCTAGTAGATACAAGTGCATTTCAGATCTAGATCCCCTTCTTCATCATTGGTGCATCATACATTCAGATTTATCTTCAAGTGAAACCCTTTCCATTCAGATATACTTCAGAGAGAAGTATTCATTCAAGCTCAGACCTCTTGCCCCCACACTCATGTTTTGCACAATGATTTTCTTCTCCTTATATAGGTTTACCCTTTTTCAATACCATGAGCCCCTTTTTCAATACCATGGACCAAAACAATACCATAAGCCCAAAACTACCTGGACGGGGTCAATTAGGCGGATCATTACCCAATACAATGGGTCAATACCATGGTGGTTACCCTTGGTTTTGCACTTTTTGAGCGCTTTATCCCATACGCGACTTGGCATGTTCTTTTCCGCGTGCATACGCGACTTTCCCTAGGAAAATCCGCGTATTCCTAGAGAC
This sequence comes from Pinus albicaulis, assembly GCA_034641835.2. Lineage (NCBI taxonomy): Eukaryota > Viridiplantae > Streptophyta > Pinopsida > Pinales > Pinaceae > Pinus > Pinus albicaulis. Next base: position 142,529,522 of record CM076582.1, read on the forward strand.
ATACTCTTTTTCATCATATAAATAGCACATGCTGAAATCCTTTCTTCATTGCCTTCTGTTCACACTGTAGATACATCATATTTCCTTCATCAAGGACATATTCTATCAAGCACAACTTCATCAAGTAAGTTGTCATCATCTTCATCAAGTGGGTTGCCTTTCAAGGACAACACTCAGTATCATATTGTCATCAAACATCATATCACATCAGATTTACATCATTTACCAAGTCCATCAAGTCAAGAATAACTTCATCAGGTGGATTGCCATCAAGGACAACACATGTCAACAGTCGCATGTCTTCATCTTCATTTAGTGGGTTGCCATCAAGGACAACACTCTGCATCATATTTCCAACGACCAACTCTTCCACAATCAAAAAATTTGAAAGGAAGCTTACCTCTGAACCGTCCTGTGCCAAGTTGAAATTTCTTTACAAAATTTACCTCATCTTCTTCTGAGATATATCCTGATCCTTCTGTTCCTTGTACTTCTTTCCCTTTTGTAGAAGCTCTAAAGACTGCTTCTTTGACTTCAGATGGTCCTCCTCTTCTCATTTCATATGCAGTTAGTATGCCATGAAGTTGCACCACAGTAAGATTTTGAAGATCATGCTTTTCTTCAAGAGCAGAAACCTTTGACTCAAATTTTTCCGTTAGTGATCTTAAAATTTTCTCAACCAAAGTATATTTGGTTATTTTTTCTCCCAGATTTATCATACGATTTACAATATCATCAAGACGTAAAAAGAAATTGGCAATGCTCTCCTCATTATCCATTTTTAGATTCTCATATTGAATTCTGAGAGTTTGGAGTTTAGCACTTTTTACCTTTGCATCACCTTCATAACTTAGAATGATTTTGTCCCATATTGTCTTTTCTGTATTCAGCTGCATGACTTTGACAAATTCTAATTCAGTTAGACTTCCCAATAGAGAATTGACCGCCTTTGCATTTGTTTCATAATTCTTTCTTTCCGTCGGATCTGTTGGTACTACGACTGGATATTGATATCCTCCTTCAACAATAGCCCATACATCTGCTCCCAGAGACTGAAGATAGGATCTCATCCTTGTTTTATAAAAGATTAAATTGTTTCCGTTAAAGAGAGGAGGCCTGATAGATGTTGTTCCATCTTGATTGCTCATCTTGCTTGATATTCCTTCTAGCGGCTAAGCTTTCTTAGAAGGACCTGCTCTGATTCCAGTTTTTGGGGAAAATACTGAAAGGGGGGGGGGTGAATCAGTATTTAGAGCTAATAACATAAATTCAAATTTTTCTTTAAGCAGATTTCTATACGCGGTTTTTATGAACGGCACTAGCGTATGCACGCGGAAATGCAGAAGGAAAATGGCGTATACAAATTTAACTTTCCAGATTCAGAGAAATTCTCAGAAGCAGACTTATAAAAATATTTATCAGTTATGTATCAGGTTAGAATTTATGAACAGTAATCGAAAGAATAAAGCATCACACACATGAACACCAATATTTAAGGTGGAAACCCAATTCGGGAGAAAACCACCGTTGTTGTCGTCGCTGTCTTCAATCTTTATTATATAGAAAACCTTTTACAACATAGTACTGATGCAGACTCATATCAGTATGTAGGCTTCTACCTACAGAAGGCTGAAACCTTCTTTCGTTTTCCAGCTACAACTGGAAGGGAGCTCCAACCCCCTGAACTCATTTACCAGCCTCTTCTGGAAGGGAGCTTCGACCCCTTGATTTCAACACCAGCTTCTACTGGCTGAAAGCTTCTACTTCCACACTCAAGGCTTCAACCTTTAGATCCACTGCAGAACATGTTTCATCAATTTTCATACTGGATCAAACAGCTTCAACACAATCCTTCACTAATCATCAAAAAACATACTTTGCCCAAAACTTCAAACAGAACAGTGAGCCCACTGTAACCAGAATATCAGAAATAACCCAGACTTCAGAATAGATATGCAGATATAAACTCAAGCCTGAAACTTCATTAATTCAAATATCATACGCTACTTTTATTTACTGAAGCCGCGTACATACGCACTTTCCTGCACACAAACCCGCGTACACTTCTATGTACTTTATTCTTCAGAAAACCCTATATGCAATTTTCATTAACCAAACCCGCGTATGCATGCGCTTTTGCCGAGACCAACTAGCATATAGATCTGTATATGGAAAAATTTGCAGAAGAGACTAGATCTATAAACTTACCCAGATTTCTTTATTACCTTCAGCAGACTTTGCGCCAGATCTTCACTATTTCTTCTTCTGCAGATCATCTTAGAGATTCATCATTATCAGATCTAGAGATCTTGAACCATCATCAGATCCATGGGTGCATCATAGATTCAGATCTATCAATTAAGAACATAGTTCATCCATGCAGATATTCCTTAGAGATATTTATTCATCAACAACCCTTACTCATGCACACCCTTTGCACAATAAACTTCTTCTTATATAGATTTAGCCTTTTTCAAAACCATGAGTCAAAACCACCCAACCACTGATGGTATTCCTGGAAGGAATCAAATAAACCATACAGCGCTCAATACTGTGTACCAAAACCATGGTAATGCCCCTTGGTATTGTAATTTTGGAGCGCAAAAGGGCATACACGACTTGGGACGTACTTATCCGCATGCATACCCGACTTGGCCCTTACAAAATCGCGTATACATTGTGACATATTATATTTATCATTTATTTGGCACTTACTGGAATTATTTTCTCTGTTACTTCTGAGCTACTCTGTAGATACATCAGATTTACATCATTAACAAATAGGTTGCTATCCAAAGACATCTCATCAAGTCAGTTTCCATCAAGGACAACTTCATCAAGTAGGTTGCCATCAAGGAAAACACATTGCATCATATTGCCAACAATCCTATTAGATTTTTATACCCTTAGGAAGCTTATATATATAGATCTAAAAAATGGATCCAAAAGAGAATCAAAAACCAAACAAGTAAGAAGCGGGAAATTCCACTCTTAGGAAAATCTGCAATAGGCTCAAGGGAAACACTGTATAAGCAAGCCAGTGTAAAAATAATGCATACCAGGGCTAGTTTCCCTTATTATTGGATGTGTGGGACCTCCATGCTGAATTTTAGGAAAAAAAATGGGTTTAAGGGCCTTAAAAAGATCTCCCACGAAGCTGACTAGTTAAAAATCAGCTAAAGAGAAGAGTTGATGGAATGAAGAACAACCCACTCCAGAATTGTGTAGTTTCAGTAGAGAGTCACTGGAAATAAGACATTAGACATGTATTACAGTATAGCAGTAGAAAATCAGACTTTTAAATGAGTTTCTTGAGAAATACATTGAATTACATGAGGACATAAGCAAGAAATCTTCAGAAATAGGAGCTGCAATATATGTAAAAGTTGCAGAAATAAATGAACAACATCCCTCTAAGTGTGCTTCAGCAGTGTAATATTAGAACTCATATCTAAAGTAGATTTATGGCTGAAACATCAGATCCATACCAGATCTGGAAACTACTCAGCCTTCTAATCAAGATCCCCTTGGGGTTTTTACAAAATATTGCATAACAAGATGTAGATCTAAATTTTTGTACACAGAAATGCAGAAAGCTTCAGTAATTTCTGAAGATGGATTTCTTAATGATACATATAATATCTGAGCATTAGATGTCAGCAAGCTACTTCATAAATATTCAAGGTGAGAGGCAAGCTTCAATCACCAGAAAACAAGTACAATGAAAGATCTAATCGATAGTGAAGCAGTACATAGAAAATAACACAATTCCCTAAGGAGACAGCATAGTAGCTTGAGAAGAATAGTACATCAGATGAAATATACAGATCTGAAATCAAAATACAATAGAGAACCTCTTCCGGGTGATCACAAGATAGGGTCCCTGAGAGAAGACTCCAAAAACAACTAGATCCTTGCAGATCTAGAATCCCACTTACTACACTTACAGCAGCAGCAAAACCCTCAATGAGCCAGCACTGTCAATGCAATCATAGCTTGGCCTCCAACCAGATAGTGGTTCAATCTAGCACACTTCCCTCCAAGAGCTACTCAAAGAAGGATGAAGGATTCCTAAACAGGAGATCCTCTCTTTCTCTTGCTAAACAGCAAGGAGAAATGGAGTTGCCTTAACAAGCTCAAAAAATGAAATATGATCAACAACCTCCTCATGAGCCTTCATCCTCCTCTTATAATATTTGAGTCTCTTGGAAAACCCTAAAACAATTTCATCTTTTGGTTCCTTTCACACTTGGAAACTCCTTCTAGAACAACACAGTCCATCAAGGAGGTTCAATGAACCTAGACAACATTTTTGACTTGGTCAAATAGGATCTCCTTTGGTGGTCTTGGCCCTTTCACACCTGCAATATTTTATTCCAATGGCCTAAATATGTCTATTTTCACATAGGCACTATTTTATTCTTGATTTGCAAGAGGATTAGACATCCCCCCTTACAATTTATTCATTAATCATGAAATACAAAATAAATAAGGCAAAATTAATGTTCCAAATTAGCTGAAGCTCATGGAAAATCTCCCTCCACCTTGAGCTCCAGAAATGAAGGTGGGCTGAAATATGATCATGGAAAGCACTATAACTTGCCCCATGCTGTCCTCTTATCCAATTATTACAAGTGTGGAGTGCATGCTGATCCTGGGCTGCAAAAGTATTGCCCTCAAATGGAAAAATGAAAATCAATCCTTCAAGGATTTCTCCTCCAACAATGATAATCTGGCTGGCCCAAGACATGTCATCTATGATGAATAGGACAAGATCACCATAGAATTCCCCCATGACATGTTTTCTATAGGTTATAACATGTGCAGAAAAATGCAAACAATGCCTCATAGGGTTATAATGCAACCTCATCCACTGCAGCTGCATAAAATATCATGGCAAGTATTGCACAACAAATATCACATCTGCTACTAAATACCAAATAGATGAGTGAATCAGAAACATAAGGTCAAATACCTACCCATATACATACAATGGATGGATAACATTACCGAGCCCATGGATTACCCCACAAGTAAGCAAATATGTGGCTGTAGCCATGCCTCCTCTCATGTTCCCCTTAGAACATGTACTGCAGAAAATATAGGAGTTCTTCCTCATCAATGACACATTCAGCCCATGTGTCTATCCTCTGATCATGTCCTCCATTAATATAACAACAATATCATCCAAGGAGACGATACTTAGCAATAAAATGAGGCAAGTACTGAAGTTTTCATGTTGTTCAAAGATGTACCAACAGTCTCCCAGGTAGTCACAGCGCAGTTTCCCAAACTGCTGCTTTGAGAAATGATATGGCAAGTTGTTTTTCATTTCATGAATATCAATGTATGTTCTTACATCTGATAATGCATGGTAAGTGGCTGAACATAAATGCTGAACATACATGGAAGGTAACACTTGCCCAAGGCCATATAAAAGATGGTTTTCTCCATCACATAGTTTGGCCCAATTTTTCTCATGGAGCAACATGAAAAATCTGCCCCTTTGAAAAGCCCTGCACTGCATCATAATGATAAGAATATGTAAATAAGAAAAGGTACACACAAGAATCTTACCATAGGTTGGAAGTGAGATTATAGATGGATCTATGCATGTGATCCTCCTCCCAATTGACAGCGCTGTGAGCTCATGCAAAAAGGCTCTTTCCCATGGCAATCTTTGTTCCTTGACATGCTCCTTGTCAATAACAACTCTCGTGATGCTGCTGCAAATATGAAGCTTCTCCCAAGAGGGAAATGCCTCCCAATAAATCCCAGCTAAGGAGTGATCCCCTTGCACTATGAGAGTGCCCTCCTCTACTCCTGAAACACCATCAATCATATGAGAGCAAATCTTCTTGTGCTCTCTCCCATCAATTCCAATCAACTCAAGTGCTTGATGCCTCCTCATGATCACATCATGTAACTCATATGATGAGGGTATCATGACTGATATATGTGTTATATCAGAAATATGTATCCATTCTCCTTTCTTCCCAATGATATAAACACCCTGCCACTTCTCCTCTTCTTTGGTACTCCTCCCATGAGGGCTACCATCCTCCCAAACCAATTCTTGCTTTCTACATTTCATGAGAGTTTGAAATGCAGCTCCTTGGAGACCCCTTAGGAAAGGCCTCTCTCCCATGACTATTTTGGATCTATGAGGATCCAAATGTGATGGAGGTGATGTCTCCTCTCCACCCATGTTCAACAACGCTGCTGATTCCTCCAATGGTGTAGCAGTTGTCTCCTCCTCCGGTTCACAATTTGTTTCATGATTTTCCATGGAGGTGTCATGGTTCTCTTCATCCTCCAAAATTTCACACTCCCACCTCAAGGCTGAAATAAATTCAGCAAAGGTGTGTGAGGATGAGGGTTCATCTTCTCCTTGAACCCTTTGAACAGCGCAGTGCAAACATGAGGCCCTAAAGTGGCCATGTGATTTTATCCTTGGACCTCTTCATATGAACTTCCACCATCCTTAAGATTATTTGCTGAAATAGAAAGTGGAAATTTACTCATACCTTGGTGGATCTTGGGACCTTCTTATGTGGCTGCAATGGCTTTTCCTCCAATGGCTTCCTCATCCATAGATGTTGAAGGTTTCTCCTTCAAAGCTGTAGCAGTGTTGGTGCAATCCTCCTCCCATGGTGGTGTGAGCTTCTCTTCCTTTTTTCTTTCTCCATCAAAGGTTTGGATCAACCTTTGAGCAAATACTACAAAATAAATCACTGTTGAATGGACCAAGGGTTTGAACCACCAAATAGAGGCTTCCTCCTCCATGTGCAGCACTTCCATCTCCATTTCTTCTTTCTCTGCCACTGGGTGCAGCAATAAAAATGCCTCTAGCTTCTTCTCCCAAGCTCTAGCTGAAGTAACCCCATCAAATGTAGACAATAGAAGCCTATTGCCTCTGATTTCTCCTTTTCCACAAGGCCCTCTCTCCTCCATCTGCTGAATAGACTGTGGGAACACTGTAGCTCCCCTAAATGCTGCAGAATGGGGTTATAGTCACCTAGGTACTTGCATAAGATCTGGAAATCCAAGCATCTCCCATGTTGGTCTTCAAGAGAATAGGAAGTGCATGGACCTTCCTCTTCTCCCCTTTTCTTCTCCTCCTCTTCGGGGAGGCTCTTATTTATTCCAAAAATAGATGAGATCAATCTCATATTCTTCATTATTCTCCTATGAAATCGAACTCACAAGATATGCCAAGTTCGATGCTTTGATACCAATGGAATGTTCCTTTCTCAGAAACATTATCAATCGACAAGAAAATCTATTCCAGAGATAGACTGTAGGGGAATTTACTGGATTTTTCACCTTTAAACAAAGGATGAAATCCAGAGGCTACCTGGCCCACTATCAGACTCTATCTATAGAGTGTTTTCAAGAGATAATATCCCCAAGAGGGAAGAACAAAAAGATTGGGGATCTCTTAAGATAACCCCAACATTGCAGCTACAGCAATAAAAAATACATCAAATGGAAATAGCAGTGATACATGTACACATGAAATGCCGGAGAATCCAATGGCCATCATATTAGAACATAGTAGCATAAAATATACAACTTCTTGAGGAAATTATCACTCAAGCAAGGCACAATAAGCCTCAAGGAAACTATACATGAAAATATGAGAATACATTGCTGCATAAGAAATCCCTAGGCCATGAATGTGCAGTTAAATGAGAGACTGCTGCATAAATAATTAAAAATACATAGATATAACAATATGGGCTCAAACATAGGAGGGGGGGTAAGATCTCAACCCCTGAAAATACAATACAACAATCCTTTTAAGAGGATTGGCTGAAATCTATACAAAATTGCTGAATATACAAAATGCCGAAGTTGCAGTAGCTGCTACAACTCAAGAGTTGAGAATGGATGGAGAAGGCTGAAATAGTTGCTACAGATGAAGAAACCTTCTCCAATGAAAATCTGAAGTGAAAGGCTGATCCTTTCACCCAAGACTTCCCCTCTAAGTGACTGTCAATCCCTCACAGTAGATAGTCACCAAGAAGAACGTTGTCTAAGAGAGGGACTGCACTGTAATTGATAGAATGTGGTTGGCCTGATTCCAAATATGGTGGGATATTCTCATAAACCCCCTTTGCTGATCTCCCAAGGGACAGAACCTCCCTCCACTGGAAAACTAGCTCCGGATGGTGTGTGGAAACCTCCCTAGCAACACCCAGCAACACTGCACATTATCTGCTGCAGAAACTGCGCTGATGTAGATGGTTGAAGCTATGGACTGAATGCCTGAATATGGGGAATGGAGTGTAATCCTTCAAGAGCTCCTCAAGAAGGAGAGGAATTCCTAAACAGGACTCCCTTGTTCCCGAAGGTACTGTAGCTCTGCTGAACAGCAAGAGGCAACAACAAGTCTCTAAGACTCAAATGTAAAATGATCAAAGATAATCTCAATGGCTGCCTTTCTCCTCTTTTAAACAAGTTAGCCTTCCCTCCCTGGGCCCTACTTCGAATTATGATTTCCTCCCTCTAGAAGCTTCCCTCCTACGTTGTCCCACTTAGTGCTTTCCAACTCATGCCAATGTAGTTTGACTTGGTCAACCTTGGCCAAACCTTTATGCAAAAACCTCCTTTCACACATGGAGGTGTGAAATCTAGCTCCAACATGATCCTCTTTCATACTTAGAAGATTTTTATTCTCTAACCATGCAAAGAATGGGTCCCCTACCCATTTTATTCATCTCCTTAACAAAAATTAATGTTCCATAAAATTTGGAACATTACACTCCAACAAATAATAACTCAACCCAACAACTAAAGGAATCATGAGAACCGACCATAAAAAAGCAATGGAATAAAACACCATGGTTATCCAGGAAATGGAAAGTCTAGGAAAATCCACATGCATACACCATGCATGCCAAAACTAGTGAGAGAAACATACATGTAACTTGGTACTTGCAATCAAAACCCGTTGTAGTTGCTAATCCTGATGTCCACTTGTGCTGTCCTACTCTTCCTCTTCCTTCTTGCTCCAAATCACCAAGTATCCACACTCTCCAAGGGTTCTCCAAGAAAGCTCAAGGTGTCCAAGAATATGAGAGAGAGAGAGAGAGAGTAATGAGAGAGATCCAAAAATGCACTGACCAAAAGGTTAACCAACAAAATCTTGTCAACTGATCCTCAGAAGATTTTTTATAGAAGAGGCCTTTATTCTTCATTTTCCATTATTTTCCTTTATTTTCCTCCTCACATGCAGCATGTGACCTTTCACCTCCCTTTTCTCATATTTTCCATTATTTTCATAAATAAAATACCAATTAATGCCTTATGCATTTCCAAAGCATTTGCCTTTGCCTTTGCCGATTTCCTTTAGCCATAATAACCGAAATGAACACCCGCTAGGATGTTTTTCCCACCATTATTTTTGGAATACATGTCCCATCGACCGTGGTCTTATTTTTTTTTACATGGATTTTTACCAGGGCTGTTATATTTTGTTGTATCCTATATCTCACAAGTAACTTCCAAGATTTATTGCATGATATGTATTTGATAATCCATTTTTTTGAAAACATATTATCTTGAACTCCAATATTCATTCGGCTTATGTCAGGGAAAAATTTAAACTACCCAAGAAACTATAGGTAAGCATCTAGAATCAATATATTTAGTCCAAAAAATCCTTCTCAAGAGCTTCTCTAATAAGGCATAATATACAACAAATGAAAATTGATAAGATTCATATTCTTGTCCAGCCTCCATGATCACATATATCATTGTGATTTTACTAGAAAGAGGCAAGCTATTTGTACCATTTTTGTGTTTTAACCTCTATATTTTCTAGAACGCTACTACACATATTCTTAAGAGGGAGATCTACACCAAAAGGAATGCCCAAGTAATTGATCCAGGCAGATATCGGTGGCCACCCATCTATTCCATTTGGACCCGCACCATCAATTCTTTCAGTTTTCACTTTCAGCACAACTTACTGTTTTTAGCAGGTTTTCAGGACCTGCACTCCTGAGCTGTTTTGGGGCCCTACTGATCCAGGTGGATATTTTTGGCCACCCACCTATTCCATTTTAACTCCCACCAACAGTTCTTTCAATTTTTAAGTTTCAGCACAACTTACTATTTTTAGCAGTTTTTCGAGTGCTAAACTTCCAAAGTTGTTTTGAGGCCCTAAACGAAGTTTTTTGGGAAAATTGAGAGAAAAATGGGTCTATATGCTGATGTTTCCCACTCAAAAGTTGTATTCCTTGGACAGATCTTTCTAACGATGTATTGAGTGCGTTAAACAGAGATCAGATGCCAAAGTTACATCCTCGAGAAGTTGAAACACCAATTTACCTAAACGGGACCCACAGCTTTAGCGCTTCATCTCCTAGGGTTAGGTTTTGGATGTTTAGGGTGTTGGAACTCGAATCAACACTTGGAATGCAGCAAGCACTTGACCAAACACATCCTAAAATCTAAGGAAATTTAATGATTTGTTTTATAAGATTGGTAGGTGGTTTAAAATATTATTCACTGAAAAGAGATTTCAGTCAAATCCAAAGTTCTACTAACGAGGGTAATGGATCATGATGTGGTAGCAAAGAGTGAATTTGTAGCCTATGAGGAGAAGAAAATGTAAAATGAGAGAAGAAACAATAGGTTTGCAAAGTAGAAATCTACTGAATTTGGTAGAAATTAACACAAGTAACAGTTTAACAATATTTCATCAAGAGAAAGCTATTTCTAGTCTTACAATATTCTCACTGAAATATTATAAAATATAACCGTCACGAGTGATGCTCTTTCCACTGTTATTATATATATTTTACCAAGAAGGCTCACTGTGTGAGACTAACAAAATTTGATAAAACACATGAACGTGTCAAGAGACTAATAAAAAATCATAACAAAATGAGAATTAGGGGAATATTGAGGTCTAAAATGGGCCTCCTAAGGAAATTATAAAATAATAGTGGAATTAATAAAATAATATTTGATTACATCATCAAATTTTAGAGGGAAAAAAGAAAAACTATTTTTTCAACTCGTATTTTCAACTTATCTCCCAAATTTTTTACTTAAATTTTGAGTGAGAGTACTCATTGAATGAAAAATTTAATTCCTCATACAAGGAGTACCCATGTTGCATACTTTCGATGGATCCTACTACACGAAAAATGAGAAATACATGAAAAAAGTGATATTAATCACATTTTTCATGTATTTCTCATTTTTCATGTAGCAGGATCAATCGAAAGTATTCAACATGGGTACTCCTTGGATGAGGAATTATATTTTGCATCCAATGAGTACTATTGCTCAAAATTTGAGTAAATTATTTTGGAGATTAGTTGAAAATACGAGTTGGAAAAGTAGTTTTATTATTTTATTATTTTTTAATCTTCTTACCCTTTTACTTAAAAAATGGTGAATCGTCCCCCATGGTTGACATCATCATCATGAATCCCATTGGTTCTTATAAATTTTATTTTTTTTGTACATTTTTCTTTGGAGGCCCATTTTAGACCTCAAAATTCCCTTAATGGAATTTCAAACTACAACTGAAGATAATAAGATGTGGAAACATAAGTGAAAATTGACGATACACACACCAGATGGTAATAAGTCCTCAGAAGTTTGTGTCAATTGCCAAAAATCCTATTGCCAAAAATCCTATTGCCAACAATCCTATTATATTTTTATACCCTTAGGAAGCTTAGATATACAGATCTAAATAATGGATCCAAAAGGGAATAAAAAACCAAACAAGTAAGAAGCGGGAAATTCCACTCTTAGGAAAATCTGCAATAGGCTCAAGGGAAACACTGTATAAGAAAGCCAGTGTAAAAATAATGCATATCAGGGATATTTTCCCTTATTATTGGATGTTTGGGATCTCCATTCTGAATTTCAGGAAAAAAAAATGGGTTTAAGGGCCTTAAACAGATCTCCCACGAAGCTGACTAGTTAAAAATCAGCTAAAGAGAAGAGTTGATGGAATGAAGAACAACCCACTACAGAATTGCGTAGTTTCAGTAGAGAGTCACTGGAAATAAGAAATTAGACATGTATTACAGTATAGCAGCATAAAATCAGACTTTTAAATGAGTTCCTTGAGAAATACATTGAATTACATGAGGACATAAGCAAGAAATCTTCAGAAATAGGAGTTGTAATATATGTAAAAGTTGCAGAAATAAATGAACAACATCCCTCTAAGTGTGCTTCAGTAGTGTAATATTAGAAATCATATCTAAAGCATATTTATTGCTGAAACATCATATCCATACCAGATCTGGAAACTACTCAGCCTTCTAATCAAGATCCCCTTGGGGTTTTTACAAAATATTGCATAACAAGATGTAGATCTAAATTTTTGTACACAGAAATGCAGAAAGCTTCAGTAATTTCTGAAGATGGATTTCTTAATGATACATATCATATCTGAGCATTATATTTCAGCAAGCTACTTCATAAATATTCAAGGTGAGAGGCAAGCTTCAATCACCAGAAAACAAGTACAATGAAAGATCTAATCGATAGTGAAGCAGTACATAGAAAATAACACAATTCCCTAAGGAGACAACACAGTAGCTTGAGAAGAATATTACATCAGATGAAATATACAGATCTGAAATCAAAATACAATAGAGAACCTCTTCCGGGTGATCACAAGACAGGGTCCCTAAGAGGAGACTCCAAAAACAACTAGATCCTTGCAGATCTAGAATCCCACTTACTACACTTACAGCAGCAGCAAAACCCTCAATGAGCCAACACTGTCAATGCAAGCATAGCTTTTCCTCCAACCAGATAGTGGTTCAATCTAGCACACTTCCCTCCAAGAGCTACTCAAAGAAGGATGGAGGATTCCTAAACAGGAGATCCTCTCTTTCTCTTGCTAAACAGCAAGGAGAAATGGAGTTGCCTTAGCAAGCTCAGAAAATGAAATATGATCAACAACCTCCTCATGAGCCTTCATCCTCCTCTTATAATATTTGAGTCTCTTGGAAAACCCTAAACCAATTTCATCTTTTGGTTCCTTTCACACTTGGAAACTCCTTCTAGAACAACACAGTCCATCAAGGAGGTTCAATGAACCTAGACAGCATTTTTGACTTGGTCAAATAGGATCTCCTTTGGTGGTCTTGGCTCTTTCACACCTGCAAGATTTTATTCCAATGGCCTAAATATGTCTATTTTCACATAGGCACTGTTTTATTCTTGATTTGCAAGAGGATTAGACATCCCCCCTTACAATTTATTCATTAATCATGAAATACAAAATAAATAAGGCAAAATTAATGTTCCAAATTAGTTGAAGCTCATGGAAAATCTCCCTCCACCTTGAGCTCCAGAAATGAAGGTGGGCTGAAATATGATCATGGCAAGCACTATAACTTGCCCCATGCTGTCCTCTTATCCAATTATGACAAGTGTGGAGTGCATGCTAATCCTGGGCTGCAAAAGTATTGCCCTCAAATGGAAAAATTAAAAGCAATCCTTCAAGGATTTCTCCTCCAACAATGATAATCCGGCTGGCCCAAGACATGTCATCTATGATGAATAGGACAAGATCACCATAGAATTCCCCCATGACATGTTTTCTATAGGTTATAACATGTGCAGAAAAATGCAAACAATGCCTCATAGGGTTATAATGCAACCTCATCCACTGCAGCTGCATAAAATATCATGGCAAGTATTGCACAACAAATATCACATCTGCTACTAAATACCAAATAGATGAGTGAATCAGAAACATAAGGTCAAATACCTGCCCATATACATACAATGGATGGATAACATTACTGAGCCCATGGCTTACCCCACAAGTAAGCAAATATGTGGCTGTATCCATGCCTCCTCTCATGTTCCCCTTAGAACATGTACTGCAGAAAATATAGGAGTTCTTCCTCATCAATGACACATTCATCCCATGTGTCTATCCTCTGATCATGTCCTCCATTAAGATAACAACAATATCATCCAAGGAGACGATACTTAGCAATAAAATGAGGCAAGTACTGAAGGTTTCATGTTGTTCAAAGATGTACCAACAGTCTCCCAGGTAGTCACAGCGCAGTTTCCCAAACTGCTGCTTTGAGAAATGATATGGCAAGTTGTTTTTCATTTCATGAATATCAATGTATGTTCTTACATATGATAATGCATGGTAAGTGGCTGAACATAAATGCTGAACATACATGGAAGGTAACACTTTCCCAAGGCCATATAAAAGATGGTTTTCTCCATCACATAGTTTGGCCCAATTTTTCTCATGGAGCAACATGAAAAATCTGCCCCTTTGAAAAGCCCTGCACTGCATCATAATGATAAGAATATGTAAATCAGAAAAGGTACACACAAGAATCTTACCATACGTTGGAATTGAGATTATAGATGGATCTATGCATGTGATCCTCCTCCCAATTGACAGCGTTGTCAGCTCATGCAAAAAGGCTCTTGCCCATGCCAATATTTGTTCCTTGACATGCTCCTTGTCAAGAACAACTCTAGTGATGCTGCTGAAAATATGAAGCTTCTCCCAAGAGGGAAATGCCTCCCAATAAATCCCAGCTAAAGAGTGATCCCCTTGCACTATGAGAGTGCCCTCCTCTACTCCTGAAAGACCATCAATCATATGAGAGCAAATCTTCTTGTGCTCTCTCCCATCAATTCCAATCAACTCAAGTGCTTGATGCCTCCTCATGATCACATCATGTAACTCATATGATGAGGGTATCATGACTGATATATGTGTTATATCAGAAATATGTATCCATTCTCCTTGCTTCCCAATGATGTAAACACCCTGCCACTTCTCCTCTTCTTTGGTACTCCTCCCATGAGGGCTACCATCCTCCCAAACCAATTCTTGCTTTCTACATTTCATGAGAGTTTGAAATGCAGCTCCTTGGAGACCCCTTAGGAAAGGCATCTCTCCCATGACTATGTTGGATCTATGAGGATCCAAATGTGATGGAGGTGATGTCTCCTCTCCACCCATGTTCAACAACACTGCTGATTCCTCCAATGGTGTAGCAGTTGTCTCCTCCTCCGGTTCACAATTTGTTTCATGATTTTCCATGGAGGTGTCATGGTTCACTTCATCCTCCAAAAGTTCACACTCCCACCTCAAGGCTGAAAGAAATTCAGCAAAGGTGTGTGAGGATGAGGGTTCATCTTCTCCTTGAACCCTTTGCACAGCGGAGTGCAAACATGAGGCCCTAAAGTGGCCATGTGATTTGATCCTTGGACCTCTTCATATGAAATTCCACCATCCTTAAGATTATTTGTTGAAATAGAAAGTGGAAATTTACTCATACCTTGGTGGATCTTGGGACCTTCTTGTGTGGCTGCAATGGCTTTTCCTCCAATGGCTTCCTCATCCATAGATGTTGAAGGTTGCTCCTTCAAAGCTGTAGCAGTGTTGGTGCAATCCTCCTCCCATGGTGGTGTGAGCTTCTCTTCCTTTTTTCTTTCTCCATCAAAGGTTTGGATCAACCTTTGAGCAAATACTGCAAAATAACTCACTGTTGAATGGACCAAGGGTTTGAACCACCAAACAGAGGCTTCCTCCTCCATGTGCAGCACTTCCATCTCCATTTCTTCTTTCTCTGCCACTGGGTGCAGCAATAAAAATGCCTCTTGCTTCTTCTCCCAAGCTCTAGCTGAAGTAACCCCATCAAATGTAGACAATAGAAGCCTATTGCCTCTGATTTCTCCTTTTCCACAGGGCCCTCTCTCCTCCATCTACTGAATAGACTGTGGGAACACTGTAGCTCCCCTAAATGCTGCAGAATGGGGTTATAGTCACCTAGGTACTTGCATAAGATCTGGAAATCCAAGCATCTCCCATGTTGGTCTTCAAGAGAATAGGAAGTGCATGGACCTTCCTCTTCTCCCCTTTTCTTCTCCTCCTCCCTCGGGAGGCCGTATTTATTCCAAAATAGATGAGATCACCATATTCTTCATTATTCTCCTATGAAATTGAACTCACAGGATATGCCAAGTTCGATGCTTTGATACCAATGAATGTTCTCTTTCTCGTAAACATTATCAATCGACAAGAAAATCTATTCCGCAGATAGAGATCGTAGGGGAATTTACCGAATTTGTCACCTTCAAACAAAGGATGAAATCCAGAGGCTACTCCGGCCCACTATGAGACTCCCTATCTACAGTGTTGTCAAGTGATAATATCCCCCAAGAGGGAAGAATAAAAAGATTGGGATTCCTGATAACCCCAACATTGCAACAAGCTTTAATAAAAAAAATACATCAAATGGAAATAGAAGTGATACATGTACACATGAAATGCCGGAGAATCCAATGGCCATCATATTAGAACATAGTAATATAAAATATACAACTTCTTGAGGAAATGATCACTCAAGCAAGGCACAATAAGCCTCAAGGAAACTATACATGAAAATATGAGAATACATTGCTGCATAAGAAAGCCCTAGGCCATGAATGTGCAGTTAAATGAGAGACTGCTGCATAAATAATTAAAAATACATAGATATAACAATATGGGCTCAAACATAGGAGTGGGGGCAAGATCTCAACCCCTGAAAATACAATACAACAATCCTTTTAAGAGGATTGGCTGAAATCTATACAAAATTGTTGAATATACAAAATGCCAAAGTTGCAGTAGCTGCTACAACTCAAGAGTTTAGAATGGATGGAGAAGGCTGAAATAGTTGCTACAGATGAAGAAACCTTCTCCAATGAAAATCTGAAGTGAAAGGCCGATCCTTTCACCCAAGACTTCCCCTCTAAGTGATTGTCAATCCCTCACAGCAGATAGTCACCAAGAAGAACGTTGTCTAAGAGAGGGACTGCACTGTAATTGATAGAATGTGGTTGGCCTGATTCCAAATATGGTGTGATATTCTCATAAACCCCCTTTGCTGATCTCCCAAGGGACGGAACCTCCATCCACTGGAAAACTAGCTCCGGATGGTGTGCGGAAACCTCCCTAGCAACACCCAGCAACACTGCACATTATCTACTGCAGAAACTGCGCTAATGTAGATGGCTGAAGCTATGGACTGAATGCCTAAATATGGGGAATGGAGTGAAATCCTTCAAGAGCTCCTCAAGAAGGAGAGGAATTCCTAAACAGGACTCCCTCGTTCCCGAAGGTACTGCAGCTCTGCTGAACAGCAAGAGGCAACAACAAGTCTCTAAGACTCAAATGTAAAATGATCAAAGATAATCTCAATGGCTGCCTTTCTCCTCTTTTAAACAAGTGAGCCTTCCCTCCATGGGCCCTACTTCGAATTATGTTTTCCTCCCTCTAGAAGCTTCCCTCCTACGTTGTCCCACTTAGTGCTTTCCAACTCATGCCAATATAGTTTGACTTGGTCAACCTTGGCCAAACCTTTATGCAAAAACCTCCTTTCACACATGGAGGTGTGAAATCTAGCTCCAACATGATCCTCTTTCATACTTAGAGGATTTTTATTCTCTAACCATGCAAAGAATGGGTCCCCTACCCATTTTATTCATCTCCTTAACAAAAATCAATGTTCCATAAAATTTGGAACATTACACTCCAACAAATAATAACTCAACCCAACAACTAAAGGAATCATGAGAACCGACCATAAAAAAGCAATGGAATAAAACACCATGGTTATCCAGGAAATGGAAAGTCTAGGAAAATCCACATGCATACACCATGCATGCCAAAACTAGTGAGAGAAACATACATGTAACTTGGTACTTGCAATCAAAACCCGTTGTAGTTGCTAATCCTGATGTCCACTTGTGTTGTCCTACTCTTCCTCTTCTCCTTCGCTCCAAATCACCAAGTATCCACACTCTCCAAGTGTTCTCCAAGAAAGCTCTGAGGTGTCCTGGGAGAGTTGAGAGAGAGAGAGAGAGAGTAATGAGAGAGATCCAAAAATGCACTGACCAAAAGGTTAACCAACAAAATCTTGTCAACTGATCCTCAGAAGATTTTTTATAGAAGAGGCCTTTATTCTTCATTTTCCATTATTTTCCTTTATTTTCCTCCTCACATGCAGCGTGTGACCTTTCACCTCCCTTTTCTCATATTTTCCATTATTTTCATAAATAAAATACCAATTAATGCCTTATGCATTTCCAAAGCATTTGCCTTTGCCTTTGCCGATTTCCTTTAGCCATAATAACCGAAATGAACACCCGCTAGGATGTTTTTCCCACCATTTATTTTGGAATACATGTCCCATCGACCATGGTCTTTTTTTTTTTTTACATGGATTTTTACCAGGGCTGTTATATTTTTTTGTATCCTATATCTCACAAGTAACTTCCAAGATTTATTGCATGATATGTATTTGATAATCCATTTTTTTGAAAACATATTATCTTGAACTCCAATATTCATTCGGCTTATGTCAGGGAAAAATTTAAACTACCCAAGAAACTATAGGTAAGCATCTAGAATCAATATATTTAGTCCAAAAAATCCTTCTCAAGAGCTTCTCTAATAAGGCATAATATACAACAAATGAAAATTGTTAAGATTCATATTCTTGTCCAGCCTCCATGATCACATATATCATTGTGATTTTACTAGCAAGAGGCAAGCTATTTGTACCATTTTTTTGTTTTAACCTCTATATTTTCTAGAACCCTACTACACATATTCTTAAGAGGGAGATCTACACCAAAATGAATGCCCAAGTAATTGATCCAGGAAGATATCGGTGGCCACCCATATATTCCATTTGGACCCGCACCATCAATTCTTTCAGTTTTCACTTTCAGCACAACTTACTGTTTTTAGCAGGTTTTCAGGACCTGCACTTCTGGAGCTGTTTTGGGGCCCTACTGATCCAGGTGGATATTTTTGGCCACCCACCTATTCCATTTTAACTCCCACCAACAGTTCTTTCAATTTTTAAGTTTCAGCACAACGTACTATTTTTAGTAGTTTTTCGAGTCCTAAACTTCCAAAGTTGTTTTGAGGCCCTAAACGAAGTTTTTTGGGAAAATTGAGAGAAAAATGGGTCTATATGCTGATGTTTCCCACTCAAAAGTTGTATTCCTTGGACAGATCTTTCTAACGATGTATTGAGTGCGTTAAACAGAGATCAGATGCCAAAGTTACATCCTCGAGAAGTTGAAACACCAATTTACCTAAACGGGACCCACAGATTTGGCGCTTCATCTCCTAGGGTTAGGTTTTGGATGTTTAGGGTGTTGGAACTCGAATCAACTCTTGGAATGCAGCAAGCACTTGACCAAACACATCCTAAAATCTAAGGAAATTTAATGATTTGTTTTATAAGATTGGTAGGTGGTTTAAAATCTTATTCACTGAAAAGAGATTTCAGTCAAATCCAAAGTTCTACTAACGAGGGTAATGGATCATGATGTGGTAGCAAAGAGTGAATTTGTAGCCTACGAGGAGAAGAAAATGTAAAATGAGAGAAGAAACAATAAGTTTGCAAAGTAGAAATCTACTGAATTTGGTAGAAATTAACACAAGTAACAGTTTAACAATATTTCATCAAGAGAAAGCTATTTCTAGTCTTACAATATTCTCACTGAAATATTATAAAAGATAACCGTCACGAGTGATGCTCTTTCCACTGTTATTATATATATTTTACCAAGAAGGCTCACTGTGTGAGACTAACAAAATTTGATAAAACACATGAACATGTCAAGAGACTAATAAAAACTCATAACAACATGAGAATTAGGGGAATTTTGAGCTCTAAAATGGGCCTCCTAAGGAAATTATAAAATAATAGTGGAAATAATAAAATAATATTTGATTACATCATCAAATTTTAGAAGGAAAAAAGAAAAACTATTTTTTCAACTCGTATTTTCAACTTATCTCCCAAATTTTTTACTTAAATTTTGAGTGAGAGTACTCATTGAATGCAAAATTTAATTCCTCATACAAGGAGTACCCATGTTGCATACTTTCGATGGATCCTACTACACGAAAAATGAGAAATACATGAAAAAAGTGATATTAATCACATTTTTCATGTATTTCTCATTTTTCATGTAGCAGGATCAATCGAAAGTATTCAACATGGGTACTCCTTGGATGAGGAATTATATTTTGCATCCAACGAGTACTATTGCTCGAAATTTGAGTAAATTATTTTGGAGATTAGTTGAAAATACGAGTTGGAAAAGTAGTTTTATTATTTTATTATTTTTTAATCTTTTTACCCTTCTACTTAAAAAATGGTGAATCGCCCCCCATGGTTGACATCATCATCATGAATCCCATTGGTTCTTATAAAGTTTATTTTTTTTGTACATTTTTCTTAGGAGGCCCATTTTAGACCTCAAAATTCCCTTAATGGAATTGCAAACTACAACTGAAGATAATAAGATGTGGAAACACAAGTGAAAATTGACGATACACACACCAGATGGTAATAAGTCCTCAGAAGTTTGTGTCTATTTAATTCACTAAAAAGAGTACTGATCATAAGAGTTAGGATTCTAAAACCAAAAACCCTTCATAGCAGTTTGTCACATATATAAAAAAATATAAAACTGTCATCACCATAAAAGGAGTAAATATGTTCCTAAAAGTTATTACCATCTCATGCAAGAGATGAGGCTTATCCAAAAAAATTAATACAAAGTGCTATGACATAATAAAAATAAACAACATCAACGCTAACAATTCGAAGTGGTTGTATGATGTGGCAGTCTATAGGAAGACTTCTCCTCTGTTCTAGTGTAACCAACTCCACGAAAAGTGTAAACAACAGTGAAAGTGACATGTGGTTGTTCCTTGAATGCTGCCTGGTGCCTCGCGGAAACGTGTTGGTGCTGAGAGTAATGGTAGAAATATTTTTCAAAGAAACTTTGTCACTGTTCCTTTCCTTTGGTTTCTTGTTTGTCATGATAGGGATGGAGGCAGATTAAAAGAGATAGCAGGGTTTCATTTTATTAGCGAGTGTGTTGTCCAGGTAAATCCCCTCTATGGACAGAGGCGATCCCTCTATCCCTAGTGTGCGTCTAGAAACTACAGGAACATAGGCGATCCCTTTATCCCTAGTGTGGGTCTAGAAACTACAAGAACATACTACCATCTACCTTCCTAGATTGTAAATGAAATTCAGAGCAAGGAAGATGACCTACCTTGTCCCGATGCTATTTTTTCGTCTTTCGTTGAAGCTTCTTGATCTGTCATTCTTCCCAAGCTCGATACACATTGCTTCCAATGTCTGATTACGTGTACAAACAGTCAAGACATCACGAAAAGCATAAAACAACGACAAACATAAACAAATTACAACCTATCTAACTGATCAAGGAATGCCAAAAATCTCATTATAAATGTAAACAAGAGTGGAATATAAATGTCAGTTGCATTTTATTATGATAGAGACAAGGGGAGTTTACAACCAAGCCTTGATGTTGAGGTTATCCTTCGGCAGGTCCGTATCCAAGCACATTTGCAACACCCTCATAAAGAAAGGTCCAGGATCTCACTATGTTCACAACACACAAAAAAAATCACACTCTACTCTATTCTCTTGAAGCTATAATTGATTCTCCTCTCTAGTTAACTACTTCGAACCAACTAATTCTAACTAGCCAACTCTAACTCTAACTATGAATTAGGCTCAGAGAGGTCTCCTTATATAACAATGGAGGAGGAGGATATAGGCCCTAAAATAATGGGGAAGAATCCTATCCTTTGGAGTAGTTCCTATTTTATGGCAACAAGAATCCCAAAGGGGAATTCCTCGGCCATAACCTCAAAACAAACTTCTAGATCTCTGCCTCGCGAAGCTTCTAGTCGTCGAAACTTCGTTTCTATTTTAAAAATTTCCAAAAGAGGATCGACGTGAGTCCCAGTGAAAATATCTGCTATCGGCGTAGGTTAGACACTGAGACAAAGCGTCGACATTGAAAACCAGGTTTTTATAGGGATCTTCCCTAAAATTTGTAAAGGGAAATGAATTGGCAGACAAAGTGTGGTTCAGGGGTATGTATTCCATGCTTGTAAAGTACACAAGGGTCACTGTATGGATCCTCTAGGATCAAGGAATGGGGAGTACAAGGACAATGAAAAATTGTTGTGTAATAGATGCGCCCTAAAGTATGAATTCTGAACATGAGTGAGGGGTGAAATTATTTACAAGTATGTGCAATGACCTAGACACTGCTGTTGGGAGACCTGCAAATCAAGCATAGATACATGTACATAACTAGAATATCTAATGAAAATACATGAATCAAGGTATGGATGCAGCCATCCGTAAAGGAGACCATGTTGTGGTCGCAGCCATCCATCTAAGAAGGATCCAATATAGACTCATGGTATGGTCGCAACCATCCATTTGAAAGAAACACGAATCCTATCATGGAAAAATCATATCGCCTTGCAACCTAGACTCTAGAGAATAAAATCCAGGTTCTTGCACTTCAACACGAACCGATCAAGTACAATTTCAAGCATGAAAATAAATGATTCGTAATTGAACATGCAGGAAAATCGCCTGATTACCAACCAATGATGTAAATTGTTAACATACATGAGAGAAACCACCAGTGATGACAATGGTCCTCAAGTTACTGCCAATACAATCCATGGAATATGAATAAGGAACTAAAGTCAAATACCCATGAAATCACCTGATCGAAGGCCAATGATGTGAACCTATCATCGAATGCGAAGAACTTGCCATTAGGGCATGAAAGCTCTAAGGTACCAAAAGGGAGTCTCTATATTAGCTTCCTGGATAATGAGCTGAAGTCGACATGAAGTGATCCGTCGAAGGAGGGTCATCATGATTCCCAAATCATCGACACAAAATAGAGAAATGTAATATGAGTGCTAACCAAGACTGAAATAGAGGATCAGGGAATGTACAAACTGCAGAAGGATTTTATCTTGAACATATTGGCGACACGACTCTGGAATTTGGAAGCATTTGACTGAAATATGATTAGAGGTCATGTTGAAAATATTGGTAATCAAATGAGAGGAAAACGAATTTTCCAAACCCATGGACGCAAAGTGTCAGAGTGAAGATATCCCAACCTGACACAAACTCCAGATAAGTGTCATGTTCAAGAGTGACATACTACCGACACAACTGACAAATAACCCTCACCATTTCTAGCGAGTACCTCTTTATTTTTACACAAGCTTGAAGAGGATATCATATGCTTTTCATATAAGTTTTTCCTTTGGACAAATCCAACCTAGTACATTTTACGAGCCCTAGGAAGGTGGAACTCGGTAACGTCATGATGACGATCTTCAATTTCATTTAGTTTTAACGAGTCTGACAAAGTAATAACTTGACACCTTTTCATGTTTAGAGAGTTTTAAAAGAAGCGGAAAAGAAAACTCCAATAGGTTCCTTTTCATAGGTAGTCTCACAGATCTGAAAAGGTAGAAAATAATATTTGAGAGAACCTTTAGTCGCGATTGGCTAAGGTATTCATTTTTTGTAAATAGTTTATCCCAGCCCGAAAAAGGGATAAACGTATACTGGGTAAATGATGCTTCACAACCTTTAACAAGTTCAAAACGACAAGAGTCTCGGAAATCTTTTCAATTTTTGAGAGTCAGAAAAGAGTTGAAATGTGACTCCTCCTGGAGGAAAGAGTGGCATTAAGGGTAGCAACTAGTTCCAGTGATGGTGGAACTGCTCAGAACAAGTAAAGTTCAAGAGGTTAGCTAACAATACCACTAATTGCAGTGGTTCCTCAGGAATGGGTAAAACAACCAAGTGAAGGTATATGATCGGCCAAGAATATGGTGACGATGGGATGAGAAAACCAAGGTTCATAGGGAAAAATAGGTTGATAAAATGGCAATCACGAGAGGTAAAATAAGAATGGTTTCATTTTTACACAAGATTTAAATCAGGAAACTCTGCTTGAAGTTGGTTTCATTTTTACACGAGATTGAAACATTTTAAAAAAACTATGCTTGAAACTGGTTTCATTTTTACACAAGCTTGAAAACATGGAAAAATATGCTTGAAATTAGTTTGCATGCCCCCAGCATGGTGACTCAATTCAAGGTACATGCCCTCCAAGATTCAGTGCATTCACTAGAGTAGACTACTGGTTACTAATAGGTGGATGGAATGAAGGTTCAATTATGAGAGCAAGGAAAGAAATGAATAGGATTTTATGAGATCTAATCAAAGACTCGAATTGGATGGGAACTTGTTTCATTTTTTAATGAGGTTGACATAGTAAAAGAACTATCCTCATGACCTAATTCATTTTTTAATGAGGTTGACATAGCAAACGAACTATCCTTAGGAGGGCTTGTTTCATTTTTTTAAGAGCTTGACACAAGAAAACGAACTATGCTCCTAAGACCTTGTTTCATTTTTTAAGGAGCTTGACACAAGAAAATGAACTATGCTCCAAAGAGCTTGTTTCATTTTTTAAGGAGCTTGACACAAGAAAATAACTATGCTCCTACTAGCTTGTTTCATTTTTTAAGGCGCTTGACACAAGAAAAGGAACTATGCTCCTACCATCTTGTTCAAGACATAGAAGAAGTCATGGCTTCCAAGAGGTACTCATTCGATGGGAGAACAACATTCTAGAAATCAGGATCCAATGCCGCCAGAACACGGTACACTATGACACTATCACTAGATACAGGCAATGAAAAAGTGGCCACATAATTGACCTGTGGCGGGGAAGATACCACTGGAAAGTAAGGACTAGGAAGGGATGATGGTAGACTAGATGTCGCATGAGGAACAAAGAATGAAAGTTGATCAATGGTCACAATCTAACCTTCATGTGGAAAACAGATCACACGAAAGAGGGAAGAGACAAGCGCGCCCATGGCATAAGCATAGTCACGCCCCGGGAGTAAATTAAAATCCATGGGGCCTTAGACCAATATCACATCTATATAGACGGTTTTCCCTCTGTTATCACTCATAAATTTGTGATTCATTACTTGACATGGTCATACAGTTCACTCCTCAAAAGGGTAAGGACTCCTTAAAACTTTTTCAAGTTGGCATAGGAAATTTCATTTTTTCATATTTAACATATCCTAAGTTTCAAGAACACCCTCATTTCATCTCAAAACCACCTCCATATAGGTCACATCATGTTCTAGTAGTCATCATTTGCTGACATATTTCATTTCCCAAGTTTACAACTCCGAAAAGAGGGTTTTCTGTTTTTAGAATGCAAAATTTTCTTGTTTTATACATGTTTTTAGAATGCCGATTTTGGACAGCTAGAGATGTGTTTTAAAAAACCAAGAGAGGTTTTTATTCAAGAAATACTGAAATACAAAAATATCCTTTCGTTTTTCAATATCTACCAAGGATAGCGAGAAAATATCTTATCTCTGAACCCTTTTCAGAAAAAAACAGAGTCATTTTAGTGATGAATAAACTTGCTAAAGGAGAAAAGGATGTTTTTTGAAGAGGAAACACCTAAAGAATAAGAGTTTGATCTAGTTTATGTTTTAAAAGGTCAAAGGAATGTGGAAAATAAATTTTATGTAGCTGGAAGATACATTTTTGAAACAAATAAAAAATATGGAATTTACACTATTTATGACAGTTTCGTAGTGTTTCCTAGGCTTGAAGCTAGGAAAACGCTATGAAACCACCTGTAGATTTATTTTTGTTTAAAAAACCACTTTTGGTAGTTTCCAAGGGGAGGAAATTATAGGGAGGATGTGTCAGAACATTATGAAGACCATGTAAGAGAAAAGAAGTATAAATTCGGATGGCAAAGGCCATTTTTGTACGCTACGAAAGTACGCTACGAAACTACCATGTTTTCATAGCGAATTGTTTTTTTAAGGTTTCTGAGCAAATGAAAAAGTATTTTGGAAATCTGAAAGTATTTTTTTTTCTTCAAGACAAGCCCCTCTACAAAAACCTCTCTCATTTTCTGCAAATCCATCAGGGTTTGGAAATTATACACTAATCTTTGAAGCCTATTTTTTCATAATTTTCACTAACCATATTTGTGAAAAAATTGTAGAAATTCAACTTGGAGGAGGTCTAGCTCAGCATCCACGTGGCATAATGACACATAAACACTCTAGTACACTCAGAAAATTATTTGGTTGCAGTTGATAAGGGTTATTAAATTTATTTTTTGAGCTATTAATGAAAGAAGGGTCCTTTTTGTATTCAAACTCTGCAAAACAAAAATATCCCTAAGAAGTCTCCAAGTGATATAATCATGTTTTAAATAGGTCTCTGAGGTGGGAATTAGAAGCTATAAAGGTGGCATATCATTTTTATGAGTCATCATTCTATAAAGGACCGAGTTTTAGAGTTAGAAAGGGTTGGGATATGTTATGGCTGACTGCTACTATTGTAATGGGTTTTTATATCAGTAATACAGAGTGGCTTTCTTCTTGACAGACCTGAGATTCTCATGTGGTTTTTAATGTTTTATTGATCTATGTATTATGTTTTACTACTTGTAGTATATTTCATTTCTATTACTC
Source organism: Pinus albicaulis (assembly GCA_034641835.2). Taxonomy (NCBI): domain Eukaryota; kingdom Viridiplantae; phylum Streptophyta; class Pinopsida; order Pinales; family Pinaceae; genus Pinus; species Pinus albicaulis. The sequence continues at coordinate 142,555,968 of CM076582.1, forward strand.
AGAATTCATACCTCTATGATCTAACTTCCTTTAATAATGAGATGACTGTGCTTTTTCTATGTTTTATGAGTGAATTTCCTTTGAACTACTAGTAGTAGATTTCATTGCTATTACTCAGAATTCATAACTCTATGCTCTAACTTCCTTGAACTATGTTATATGAGTTAATTTCCTTTGTTAAAGACCCCTATCTAGCAGTAGATTTCATTGCAATTACTCAAAATTCATAACTCTATGCTCTAACTTCCTTGACCTATGTTATATGAGTTAATTTCCTTTGTTAAAGACCCCTATCTACCTCAGCGTCCATTTCAAGAAACCTTTCCACTGAACCTACTAATTTTTTGACTCCATAAGCCCAATGGTATCAAGCCTTCATCTTTTCAACTTGCAAACATACAAAACCAAGACACAATTCATAGAGTTATCCATCTATCTTTATCTTTAACCAATATCATAAATTATCCATGAGAGAGCCCTCCCAGGCTAAAGAGGCTAAGCTTCAGTCAAAATTTGTTTTGAAATAGTTACATTGAGTTGTCTGATCAACAGCCAATCAAGTAAAATTTTTGTGATAACATTTAGGTACTGTTGCCGGGGACCGAAGGTGTAAATTTTCCCTGGGAAGAACAATAAAGTTTCAGTCCTAAGGTCTAAGAGCAACATACACTTATGCACATATTGGATGTATTTATGCTCTGGCAACTCCACACATCAAATAATAATTTGGAAGGTTACTCCACTGCTTGAAGATCAGTAGCTTCATGAAGTTCCAAGATGAGTTCCATTGCAAGAATAAATGCGAGGTATGCCCCTATGAATCGGTCTCACATCCCTGGTTTTCCAAATCCTATGCCAAAGTTCGAATTGTTAACTGATATTACCATATTTAAATATGAAAATAAAGACAATGTTGCTCTTCATTTGGTTAGATTCCATATGCATGTACACAGACTTAATTTTCAGTTCCCTAAGGATTGTCTCATGAAGATGTTTATGATCACTTTAGAGGAAAAAGCATGGTCTTAGTATGAAAGCCTACCAAATGGTTCATTATATTCTCTTGGTGATTTCCATGTTGTATTTTATGAAATTTATGAAGAGTGTCATCCTTCCTTATTGTTGGCCAAATACTGTTGTAAACATTATGTGAGTTTTATTGAATATTTGGAGAATTTTTATGAAGATGATGAGTTCATGGATGAGGAAATTTTAGAGGCCCTTCATAACAATCCATTTCATCACCAAGAAGAAAGGATAGCCTCTCTCTTGGATGAAAATGAAACCCAAAAAGAGTTTATTTTATGAAAATCATGTTACATCCTCTGAGTTTGATGAAAAATTTCAGCAGACTTGTCAGTATTTTGATCATGAGAAGTATGAGAATCATTTCAAACAACAAGAGGAAATATTGGAAGATAATTGCTATAATCCTCAGGTAAAAGAAGAATTTTATTCTTCATGTCATTCCTTGCATTAGCCTACATCAAATAATGATCACACTAATGAGGAAGTGGATGAATTTTTTTTTATCCTTGTCTTCTAATCTGAAGTCATTTGAGTGAAAGTCAGAAGATAAGATTCAATTTGTAGATGAAGTTGCTAAGAGTATTGAAAAAGGCATTGAAGTTTTAGAAGATCAAATTCAATCTTATAGTCTTCATGATCAAGATCAGTATTTTCAAAAATTTTTAATGCCAGAACATAAAGAGAGGGTGCTACTACCTTTCTCTTTTGAGATTGAGGAAGAATACTCTGTTTTTGAAAATCAGTTTGATAGCACACAACTGAAATCTTGTGTGGCTGAGCAAAGCATATATGAGTTGTCCAAAGCTGCAGAATGTCTTGAGAATCATCAAACAGATTATGTCTTCTGTGATCCTATAGCTGACTACATGGAAGAGTTCTACAGTTCATATTTCCAGTTATATTTTCATTATGAGGATCAAATAAATTTTATGTTGCCTTGGTCATTTCAATAGCATGCTTACTTTTGGTTCAAGTGCAGTCAAGAGGTTCAAATGTCAGATCAGATCAATGACTGGCTTCATTGGAAGTTTCATGTTGCTTGAATAAAAAATGGAGATTGCAGCTGTTAGAGTAGGTAGGAGTGTGTGAATAAGCTCAAATTTGAATGAGCATATTTTCAGTAGGTACAAAGTTGGTTTTTCAGTAGTAATCATCAAGCTTGAGCCCGAGGAGAAGGCCATAAGAGCTTGGCGAAGTTTTCATATATTTCAGAGTTTTTATTTCCAAGAATATGGATGGAATTGTAACTACAGGTTCTTTGGTGTGCCACAGGGGCACACCATCCCAAGTGTAGCCATTTTTATCACTCATAAATTTGTGAGTTATTACTTGACATGGCCATACAGTTCACTCCTCAAAAGGGTAAGGACTAAAAACTTTTTCAAGTTGGCACAGGAAATTTCATTTTTTCATATTTAACCTATCCTAAGTTTCAAGAATACCCTAATTTCATCTCAAAACCACCTCCATATAGGTCACATCATGTTCCATAAATCATAATTTTCTGACATATTTCATTTCCCAAGTTTACAACTCCGAAAAGAGGGTTTTTTGTTTTCAGAATGTAGAATTTTCCTGTTTATACATGTTTTTATAATGCCGCTTCTAGACAGTTGAAGATTTGTTGCAAAAACCTAAGAGAGGTTTTTCTTCAATACATACTTAGATACAAAAACCTCCTTCCATTTTTCAATATCTATCAAGGATAGGTTGAAAAGATCTTATCTCTGAACCCTATGTTTTCAAAAAAAACACAGAGTCATTTTAGTGATGAATAAACTTGCTAAAGGAGAAAAGGATGTTTTCTGAAGAGGAAACACCTCAAGACTCCCAGTTTGAGCTGGTTTATGTTTTAAAAGGTCAAAGTCATGTTGAAAACCAATTTTATGCAGCTGGAAGGTACATTTTTGAAACAAGGAAAAAGTCTGGAATTTACACTATTTATGACAGTTTCGTAGCGTTTCCTAGGCTTGAAGCCAAGAAAACACTACAAAACCACTTGTAGCTTTATTTTTGTTTTAAAAACAACTTTTGGTAGTTTAAAAGGGGAGGAAATTATAGGGAATATGTGTCAAAACATTATGAAGACCATGCAAGAGAAAATAAGTAGAAATTTTGATGGCAAAGGTAATTTTTGTACGCTATAAAAGTACGCTACGAAACTGCCATGTTTTCGTAGCGAATTGTTTTTTAAGGTTTCTAAGAAAATGAAAAGTATTTTGGAAATATGTAAGAGTTTTTTCTTCAACATAGGCCCCTCTACAAAAACCTCTCTCAGTTTTTGCAAATCCATCAGGGTTTGGAAATTATACACTCATCTTTGCATGTTACGAAACTGCCATGTATTCGTAGCTAATTGTTTTTTAAGGTTTCTGAGCAAATGAAAAAGTATTTTGGAAATATGAAAGAGTTTTTTCTTCAGAACAGGTCCGTCTACAAAAATTTCTCTCAGTTTCTGCAAAGCTATCATGGTTTGGAAATTATACACTCATCTTTGAAGCCTATTTTTTCAGAATTTTCACTAACCAGATTTGTGCAAAATTGTAAAAATTTGACTTGGAGGAGATCCAGCTCAACATCCACGTGGCATAATGACACATCAACACTCTAGTACACTCAGAAAATTAGTTGGTTGCAGTTGATAAGGGTTATTAAATTTATCTGTTGAGTTATTAATGAAAGAAGATTCCTTTTTGTATTCAAACTCTGCAAAATAGAAATATCCCTAGGAAGTCTCCAAGTGATAGAATCATGTTTGAAATAGGTCTCTAAGGTGGGAATTCAAAGCTAGCAAGGTGGAATATCATTTTTTTGAGTCCTCATTCTATAGATTACTGAGTTTTAGAGTTGGAAAGGGTTGGTATATGTTATGGCTGACTGCTACTATTGTAACAGGTTTTTATATCAGTAATACAAAGTGGTTTTCTTCTTGAAAGAACTGAGATTCTCATGGGGTTTTTAATGTTTTATTGATCTACATCCGATGTTTTACTACTTGTAGTAGATTTAATTGCTACTACTTATAATTCATAACTCTATGCTCTGACTTCCTTTAGTAATGAGATGACTGTGTTTTTTCTATGTTTTATGAGTGAATTGCCTTTGAACACTTAGTAGTAGATTTCATTGCTATTACTCAGAATTAATAACTCTATGCGCTGAATTCCTTTAGTAATTAAATGGCTTTGTTGACCTATGTTCTATGAGTTAAATTTATTTGTTAAAGACCCCTATCTGCCTTAGCTTCCATGTCAAGAAACCTTGCCACTGAACCTACTAATTTGTTGACTCCATAAGCCCAATGGTAGCAAGCCTTCATCTTTTCAACCTGAAAACATACAAAAAAAGACACAATTCATGATTTATCCATCTATATTTATCATTAACCAGTATCATAAATTATCCATGAGAGATCCCTCTCATACTGAAGAGGCTAAGCTTAAGTCAAAAGCTTGTTTGAAATAGTTACACTAAGTTGTCTGATAAGCAACCAATCAAGTACAATTTTGGTGATAACACCCTCCCAAAGTAATAGGAGACTTTAGAAGGATCCCTAATGGTTGACTTGTTCCTCTATTAAAAGCCAACATATTTTTTGTAACAGGTACAAGCAGTGGAGAACCAAAATATTTCCAAGTAGTTGAAGACAAAATATTAACATATGCACCTTAATCTATAATTGTGCTAGGTATGGCCACATTATAGGCTTGTACTGTGATCTCAAAAGGCACATAATAAGGAAGACAGTATCCCGTGAATCTACTCCAATTGAAATAAGCGACCAAACTACTTGTAGGGGGGACCACATGAATGGAATGGTCATCCCCTGGTGTTACGGAAGCAGAAAAACCACCCCCCTGGACCTTGGGAACGAGAGCAGGAGGATCACTTTTTGGAATTGTGGAGACAAGAGTTAGAGGATCACTCTCCTGGATCATAGAAATGGGAGGATCACCATTTGATCCTTGGGAATCAGAGGAAACAAAAAGAACTTGATTGGGATGAGACCCACTCTCGGCAGAAAAAAACTGATGGACTATAGATGGAATCAAGTCGTCCTTCTCCTCAACCAATGATTGGTTGGAAATGGATTTATGAGACTGGATTTCAAAGAGAGTGGAATTGACCAGAGATGAATGCTGATCAATGAGTTCATCAAATATTAGAGGACTCGAAGAAAACTTTTGGTAACCAACAGGAAGACAAGACTCAGAAGCCAAAAGGGTATCCAACACTTTAGAGGCTTCATACATATAAGGACATAGGTGAATGGGATGGTTCCCTTCACACAACCTACAGGGAAATTTTATCTTACCCTATTTCTTACGAGTCTCAGTATCTTTAGCTAAAGGTTCATCATCAGCATGATGCCCAAAGGTTGATGATGAAGGAGGAATCGGGCCAACGGACCACACTTCTAGCACCTTGGGAATACCAGGGAAATCACGAAGAAGGTGGTCACCCTCACACTCTGCGAGATGGAGTGGGAGGTTTCTCGATACTAGATGCATCGGGTAGCAATAGTTGTTGATTTTCCCCCTAGATTATTTTCCTTCTTCTTCTTCTTAGCCACCCAGTTACTAGAATCTAGAATTTCACTGGCAAAGAGGAAGAATGAGGTGAAGAAATAGGAAAAGAAGGTGAGGGGTCAGCCTTAGGATCAAAATGGGGTTGACATGGTGCAGGTGGAGGAGAACTTGGTTGAGAGGCAGTTGCTATATTTGAAACCACAGGGGTTGAAAAAAACCAAACTGACAGACCAATGGTTAATTCCAGGAGGGACAACATTTCCATATACAAGACACCAACATTCCTGAATGAAGGAAAACGAACAGGATTCCCATCTGAGGGGATTCCTTGGTTGATGGACTCTGGAAATGTCGCCATTGGAAACAACCCTCAAAAATCACTAAGGAAGATAACTTTAACCGGGAATATTTCGTGGGAAATTAATTTTAAGACACTGAAACAAAATTATGCCTTTTCATATTTTAAGAGTCAAAAAAGGGCAAAGGGTGACTCTAGTCACTTTCAGGTTGAACAAGCATGAAAGGACAAGTGCTAGATGATCTTTTCAATTTTAAGGAGTCACAGAATGATCAGAGGGACTAATCAAGAAATCTAAGCAAGAGGGTGTACCAAGCTTCCGTGAACTGCAATATACACCTTGGTGATCAAATGAAAGAGAAATGACCAAGGACTTGACATACGGCAGCCAATCTCCCCGAATGTTGTGTTCAATGTATCACGGTTACAAGGCGGAAGACTCGGCTTCTTATGGATAAATGATTGCAACCTATAGGGGTCTCCCTTTATATACTCAACGGTACGGGGAGCACAAGTCCGTACTAGTGCTATCTAATGCTAGATGGTGAACGACATCTACTAGGTTTAACAACGCCGGAACACGTCACTAGCCTAGACCTCTAAATTTAAGCGTTAGGTTTCAATGCTTCCTTAGGTTGATTGAATTCATTTTAAAGTTAATCTCAAATTATGTCTCGGTTTCAAGGCCCTACTGATATCATCTGAAAACTTTTATATGTAGCTATATGAGAAAATAACTCTTTCAATTCGATGAATGCTATCTAGTTAAGGGAAAAGTCTCAAAAAATGATGCAACAAACAGTAATATTGCAAACGAAACTTTTTCCTAGCTAGATGACTTTCACTATCCCAAAATAAATCTAAAACATTCAAAGAGGTGAATTGTGCAATGTAATCTATGCAAAATTTTCTTTTTGAAAACTATGCAATTGTAATATATGCACAATTTCCTTTATATTTTGAATGAATAAGAATGCACTCAATGCATTTTTTGATGAAATGTGTTAGGTCCCTATATTACTAGTATATTCTCTTATTGTTGTTAGTGTAACTCCCTTATTGTTATTTTTGTACCCCTGTAACCCCCATATTGTTATTATTGTTCCCTTCAATTATTATTGTTAGGTCGTCTAGGATTACATTGTGGCCCCATGGACTCCTATATATAGAAAGGAGGTTTTTTCATTTGTATCATCAAAGAATTGTTCATTTATGTAATGTATTGGAGGTTTCCCCCTTGAAGAGGCTTATTTCTAAGGCGCTAATCTCTCTTTTCTTCTATTTTTGGACCTGGTTTCATAACATTTGGTATCAGAGCTTTGGATTCTAGGGTTTCGCTGCTCCAAATAGGTCATTGTGGAATTTTCGTAATAATTTTTTTTCTACGAAGTTTCAGAAGCTGAAATTTTTGGATCATGAAGACAAAATCCTGAGGAAAATTGTCACAAAATTTCGGATCTTCGTTCGCAATATTTTTTGAGATATGGTCTGTGGAAGTTAGGGATTTTTCAACCTCCTGAATTTCATCTCAAAGAGGTGATTGTGGGAAAATATTCATAACTCTCTCTCTGAGCATCGAATTGGAATTTTGTAAAAGGTGGCCATAATTAAACAGACTTTGGTTTCTTTTCTATCAATTTCAAATCCTAAGGAGGAAACAGTGACACATGGCAAGTCGTACAAGTTCGCTCTAATGAACTAGTTCATAATTAGGTCATTGTAGGAGATTGGGCACAACTTTGTCTTCAAGAATCCAAATCAGGTTAGAATTGTGGCATTAGAAAGAGGATTCAGAGGGCTACCTCAGGGAAAAATTTCAGATATTGAAGATCCGAAATCACAAAGATAATTCAGTTTCAATATCGAGCTCCTCAAAAGAAAGAAAAAGGTGTGTATTTTTTTCTGAATTTCATAAGTCTTGGGTAAAAAAATCAGTTTGAAGTGATTCCAAGGGCCTATTGAGCATATATTTCAGTATTGGGTTTTGAAATTCCTCCTAAAAATAATTCAACACCCATTAAGCCCTTAGACTACTCTACTATGACTCGTGAAGATGAAGAATTGCAACATGATCTATCAAAATTACAAGAGCAAGTGCACCAAATTTCCCTCTCGCAAAGAGCAACAAAAAATGAAATGGAATTTTTGAAGAAAGGCATGGAAGCGAAGATGGATGATTTGAAGAAAGGCATGGAAGCTAAGATGGATGGCATGGAATCTAGCATGGAAGCTAAGATGGATGACATGGAAGAGAAAATGAAAGACAACATGGAAAACATGAAGAATGCTCTAAAAGAAGACATGGAAGGTTTGAAAAAGTTGATACAAGAAATTTTTCCTAATGGCGAAAAGATAGTAGAGGAAACTCATGATGAGAATAAAATAAATGTTATTCATGATTTCATAAAATCTAATGTTGGATGGAAGAACCACCATAATCCAAAGATGGATATGAGGAAGTTTGATGGCAAGGATCCTGTAACATGGATACTATAGATGGAGCAATATTTTGATTCAATAATGTGCAAAACACACAAAAGGTATGCATTGAAACTTTACATTTAGAACAAAATACATTTGTATGGTATCAATGGCTTTGCTCTCATAAAAAAATTTTCACTTGGTCAATTTTTACGGAGGAAATGATAGCACATTATGAGGATACAAAGAGCAACACCTTCTTTAGCCAATTGATAAATCTCAAACAAAAGGGTTTAGTGCTAGATCACATTGAGAACTTGCAAAATTTTAATATTGTTGAAAATGCAACAAGATGATGGAGCTTAGTGAAATGAAGTCGCCTTCACTAAGTGGGCCCGCAGGCTATTTTTGTCGCAAAGTCTATTTTTAGACATATGGATCATGGTCTATGAGTTGCAGGATGCTATTTATGGATGATTGGTCAAGTTGGTAAAAATAGATGGACCTCTATTTTTAGACATTGGGCAGTTTCTATTTTTAGACTGCCGGGCTAAAAATAGAACAGTCAAATATTATTAACCCTTAATAATATTTAGACTATAAACATTATCTTATCCTCTTGGAACACTTCAGTTTGATGCTTGGATGTGGCACATGTAGCTGACAGAAGGAAATACGCTTTTCCTAAGGGTTAGTTGAGCTATTGCATGGTTGACTTCAGTTAGAACTCATGTGGCAGAGTTTGGTGGAGTTGATGAGACAGTTGGTGGAGTTGTGTTCGGTTTAACTTAGTTGAAATAGTTGTATTTAGTCTAACTAATAAATACACTAGTGATGCGTGGTGTGAATTAATTATTAATTAATTCACTAATTATTAACTCATAAATCAACTAAAGAACACATCAGTTAACTGCAATGCATGGACAGTTTAGTGGAGACCAGTGTTAGAGGTGGGTGAAAGGGTTAGTGTGACTATCAGTTGTGACTATACCTATGCATGAGATTTGCACACACATTGATGGAGATTGCCAATGAGGATTGCGCAGTTGAAGCTAGTGGTATTCAAACTTGGATCTCATCATTAATCAACTTGGATTGCGTAGTAAAGGCAGGCAGACTTGTGGAGGAGATTTGAACCTGTGACTTGTTCATCTTCCGAGCTAGTTTTGTGTGTAGCATTGAGATAGTGCTAAGAGCTGTGAGAGCTTTGTGCTATGTATTGTTACATGTTCTCTATCATTATAATATACGGATAGTTGGGGGGTTTTCATGTAGGTTTTAACCCTGAACAGAAATTATCTACACACGAATCTTATAACAGAAAATAAACAATAGCGAGAGCATAAAACATAAAACAGATAAACACAGAGATTTTCCCCTGGATCCCAAATCGGGACGACCAGCTTGATTTTTCATTATATTCCTTTTAGTGTTACAACACATATATATACATGCCGAAGCATACATAAACCCCAATCCATAAACCATGGATTAGAACATAACCGTAGTTCCCTTGACCGGATCTACAAAAATACCAGGGGCCAAAAACCATCGTACCCCAATACCATGTGCAAAACCATGCACAAAACCATGGACGCGGACTACCCACCGGAAATTAAGGACCAAAAAATTTTCGCCGGGGCAGCGCCAAGGGGGGCTATCGCCCCCCCTCTTACCCCCCCCCGCGCATGCTTAGTCGTGGAAAGAATATAACACATACCCAACATTCTCCCACTTGTTGTTTTCTTTCCACGGGGGGCCACAGGAGGGCTTAGTCATTGGCCCAATTCTTCAACACCCATTGTTTCTCTACACCAAGAGAACTTCTGAGTGCTCACAGACTTTGTCAATGCATCCGCAACATTCTTCAAAGTGTCCACCTTTACCAGCAACACCCTTTTAGCCTCAACCATATCTCTAACAAAGTGATATTGAACATCAATGTGCTTTTTCTTTGAATGATAAGCAGGGTTCTTAGCCAAGAAAATTGCACTTTGGCTATCACAGTCTATCCTTATAGCTTGATGTACCAACCCCATACTTGAACACAATCTCTGCAACCAAACTACTTCCTTGCTTGCATGAGTGGCTGCTATGTATTCTGCCTCTGTAGTTGAAAGAGCCACTACAGACTGTCTTTTACTCATCCAACTGACTGCGCATCCAAATAGGCTAAACACATACCCACTTGTAGATCTTCTTTGGTCCAGATCTCCAGCCCAGTCTGCATCAACAAAACCACGAATGTCCAACATTCTTTCCAATCTTGGTCTTCCCTGGTAGCACAAGCCATAATCACTAGTGCCACATAAATATCTGAAAACCCGCTTCACTGTTGTCCAATGCTCCTTCCCTGGGTTTGACATAAACATGCTCAATACTCCCACTGCATGTGCAATGTCTGGTCTAGTACAGACCATTGCATACATCAGGCTACCCACTGCACTTGCATATGGAACACGGGACATATCCTCCTCTTCTTCTTGTGTCTTGGGACACTGTTCGGCAAATAGCTTTACACCTACAGGAATATGAACATTCATCGGTTTACTATCCTGCATATTGAACCTACGCAATATAGTCTCGACATACTTCCTCTGGTTTAACCAGAGCTTCCTCTTTTCCCGATCTCTCTTAATTTCCATGCCCAAAATATAGTTTGCAGCACCAAGATCCTTCATGTAGAATTTGGAGAACAGTTGGGTCTTCAAATCTTGGATAATTTCTTTGTCATTTCCAATCAACAACATATCATCCACATACAAGACCAAATAAATAACACGGTCACCAATTAATTTAAAATAAACACAGTGATCCTCCTTGCTTCTGGTGAAGCCAAGTCCTCGTATATAGGTATCAAATTTCTGATACCACATCCTTGGTGACTGTTTTAACCCATACAGAGACTTCTTCAACCTGCATACCAGTTCTTTCTTACCCTTAACCATAAAACCTTTAGGTTGCTTCATGTATATCTCCTCTTCTAGATCCCCGTGAAGAAATGTTGTCTTCACATCCATCTGTTCTATCTCAAAATCAAATGCAGCAGCAACAAATAAAAGTAATCTAATAGAAGTGACTTTGGCAACAGGAGAAAAAATATCACCAAAATCAATTCCTGGCACCTGGGAATAACCTTTCGCTACCAACCGAGCTTTGTATTTCTCCACCTTGCCTTCTACATTCATCTTCTTCTTAAACACCCATTTGCTCCCAATGGGCTTCCTTCCAGCCGGCAACTCCACCAGATCCCATGCATCGTTTTTGTGCAAGGATGCCATTTCATTAACCATGGCCTCCTTCTAGAGTTTTCCATCCTCTAAATCTACTGCCTCCTTGACAGTTTTGGGTTCATCATCAGTTATAGTTAAGGCAAAACCTGAACAAAAAGCAGATGGACTATACCTTTCTGGTTGCCTTCTTTCTCGAACTGATCTTCTCAAAGCTGGAGTTTGTGGCTCTTCATCTTCTAAGTCTTCTTCTATTGTAGAGTCTGATTCATCCTCCTTTAGCTCAAACTCTATCTTCTCAAGTTTCTTTGGTAGGACTTCATGTTTAAAAATATCTTTCACTTCTCTAAACACCACATCTCGGTTGTACAAAACCTTCCTTGTTTCTGGGTTCCAAAGCTTGTAACCCTTTAAACCATCCTTATACCCAATAAAGATGCACCTTTCAGATTTATTATCCAACTTGGTCATTTTCTCCTTTGGAACATGTACATATGCATCACATCCAAATACCCTTAGATGTGAAAGAGAGGGTTTCTTACCAGTCCATACCTCATGTGGGGTCTTATCCTCCAACGATGATGAAGGTGATCTGTTAACTAAGTAACATGCAGTCTCCACTGCCTCTGCCCAGAATTCTTGTCCTAACCCGGTACCACTGAGCATGCTTCTTGCCTTTTCCATCAGTGTTCTATTCATTCTTTCTGCAACTCCATTTTTCTGAGGTGTGTATGGAGTAGTCTTATGTCGTGCTATGCCACACTTCTTACAGAACTCTTCAAATTCATTCTTGCAGAACTCCCCACCATTATCTGTCCTCAGCGCCTTTATCTTCTTCTCTGTCTGGTATTCCACCAGAGCCTTAAATTCTTTAAATTTGTCAAAGACTTCAGATTTCTTCCTCAAGAAATATATCCATGTATTCCTTGAGAAGTCATCTATGAATGAAACATAGTACACGGACTTTCCCAGTGATGGAACTGACACAGGCCCAAACACATCACTGTGCACAAGTTCTAATATCTTGTTTGCCCTCTTAGCACCAGAAGGAAAACTCACCCGATTCTGCTTCCCATATACACAATGTTCACAGAAATCGAAATCCAAAGAAAAATTAGACATACCTTCTACCATACCATCTCTATGCAATATCCGAAGGCCCTTCTCTCCAATATGTCCAAGCCTTTGATGCCATAGCATGGTCTTTTCTCCAGAGACAGCTAGGCTTTCCGCTCCACTTTCGGGAACCATAGAACTGTTACACCCATCAATAACTGTGCTACCTTGTAGCTTGTACAGAGTTCCAGTCCGAACTCCCAGCATTAATACCAGTGCTCCCCGAACCATCTTGCAGGCATCTTTCTCGAACACTGTTTTTACACCTGCATCATCCATCTTGCTTACAGAAATCAGATTTTTGGCCAATGTAGGAATATGCAGAACACCAGGAAGTGTTCTAATCCTTCCACCTTGCAGCTTCAGCTTGACCTTTCCACGTCCGATGATTCTAGCCCTCCTATCATCCCCTAGGAAGACATCACCACCATCATATTTCTCATACTCGCAAAACCACTCCCTATGGGGAGTGAAGTGAAAGGATGCACCTGAGTCAATCAACCATGAATCATGATCTACATGTGTATTTGAAGAAGAAGCCAAATACACATCCCCACCTTCATTCGAGGTGGTTTTTGCCTCTGCAGAAGGAGCATCATCAGATCCCTTTCCTTTCTCAGGAGCTTTAGATCTACAGTCCTTTTTGTAGTGCCCTTCCTTTCCGCATTTCCATCACACCTTTACAAAATTTCTAGGAGATTTAGATCTCCCTCTAGATTTGGATCTCCCACTCGAAACCTTATTCTTGTTTCTATTCTGGGACCTTCCTCGTACAGATAAGGCATCTCCATTATGACCCTCCATATTTCTCTGTCTCATTTCCTCTGACAGTAAGGCTGAGACAATGTCATCAAAATTCAAGGTAGTTGTATTGCTACCTATTGCAATAACCAGACTGTCCCACGAGTCTGGTAGAGAGCACAACAAAGGCGATACTTATTCTCATACGAGATACAATATCATCAGATGACGGTGACTTACCACGATATTGAAGGTGTTTAAGATGCTCTGTCCGCAAGTCTCCATCCTTCATCCTCGGAGTTATCTGATTTTTAAAATGAACAACTTCACGAGGAGACTTAGATTGGTACAAAGTCCTAGCTTTTCCCACAAGACTTCCTTGTGCTTCCCCATAATTAACGTAAGCCACTAAATGCGAGACACACAAAGTATACATTGTGCTTTTAGCCTTACGATCCCGGTTTCTATTTTATTCATACGGCATTCTGCTGGCACAAGTTGTACCTGGATCTACCGCGATCCACTGATCTTTATCCACTAGTAGATCCTCCATCTTGAGCTTCCACAACTCAAAACTCTGACCATTAAATTTCTCGATCTCTATCTTTCCACCGCTCACCATCTTCTCTCACCGCAAGAATCGATCCCGCAAATCTCCCACTGAACAGGGTCTACCTCAGGTCCGAACTAAAAAACCCCTCAACAACAAAGGCGTCCCCTTGAAGTCGAAACAACTCTGATACCAAATGTAGGTTTTAACCCTGAACAGAAATTATCTACACACGAATCTTATAACGGAAAATAAACAATAGCGAGAGCATAAAACATAAAACAGATAAACACAGAGATTTTCCCCTGGATCCCAAATCGGGACGACCAGCTTGATTTTTCATTATATTCCTTTTAGTGTTACAACGCATATATATACATGCCGAAGCATACATAAACCCCAATCCATAAACCCTGGATTAGAACATAACCGTAGTTCCCTTGACCGGATCTACAAAAATACCAGGGGCCGAAAACCATCGTACCCCAAAACCATGTGCAAAACCATGCACAAAACCATGGACGCAGACTACCCACCGGAAATTAAGGACCAAAAAATTTTCGCCGGGGCGCTGCCCCAGACCCCGACACATACCCAACATTTCAGCTATTTCTTTCCCCATTAGATCCTGTGTTGATATGTGTGCTTGATTATGTTTTAATGAGCGCATGCGACTGCTTTCTATTTCAGCATATTAATGATCAATTGTAGAAGAGGTTATGTATTATGCATGAAGCTTAAATAGTGTGTAATCAGGATAATCTTGGTGAAAAATTCAGCTATTATTCAAATTTCTACAAATATAAGGGTAAATGATATTCTAGAGGAACACAGGATTGATGTTTTCATAGGGACTTTAAAGGATAACATCCAACATGAAGTTCGCGTTTGGGAACCTGATTCATTGGAGAAGGCATTCAGGTTGGTAATAAAAATTGAATGTAAAATTATGGCGACAAGGAAGCCTACCACTCACATCTATAAAGATGGAATTGTTGCTACTCCTAGACTTCCATAACCTACAAGGTTGACACCACAACAATTGGAAGAAAAAAGAGAAAAAGGGCCTTGTTACAGTTGTGATAGAAAATACACTAAAGGTCATAAGTGCGCTGATAAGAAATTATTTTACATAGATTGTGAAGAGGAGGAAGAAAATGAAGAAGAAACTTCAAAAGTAGAGGATATACACCAAGAAGAAATCCTAGAAGAAGAAGAAATGAGTCTGACCATATCATGTAATGCATTGGCAGGAATTACCACTCCTCAAAATCTCAAGATAGAAGGACATATCAAGAAGAAAAAGATAATAGTGTTGATTGATTCGGGTATTACCCATAATTTTATTCATTGTAAGGTAGCCAAGGAATTGAATTGTTTCCTATACCCAGCACCAGAATGTCAAGTGATGGTTGCAAATGAAGGAACTATAAATTGCTTTGGAAAATGCCATAATATCAAGCTAGCATGGGGGAATATGTATTGAATATTCCAATGCTTTCCATGCCAATGGGAGGTGATGATGTTGTACTAGGAGTACAATGGTTACAATCTTTGGGGATGGTGGCTTTTAATTTTCAAGAAATTTTCTTGAAATTATTTTTGGAAGGAAAGGAAATCAAATTATGGGGTATCGCAGGGAAGCTAATAAAGATAATAAGCTCTAATGTCATGAAAAATCTTCTGAAGAAAGAACAACGGGGCGTAATTGCACAATTATGCTCACTGGAAGTTCCAACATCAAAATCATCTATTTCTCCAGGTCTTTAAAAATTCTTGGACAATCATTCCAAGGTTTTTGATACTCCCAAAGGACTCCCACCTATTTGTGATCATGATCATGCTATTCATTTGATTCCAATAAGTGTTCCTCCAAACATCAAGCCTTATAGATATCCTTATGTCCAAAAGAGAGAAATTGAACGTATGATTGCAGAAATTTTAGAGTCTGGTATAATTCAACCTAGTCAAAGTTCTTTCTCTGCTCCAGTAGTATTGGTGCATAGGAAATATGGATCATGGCGCATGTGTCGGGATTATAGGGAGCTAAATAAGCTCACTATTAAAGGCAAATTTCCCATTCCTGTGATTGATGAATTATTGGATGAATTACATGGAGAAATTTATTTTACCAAGTTGGATCTTCATTTAGGATATCATCAAATTAGAATGAAGACTGAAGATATTCCAAAAACATAATTTCGAACTCATGAGGGTCATTATGAATTTTTGGTCATGCCTTTTGGCCTTACCAATGCACCTTCTACATTTCAAGGGTTGATGAATTCCGTTTTCAAACCCTTCCTTAGAAGATTTGTGCTAGTATTTTTTGATGATATACTAATCTACAACAGGTCTTGGAAGGATCATGTTCAACATGTTGACAGGGTGCTCAAACTATTGGAGGAGAAACAATTATATGAAAAAACATCCAAATGTTTCTTTGGAGTACAATAGGTGGAATATCTCGGTCATATTGTATCTCATGAGGGTGTTAAGGTAGACCCTAACAAAATTAAAGCCATTAAGGAATGGAAAGTCCCCACAACCATAAAGCAGTTGCGCGGATTTATCGGGTTAACAGGGTATTATCGCAAGTTTTTTAAGAATTGTGGGAGAATAGCATCACCTCTAAGAACATTATTGAAGAAAGATGCATTTTCATGGACTCCTGAAGCAACTAAGTCCTTTGAACATCTTAAAGAGGCAATGTGCCTAGCACCAGTCTTAGCAACGCCAGACTTCAAAAAAACCTTTATTGTGGAATGTGATGCATTAGGAAATGGAATTGGTGTTGTTTTAATGCAAGAAGGAAGACACATTGCTTTTGAAAGTCATTCATTCAAAGGAAAGTATTTACAAAAGGCTATTTATGAGAAGGAAATGTTTGCAATACTACATGCACTGAAGAAATGGTGACCTTACCTAATGGGAAGAAACTTCAAAGTAAAAACTGATCATGATAGTCTTAAACACTTTTTGGAACAAAGATTATCTTCAAAAGAGCAGAAAAAATGGGTCACAAAGATTTTGGGCTATGAATTTGAAATCGTCTACAAAAAAGGGAAGCTAAATGTTGTTGTAGATGCACTCTCAATAAAGGATGAAGAGGTGGAAGCATTGCTTTGTGCAATTTCAATTATCCAACCAGATTGGATAACTGAAGCAAGGGATGAATGGAAGAAGGACGAAGAAGTGTGGACTCTCATTCAAAAGTTGCAGCAAGATCCTAGTACATCTGATACATTTAGTTGGAAAAATGATTACTTATGGTACAAAGATTTCTTATATATTTGCAAGAATTCCCAACTAAAACAAAAGATTCTTTTGGAATTTCACACTTCTCCTTTAGGAGGACACTCAGGATTTTTAGAAACTTACCTTAGGGTGAAGAAATAATTTTTTTGGGATGGCCTTAAATATGATATTCAAAATTTTGTGGCGGAATGTTTGGTTTTCCAGCAAAATAAAGTTGATACAATTAAGACACCGGGTCTTCTACAACCTTTATCCATTCCAAGTCAACGTTGGGAGGATATTTCAATGGATTTTATCACAAGTTTACCTAAGTCCGAAGGAAGGAGTGTCATCATGGTGGTAGTTGATAGACTTACCAAGTATGCACACTTTTGTTCATTATCTCATCCATTTAAAGCGATTATAGTCACTACTGCATTTATGGAAACAATTCAAAAGCTACATGGAAACCCGAAGATTATTGTAAGTGACAGAGATCCCATTTTTACAGGAAATTTTTGGACAGAATTATTTTCTTGTTTGGGTACTCAACTAGCTCATAGCTCATATTATCATCCTCAATCCGATGGTAAAACAGAGATAGTGAATAAATGTTTGGAAGTATATCTTCGTTGTTTTGTATTTGATAAGCAAGCACAATGGGTCAAGTGGTTACCTCTTGTTGAATGGTGGTATAACACTTCCTTTCATATTGCAAAAAAAATGACCCCATTTATGGCACTTTATGGATATCACCATCCATCACATCTTCTTTAAGGGAAAATTCTAGGGTTTAAGTAGTGGAGGATCACATCGAGCATCAATAAGAAGTTCTCCAACTCTTAAAGGATAACCTAAATTTGGCACAAAATCGAATGAAACAACAATCAGATCAACATCGCAGTGAGAGAACTTTTAATGTGGGAGACTGGGTATTTTTATGGCTACAACCATACAAACAAATGTCCCTCAAGCAAGCTAAGAGGGATAATAAATTATCGCCAAAGTACTATGGTCCTTACAAGTTTTTGCAAAAGATTGGTACTATGGCATACAAATTGGAGCTTCCTGCTTCTTCACGAGTACATCCAGTTTTCCATGTTTCATGCTTAAAAAAGGTTATAGGGGACAAACTTCTAGTTCAAACAATATTTCCAGAACTTGATGAGGAAGTAAAAACCATATTGGAACTTGAAAAAATCACAGAAACAAGAACTCGACAACTACGAAATCGATCAATTTCAGAGTTTCTCATTAAATGGAAGAACTTGCCCACTGAAGATTCTACATGGGAGGGTGAGAATTTCATACAAAATCACCCAGAGCTACTCAAGCGCTGAGGACAACAATTTTTTGAAGGAGAGGAGCATGTTAGGTCCCTATATTACTAGTATAGTCCCTTATTGTTGTTAGTGTAACCCCCTTATTGTTATTGTTGTACCCCTGTAACCCCCATATTGTTATTATTATGCGCTTCAATTATTATTGTTAGGTCAGCTAGGATTACATTGTGGCCCCATGGACTCCTATATATGGAAAGGAGGTTTTATCATTTGTATCATCAAAGAATTGTTCATTTATGTAATGTATTGGAGGTTGTCCCCTCTAAGAGGCTAATTTCTAAGGCGTTGATCTCTCTTTTCTTCTATTTTTGGAGTTGGTTTCATAACAAAATGAGAATCTACTTAATGCATGATTTTAATGAAAGAGAATGCACTCAAAGAGATTTTTAGTTTTCAATCATTAAACAATGTAATTTAAGTTCAATAATAAATTTAAAACATGATTTTTCAATTCAACTAGATCTAATGCATTTTAACGAAAAGAAAAATTTGAGACGAAAACTAAAAGAATGCAAATTTCCTTAATGCAAAAAGGATGCAACCACACATTAAGAATACAATCTGGTTTTGAACACTTTGTAACGAAATTCCTCAAAAGGCTACAATACCTATGAGTTCAAGCACAAAGAGGAGTTCCAAAGTGTGGGCTCAAAACAAGGCATTCATTCCCTTTTACGACAAGTAATCATAGAAATAATACTTTTCAGCTGAACAATGAGCAATGTAATCCATGCTCACAAGTAAACAAGCAGAAAAAATGAACTTGGACAGACACTTGAGACTTGATCACTCAATTAACCAAAAATGAAAAGGAAATCAACTAGATATGGCTCACCAAGCAAGGATATTGACTCAATCAGCAAGGCATTGTCCCGCAAAGCATGCAACCAGGCAATTGATGCATAATCCTAGAAAAACCTTGGATATAAGGATTCACATCCAAACATAAAGAACAAAAAAAAACCAAAAAATAAGCCAATGAGCCAATCAAACCAACTTGAGTGAAGGGGAGAACATGTAAATCGTACAGAGAAAAGGACCAGAAGGGCAAGACACACTAGTGAAATACTTAGGGAAAAACATTAATTTTCCAGACACATTGGAATTGGCGTGACTTTAGGGGCTGAAAATAGGGCCAACATCCCGATGGCATGGCTTTATAATTGACAACTAGCACAAATCAACGTGACTGTGAGACAAATAAAAGTGCCAATTTCTGAAAAAAATAAAAAAGAAAATAAAAATTTCTCCTAACCAAGACCAGACTCACCACTTCAAGAAAAAACTAAAAGATTGTAATTGATGAAAAACATAGGAACAAATAGGGAAATGGTTGTTTGACTAAATTCGTCAAATGAATAAGACCTCAAAGAGTGACAAACTCAACGGAAAACTCCCCAGTGGAGTAGCCAATTCGTTGTCCAGGTAAATCCCCTCTATAGACAAAGGAAATCCCTCTAGCCCTAGGGTGGGCCTAACAACTACAAGAACATACTAAAATCTACCTTCCTAGATTGTAAATGAAATTCAGAGCAAGGAAGATGACCTACCTTGTCCTGATGCTATGTTATCGTCTTCCGTTGAAGCTTCTTGATCTTTCATTCTCCTCAAGCTCGATACACGCTGCTGCCAACATCCAATTACCTGTAGAGACAGTAAAGACACCATGACAAGCTTAAAACCATGAAAAAAATAAAACAATTAAAACCCATCTAACTATCAAGGAATGCCAAAAATATCATTATAAATGTAAACAAGAGTGGAAGATAAACATCAGTTTCATTTTATTATGATAAAGACAATGGGAGTTTACAACCAATCCTTGATGTTGATGCTCTTCTTTGGCAGGTCTGTATCCAAGCACATTTTGCAACACCCTCATAAATAAAGGTCCAAGATCTCACTATGTTCCCAACACACAAAAACAATCACACTGTGCTCTATTATCCCGAAGCTATACTTTCTTCTCATCTCTAGTTAACTGCTTCGAACTAGCTAATTCTAACCAGCCAGCTCTAACTCTAACTATGACTCAGACTCAGACTCAGACTAAGACTAAGACTCAAACTAAAACTAAGGTATCAGAGGTGAAAGAGGTCTTCTTATATAATAATGGAGGAGGAGGATATGGACCCTCAAATAATGGGGAAGAAGCTTATCCTTTGAAGTAGTTCCTATTTTATGGAAACAAGAAACCCAAAGGGGAATTCCTCGACCATATCCTCAAAACAAACTTCCAGCTTGACGCCTCATGAAGATTCTATTCATGGAAACTTAATTTCTATTTTAAAAATTTTCCAAAATAGGATCAGTGCAGGTCCAACATTAAGATAGAGTGCCGATTGGCGTGGGTGCTAGTGCAGGTCAGACACTGAGACAAATTTCTGACCTTGAAAACTAGGTTTTTATAGGTATCTTCGAGAAAAGTTGTAAAGGGAGATGAATTTGCGGATAAATTATGGTTCAGGGGTATGTATTCCATGCTTGGAAAGTACACAAGGGTCATTTTATGGGTCCTCCAGGATCAAGGAATTAGGAGTACAAGGACAGTGACAAATTACTATGTAACAAGGTGAGATTATTAAATAAATGATGAGTGGGAGGAGAAAACCCTTTGTAAATATATCACAATTGGAGATCGGGGTTGGAACGTTTAAACATAAGATGTGAGTAGGAGGGAATGTGATTTGTGATGGGGGTGATGATATGGTAATGAGGTGGCGCCTAGACAATACCGCAAATCACGAATCAGGAGTTCTGTTAGGAGAAACAAGAGGTAAGTGTTAACACTTGTGAAGTGAGATGTCCGATGAACATAGGGTGCCATGGTAGGACGAAGATGGGGCCCATTTAATATCGCAAATCGCGAATCAAGAGTTTTTTTTTAGGAAAAGGGGTTAAAGGTTGGGATTCGCGAAGTGCAATGTGCAATGAGAATGGAGGTGACATGGCATGACAGACTGTGGGGCCCATTTACATCGCAATCGAGGAATCAGGAGTTTTGTTAAGATGAACGAGAGGTAAGTGTTAAAACTTTCAAAGTGTGATGTGTGATGAAAGGAGGGTGATGTGGCATGATATACAGTGGGGTCCATTTACATCACAATCATGGAATCAAGGGTTTTGTTAAGAGAAACGGGAGGTAAGTGTTTGTAATGTTCCAAATGGGAAAGAATAAGCTCAGTAGGGAATATCTTAAGATATTCCACTATGGATTCACAACAGTATGGAAACACACTAGCAATTATAAACCAGAGATAGCCTGGTAGGGCATTTACTAGTTATATCACCTCTAAAGAGAGGGTGAAAACCAGAGGCTTACTGGCCCGTTCCAGACTCTGTCTATAGAAAGCTGATGAAACACAACAAGTGTGGGAAAAACACACTCCTCTTAGAGTTTACTGCCCTTTGGATCCTTAGATCTACAAATCTAAAGAATGGATCCAAAAGGCATAAAACTCCAAGAGGAGTGTGTTTTTCC
The DNA here is from genome assembly GCA_034641835.2 of Pinus albicaulis. Taxonomy (NCBI): domain Eukaryota; kingdom Viridiplantae; phylum Streptophyta; class Pinopsida; order Pinales; family Pinaceae; genus Pinus; species Pinus albicaulis. The sequence goes on from CM076582.1 coordinate 142,577,943, forward strand.
CACACTTTCTGTGTTTCATCAGTTTTCTATAGACATAGTCTGGAACGGGCTAGGAAGCCTCTGGTTTTCACCCTCTCTTTAGAGGTGATATAACCAGTAAATGCCCTACCAGTCTATCTCTAGTTTAGAATTGCTGGTGTGTTTCCATACTGTTGTGAATCCAGAGTGGAATATCTTAAGATATTCCCTACTAAGCTTATTCTTCCCCATTTGGAACATTACAGTGGTATCAGAGCATGATCTCTGGCCCAGCCTGTGAGATCAAGATATCATAGAAGTGCAGAGGAGAAGCAGAAATCAGACAGCAGAAAGTATGAAGAAGATGAGTTTAATCTCATCTATTTTCAAATCTAAGAAGAGCCTCCCCAAGGAGGATGTGAAAGAAGAAAAGAGAAGAAGCAGTGAAGCTCCCAAGGAGTTTCAAAAAGAAGATTTTCCAAACAAATCTACAAGATCTGTGCATGAGGAACATTTTGAATCCTTGTCTCACGGATATGTGCACTCAACAATATCATTAGAGCTTCAAAATTTTTCCAGTGAATCCTTCATGAAGGGGGAAAAAGAAGGTGTGAGCTTGATTGATGCATTGCCAAGGGCAAGATATTCATTTGGTGAAGAGTCCTCATCTCAAGAGGAAAGCATGAAGGTTTCTCCTTCAATAGTTGATCAAGATCTATTGTCTCTCATTGATGATGGGACAATTTCAGTTATTGAAGAGGAGGAGAAGGCAAGAGATGATAACACGGTCAAAACAAAGGCACCTCAAGCGCTTCATGAGGAAGAGGTTGGAGCACTTGCTCCAAGAGGAGAGACTCTTGAACTCTTGCAAGGAGTCCTACAGGATCTCATGCATGAAAAGCATGTACTATCACTGATTAATGATGAGGTCTTGGAGATAGGGGAGGTAGGATAAGAGGAAGGGCATCATAAGGTGGAGAGAATGAACCCTTCTCTACTTCAAATCTTGGAAGCACAAATAAGGCAAGAATACTTATGCATTGAAGGTAGGGACAAATCTGTCTCCCTACATCCACATTCTACTCTATGCCTTGACACCTCTTTGCAAGGAGGCACTTTATCAGGAGCACCTCTTTATATGAGTAAATATAAAGTGTTCTCTCAACTATGGGCAGCATATACATCCTTGGCTAAAGAGGGAGCCTTGGGATAAGCTAGCACAATGCAGAGAATCTCTCAAGAATTTAGGAGAGAGATGAGAAGTTTCCTGAAAGGGACATTGCAAACTCTCACTCAGATATATGTGCTAAGAAAGGAGAAATCAGAGATCTATGATGGCATGAGCATGAGGGCCCATGGAAACTCCATATCTTTGGGGCAGCCCATGATCTCTTCATTCAAAAAGGATATTTCTGAAGATGGCAAGGGGATCCTAACCCTCTTGTATACATGGGCCAAAAGGAGGAAGTTTTGGAAAATAAGGACTTTCTAAGGGGAAGTTGATTTCCATATGCTCCAATCTTATCTTGTGCAAGAACAGTTGCAAATGGGGCAAAAAAAGGAAGATTATAATGCTCCAACATGTGATCTTGATATCAAGGATGTCAAAGATGGGAACCATGACAAGACAGGGGTTGCATTTCAGACCTCTATAGCGCTGTCATTCTTGGAGAGCTTGGATCCTTGTTGGGATTCCCAACTCATGAAGGAATACTCCAAGGACCTTTTCACATGGGGGTTCTTGAAGGGGAAATAAAGGATGAAAGGTTCAAAGTGGTAGATGGAGTTATCTATTTCTATAATCTTATTCTTTTGGCTAGTGACTCCAAACTCAAGGAGGGACTATTTGATGCCATCTATGAAATCCTACTTTCCAAACCCACTGGATTTGTAAAAGCATATCATAATCTCTTGGGTGGTTTCATATGGGAAGGTTTCAAGGAAGATGTGTACTCTCATATGAAGATGTGCATGGACTACTTGGTAGAGGAGGAGGAACATAGTTCTTGGGAGGAGCCACCATTCACACCTCCTTATTATTTGAGTGTGAGAGGGAACTCATCCATGAGTTACCCCACTGATGTAAAACAAGTATATAGAGAGGCTCATCCTCTTGAGCATTATTATATATCTCCTATATGATTATATTTTTCTGACACTCATTTGCAGGACATGGTGCCAATATGGGGCACTAATTATGATGGTTTTCATGGACCATCCAAGGCCATGAACTATTTTAATGCAGGCCAATCCTTTGAGAACCTTGGAAAGCTATTATATTCCTCATGGTGTGATACCTTTACACCAACCATGATGTACATTCTCCAAGCATTCCAAAGACTTGAGGCAGTAAACAAGTGTTGGGGGAGACACTTGACATATCTTATTCTATGGCAGTTGAGGATCAAACTGCACTGGTTGCACATGAGGGAACATCTTCCTTCTTATCTATCACACATGGAAGCTAGCATGATTCTAATCATGATCCCACAATCTGAATATGTCCTTATCCTTGTTGGAGGCATAGTTGGAGGAAAGGCACATTTGTTGACTGTGCCCTTGGGGAAAGGAGTTCCCCACTCTTTTTGCATTGCATGCTTCCATGGGAGCATGAGATTTTGAATGGCCACTATGATAGATCACTTGTCTCTTTGTAAAGTGAGCCATATGTTGGTTAGTGAGATGCCTCTCTTATGTATTGGGGAGGAGATCTTCTATGGATTGCCAAGCTAGGAGGTGATCCACTTCATTTTGATGATAGCATGGGGATGGGAGTATTTCATGGATCATGAAAACCCCATGATAGACATCACTTCTATATTGAGGAGGCCATGGATCACCAAGAAGGTTTCCACAACAACCTTCCATTTCTTCATGATGAGAGCCTTTGAGTTTATTAATTAAGGGAAACCTTGTATATTAAGGAAGGGCCATTGGGAGAACAAAGATATTGTAGAAAATTCATAGCAATGGAGGAGACTATTTGATGAGGAGGCCACAAGAGAAGGAAACGAAGTTTTCCATCACCCTTGCAATTGCTTGAGGACAAGCAACATTTAGGAGGGGGAGACTGTAATGTTCCTAAATTAGCTTCAGCTAATTTGGAACATTAATTTTTCCCTATTTATTTTGTATTTCATGATTAATGAATAAATTGTAAAGGAGGATATATAATCCTCTTGAAAATCAAGAATAAATCAGTGCCTATGTGAAAAGGGACATATTTAGGCCATTGGAATAAAATCTTGCAGGTGTGAAAGGGCCAAGACCACCAAAGGAGATCCTATTTGACCAAGTCAACAATGCTGTCTAGGTTCATTGAACCTCCTTGATGGACTGCGTTGTTCTAGAAGGGGTTTCCAAGTGTGAAAGGAACCAAAAGATGACAGTGGTTTAGGGTTTACCAAGAGACTCAAATCTTATAAAAGGAGGATGAAGGCTCACGAGGAGGTTGTTGATGATATTTCATTTTTTGAGCTTGCTAAGGCAACTCCATTTCTCTTTGTTGTTTAGCAAGAGAAAGAGAGGATCTCCTGTTTAGGAATCCTCCATCCTTCTTTGAGTAGCTCTTGGAGGGAAGTGTGCTAGATTGAACCACTATCTGGTTGGAGGCCAAGCCATGCTTGCATAGACATCGCTGGCTCATTGAGGGTTTTGCTGCTACTGTAAGTGTAGTAAGTGGTGACTCAGATCTGTAAGGATCTAATTGTTTTGAGGGATTTCTCTTAGGGAGGGTCTCTTGTGACCACCCGGAAGAGGATCTCTATTTTATTCTCATTTCATATCTGTATATTTCCTATATTATCATATTATGTTCAAGCTAAAATGCTATCTCCTTAGGGAACTGCATTATTTCCTATGTACTGCTTCACTATTGTTTAGATCTTTCATTGTACTTTTTTCTGGTGATTGCGGCTTGCCTCTCACCCTGAAGATTTATGAAGTAGCTTGCTGATATATAATTTTCAGATCTGATATGTATCATTAAGAAATTCATCTTCAGAAATTACTGAAGCTTTCTGCAGTTCTGTGTACAAAAAGTTAGATCTACATCTTGTTATGCAATATTTTGTAAAAACCCCAAGGGGATCTTGATTAGAAGGCTGAGTAGTTTCTAGATCTGGTATGGATCTGATGTTTCAGACATCAATATATTGTAGATATGAGTTCTAATATTACACTTCTGAAGCACACTTAGAGGGATGTTGTTCATTTATTTATGCAACTTTTACATACATTGTAGCTCCTATTTCTGAAGATTTATTGCTTATTTCCTCAAGTAATTCACTGTATTTCTTAAGGAAATCCTTTTAAATTCTGATTTTCTGCTGCTATACTGTAATATATGTCTTATGAATGATTCCCAGTGACTCTCTACTGAATCTGCGCAATTCTTGAAGTGGGTTTTCCTTGTCACATCAGCGCTTCTCTTTAGCTGATTTTTAACTAGTCAGCTTCGTGGGAGATCTTTATAAGGACCTTAAACCCATTTTTTTTTCCTGAAATTTAGCATGGAGGTCCCAAAGAGCCTATAATAAGGGAACCCAGACCTTTTCCATGTTATTCTTGCACCATTTTTCTTATACAATGTTTCCCTTGAGCCTATTGCAATTTTTCCTGGAAGTGGAATTTCCCTCTCCTTGCTTGTTTGGTTTTTGGCTCCTCTTTTGGATCCATTATTTAGATATATAGATATAAGGATAAAAAAGGGATTAAAGTCCAATAGAAGTGTGTTTTTCCCACACTTGCTGTGTTTCATCATTTTTCTATAGACAGAGTCTGGAACGGGCCAGGAAGCCTCTGGTTTTCACCCTCTCTTTAGAGGTGATATAACCAGTAAATGCCCTACCAGTCTATATATGGTTTAGAATTGCTGGTTTTTTCCATACTTATGTGAATCCATAGTGGAATATCTTAAGATATTCCCTAATGAGCTTATTCTTCCCCATTTGGAACATTACCGGGTAGCACTGTAATGTTCCAAATGGGGAAGAACAAGCTCAGTAGGGAATATCTTAAGATATTCCACTATGGATTCACAGTAGTATGGAAAAAAACTAGAAATTATAAAATAGAGATAGAATGGTAGGGCATTTGCTGGTTATATCACCTCTAAAGAGAGGGTGAAAACCAGAGGGTTTTCAGCCCGTTCCAGACTCTATCTATAGAAAACTGATGAAACACAGAAAGTGTGGGAAAAACACAATACTAATGGATTTTTATTCCCTTTGGATCCTTATATCTATAGATCTAATTAATGGATCCAAAAGAGGAGCCAAAAACCAAACAAGCAAGGAGAGGGAAATTCCACTTCCGGGAAAAACTACAATAGGCTCAAGGGAAACACTGTATAAGAAAAATGGTGCAAGAATAATGTAGATAAGCGTTGGGTTCTATTAGTATAGGCGGTTTGGGACTTCCATGCTGAATTTTAGGAAAAAAAAACGGGTTTAAGGGCCTTATACAGATCTCCCACGAAGCTGACTAGTTAAAAATCAGTTAAAGAGAAGAGCTTATGTGACAAGGAAAACCCACTTCAGGAATTGCGCAGTTTCAGCAGAGAGTCATTGGGAATTAGTGATAAGACATATATTATAGTATATCAGTAGTAAATTAGACTTTTAAAGGATTTCCTTAAGAAATACAGTGAATTACATGAGGAAATAAGCAAGAAATCTTCAGAAATAGGAGCTGCAATGTATGTAAAAGTTGCAGAAATAAATGAACAACATACCTCTAAGTGTGCTTCAGCAGTGTAACATTAGAACTCAGATATACAGCAGATTTATGGCTGGAACATCAGATCCATACCAGATCTGGAAACTACTCAGCCTTCTAATCAAGATCCCCTTGGGGTTTTTACAAAATATTGCATAACAAGATGTAGATTTAAATTTTTGTACACAGAACTACAGAAAGCTTCAGTAATTTCTGAAGATTAATTTCTCAATGATACATATCAGATCTGAACATTAGATATCAGCAAGCTACTTCATAAATCTTCAAGGTGAGAGGTAAGCCTCAATCACCAGAAACAAGTACAATGAAAGATCTAAACAATAGTGAAGCAGTACATAGGAAATAACGCAGTTCCCTAAGGAGACAGTGTTATATCTTGAACATAATATGACAATATAGGAAATATACAGATCTGAAATGAGAATACAATAGAGATCCTCTTCCGGGTGGTCACAAGACACCCTCCCTGAGAGAGATCCCTCAAAACAATTAGATCCTTACAGATCTGAGTCACCACTAACTACACTTACAGCAGCAGTAAAACCCTCAATGAGCCAGCGATGTCTATGCAAGCATAGCTTGGCCTCCAACCAGATAGTGGTTCAATCTAGCACACTTCCCTCCAAGAGCTACTCAAAGAAGGATGGAGGATTCCTAAACAGGAGATCCTCTCTTTCTGTTGCTAAACAAAAAAGAGAAATGGAGTTGCCTTAGCAAGCTCAAAAAATGAAATATCATCAACAACCTCCTCATGAGCCTTCATCCTCCTTTTATAAGATTTGAGTCTCTTGGTAAACCCTAAACCACTTTCATATTTTGGTTCCTTTCACACTTGGAAACCCCTTCTAGAACAGCGCAGTCCATCAAGGAGGTTCAAGAGATGACAATTGTAACATGAATGAAAGTTAAAACTGCGATAAGCTGATTGCAATGAAAGGGTAAGGGGTCCACAATGATTAGGTGCAGTAAGTTATATCATATAATATATGATATTACAAATGTTTGTTGTGGTGCGGGTAGAGCTTCTTTTTAACTATAAAAAATGGATTTTAATAGTTAAAAAATGGGTTTCAAAAGAAATGAAACAATGGACTTTGGGTTTTTTGGAAAAATGAAAGGTAAAAGAGGGGAAATGAAATGAATGAAGGTAGAAATGAAATTTTCTCACCATTATACTTTGATAGTGACACTTTCATCTTACAACCAAACTGAAAAGGTATATTGATTCCTTAGATAATGATGACCAGAATTCGAAAAATATTTGAAAAAACAGTGCTAACAATGACTCCTATTGGGGATGAAGTCCTCCCTATGAGGCTTCAAGGACTATAGAATTAGTGCCTTAAAAAAATCTTTAAACTCAGAAGACTTCTTGGAAATTATGACTAGGACTGGCCATTGACTAACTGTACTCAAGGCTAACCATATATATAGACACAAGTACCATTAGGCATGGAGTTTTATTGACACATCACACCAGATATTTACAATGGAAAGAATCAACTAACTTACTAAAAAAAGAACTTCTTGTGAAAATTAGCATTGACTGGGCCTTTAGTCAACTAGTCATCATCCAAATGTTTGAGCAGAAAAGTATTGTTTTCCAAAACTTCAACAATTCTAAATGGTCCAAACCATAAATTGTCAAACTTACCATGCTTTCCATGGTATTCTCTCTTGGAATTCTAGTGTAGCACCAAATCATTCTACCTGAACAATTGTTGATTTTCTCTTTTGTCAAAAATATATTTGACTTTATTCTGATACTTCTATGTTTTATCCATCATTGATTCTCTAATTTGGTGTGCCTCTATCGACTGCAACATTCTCCTTTGGATTGGATTTTCATCATCAACTTCATCTTGTAGGAACTTCATCACCGGAAGAGCTAATTGAAAAGGAATTACAGCATCAGTACCATATACAAGTTGAAATGGAGATATTCCAATTAATTTTTTGACACTTACACTATCTGCCCAAAGAGCATGTACTAGCTGAGTGTCCCAATTTCTCTTATTTTCAAGCAAAATTCTCTTAATGATCCTCACCAAAATTTTATTGGATGACTCGCCTAACCCATTACCTTGAGGGTAATAAGGCATGGAATGAGTCAATTCAAGTCCATATTACTGACAAAAGTTGTAAATCTTAGTAGACTTAAAGGCCATTTCATTATCAGTTACTAACTTCTCTGGACAACCAAATCTTGAATTAATGTTTTCCAATAGAAATTTGATAATTATTGTATCAGTATCATTCTTGGTTGGTACAAATTCAATCCATTTAGTAAAATAGTCTGTAGCTGTGAGAATCCATCTATGCTGTCCTGATGAAGGTGAATGAATTTCATCAATGAAGTCTAACCGCCACTATTGGAAAAGAACATCTGCTGAAATAGGAATAAGAGGTAATGGTAGAAATTTTTGTTTACCAAAAAACTTCTGACATTCGACACAGCTCCTAAATTTGGAAAAAAAATCAGAGAAAAGAGTTGGCCAATAATAGCCAGCTCTTAAGATTTTTTTTGCAGTGGCTTTCCAATACAAATTCCCTCCACACAATCCTGCATGTATCTCTATCATAATCTCTTGGGATTCAGCTTCATCTACACATCTTAATAAGACTCCAACAGGGTCCTTCCAATAAATATGGTCTTCCAAAATGTAATACTTAACAACTCTCAATTTGAAATATCTCCTCTTTGAATTCTCCATTTCATCGGGACGGTTGAAATTTAACAAAAAGTATACTATATCCTTGTACCGATATGAATGAAATATTTCAGGATAATTAGAAATACCTTCTCCATCTTCTCCTTTAGCTACCTCTACGTTCAGATTTAAATCCTTGCAGTTAGATTCAGCCATCAAGCGAGCCAAGCCTTGACCTTTTATCAATTTAGTTCGTCTGATCTCAATATCAAATTCCAGAATTTTGGTCAGCCATCGTCCCCTTCTTCCATATTTATCTAGCTGCAGTTAAACATCCTTAACAGTAATGTTGGGTACAAAAGAAACTATTTTTGAATGCAGCACATAAACTCAAAAATACTTCAAAGCCTTAACTAGTGCATATGCTTGTTTTTCAGTCAAGTTGTACTTTAATTCAGCATCCCTTAAAGCATGAATGAAAAATGAAATAGGCTTCTCTAAACCTTCTTCATTCTTCTGTAACAAGACAACTACAATTGTTTCTTCTGAAGCATATGAAAAAATCAGAAAATATTTTTCAAAATCAAGACTAATCAAAACCGGAGCTTCATTCAAGGAAGACTTGATTGCTGAAAATGAATTCTTTGCTTCATCTTGCCATTTAAATTTTGCATGTTTTTTTAGCAAGACATTTATGTGTTTGATCAGCTCCGCAAAGTTAGGAACAAAACCCCTCAGAAAAATGATTTTCCCTAAAAATGACTTCCATTATTTTTTATTCCTTGGCAAACCAATCTTATGAATAACTTCTACTCTTCTCGGATCAATATAGATGCCACTTTCTGTTACAATATGTCCCAATAATTTCCCTTCTTCGATAAGAAAGGATGACTTTTTTGGGTTCAAGGACAAACCAAACTTTCTGCATTTGTGAAAAAAATGTTTCAAATGTTTCAAGTTGTCTTCATCATATTTTTAGTAGATTGTGATGTCATTCAAATAGATAACTACAAATATGTCTTTTTTATCCCGCAAAGGGAATATCCATTGCCTTCTGAAAAGTTGCACCTGCATTCATCAGACCAAATGGCATTTTGTTGTACATGAATGTACCCCAGGGTGTGGTAAATGTTGTATTTTCTCTATCTTGTCTGTCAAATGAATTCTTTTTATAGCCTGAAAATCCATCAATCATTGACAATCTTTTGGATCCTACAACCTTCTGCAAAATATAACTCATCTTGGGCAGTGGATAGTTATCTTTCAATGAACACTGGTTTAGGTTGTGAAAATCAACACAAATTATTATCGCTCCATTATTTTTTCCGAACCAGGACTATATGAGCTACCCAGTTAGAAAATATCAATGGAAGAATTATCTTTTCTTCCAATAATTTGCTAATTTATTTCTCAATGATTCGGAGCAGCATGGGATTGAGATGTATGATTTTTTGTGCTACAGGATTTGCATCTGTTTTCAAAAGAACCTTGTGCTCCATTATGCCTCTATCATAAGTTTTCAGCTCACTATAAGACCATGCAAAAATATCAGGAAATTATTTCAACAACTTGATATATTTTGTTTTGGTTTCAAGAGAAAGGAATTTGGACACTTTGACTAATTTTTGTTGATCCTCTACGCCAATGTTACATTATATTGTACTCTGTCCATCAAATTTACTTTCAGGTTTGAGAAAAACATCATTATCATTGAACAATATTTATAAAGGAACTAAGCCTTTAGGAATATAGTTAGTTTTCAGATCTATAATGTTATTCCCATCCATGGTTTTCTTAAAAGGCCTGCTATTTTGATTTTCAACAATGTCCTACTCATCATCAATTTGTATGTCTACAAACTCTTCAACGCACTCTAAAAATTTCTGAATTTCCTTGTCACCTCAAATAATTTCCAGTATTTGATGTTTTCAGGAATTGAAGGCATGTTTTTTATTTCAAAATCATAGGTTTCCCTAACATCTAGAGGAACTTTAAAATTACTAGCAACAATAGCTAGTGAATCAACCATTTGATTTTCCTCTCTAGTGACAAAATTTATATTAAATGTTGAAAAATAATACTCAATCAAGTCCCAGACTTTATTCCTATAATTTTTCAGCTTGGATTTTTTCACTTGGTAGTTGTTTCTCACCTGATTTATCACCAAATTTGAATCAGCAAAAGCAATAAGCTGCTCTACTCCCAAATATTTCTCTTCCTTCATACCTAGCACAAGCACCTCATATTCATCAGTGTTGTTAGTGGTAGAAAATTGCAGTTTATATGACATAGTTACCCTTTGCTGAGTAGGAGAAAAGAGGACTACATTGAATCCCAATCCTTCTCTTGATGAGGCTCCATCAAAGTAAAATTTCTAGATCCATCCTCCTTCTAAATGATGCTCATTTGTACCTTGAAAGTGTTGTTTTTCACTTATTTCAAGTTGGAAATTGTTATCATTGGTAGTAAGGTGTAGTATTGATGACCCCAATTCCTTTTCTTCAACATATATGGGATGGTTTGAAGGATTATGCAGATCACTAATGATGTAGACCATTTGGGTTTCCCTATACATCCTTCTGAATTACCCTCCAAACACTGGGATGGTGGCATATGACATGTCCATCTGAAGGGTATCTCCCAATTTTTTAGACCAAGATATGGAAAGTAGCATCCCAAATCTAGAAGGAATGTCTGCAACTACAATTTCCATCACTAAGATTTTCATAGGTAGTTGGGTAAGAGAAACAACCAAGTCCTTAATTACTCCAAGGCACTTGTATTTTTTGGAATCAAAGGTGTAGATTTCATGGTATTTCTTGATGATCTCTAATCCCAATTCACCCATCACTTTCTTTGGCATGAGATTGTGAGAAGCTCCAGAATCTAACAAACAATTATGCAGCAATTTGTCATGTATATTGAGTGATAGATAGAAAGGTGGTGAGTTGTAATCATTTTGATCTTGGAAATGACAACCTAGATAAATAGTGGGATGTTCATCCTCAATATTGACTGAGTTGGGGGCAAGAGGTGGTTGAAGAAGACTTTTAAAAGACTTTTTATATGCTAGATTTTTCAACAATTCCAGAAGTGGGACTGGAATTTTGATTTTATTCAATTTAGATTTGAAACTGAAATAAATTGGAACTAATTCCTTATTTTCTACAGTGATTTTGATAATTGGGGCTAAATTTTGGAGTGGAGGAACCCCTTTGACTTTGGCCTTCTGTTTGGCAGCTTGTTTCTCCGAATCTGATTTTTTTTGGGATTGCTGAACAGGGCCTTTAGACCTCGAAGGATAGTTTTTGTTTTGAGCTTCTTGCTATTTTTTATCATTTTTTACATAAATTTGGTCATTTTCATCATCTGAAAACAAATAAATTCTTGACTGGTCTTCGTATTCTTGCAAAGTCAAACAAGTTGACTGTGATGTTTCTCCTACAAGGTTCATTTCTTCATTTTCTTCCTCATGTTCTTGCTACTCTTCTTCAGCAAAATTATTCGAGGCTGAACATTTTGATCATCAGCATTCCTTCTTGGGCACTGTAAGATTTTTTGAGGTTGAAAAGGCCTCCTGAAGGAAGTCTGATTTCTATTTGCCTCATTTTGATTGGCTCTAGCAGTTGTTTTTTTTTCAAGCTCTAAATTTGTCATCTTAGAGGCAAGTTCCTTGATCAAATTGGACATTTGATCAATCTTTTCTTCTACTATAAGAGACTTAGAAGAAGAAGGTTTGTATTCTTTAATATTCATTTTGTCTTTTGCTACCTTTTCTTCCTCCATTTTCAACTTATTAGAAGCCATGAGATTAGACTGCACTCCAATTGCAGCCTCTTGGATATCCATCAATGTATGTGCTTTCTCAGCCCTTAACCACAAAGCAAACTCAGAATCTAGATCATTTGCAAAATTTATCATAGCTATAATTGTAGGAGGCTTAATTTCTTTGGGAATTTTCTGATAAATATTATTAAACCTCTTGGTAAAATAAGCCAATGACTCATCTGGTTTCTTCTTCAGAGTTCCAAATTCTGTAAGGTAGTACACATAGTATTTCCTATCACCCAATTGCTTTACAAATATTTCCTCCAATTCATCAATTCATGTTATTGAGTTTGGAGGCTTACTTCTAAACCATTTACGAGCTTCACCATCCAAGCTCTAAACAAAGAGTCTTGACCAGACATCTTCATGTTCGACATTTTGGTTGTTATCATAACTATATACTCCTTAGCAGAAACTCCTTCTCCCTCCCCGATGTATTTTGGCAGATATTTCAAGTAATATCCTTGAAGGAGTGGATGCAAAGGTTGAGGAAGATCAAGTGGAGCATATCTTGCAGCCACTATCTGCTGCATCCTTATAAGGGCAGGCTGAGCCATATTTTGTTGATGTACAGTTGATGGATGACCAGTTGATGTAGCTGTTTGGTAAATAACAATTACAATTTGTGGATTATTAATTTTATTTAGAACAACAGAAAATTGGAAATATTGAACTCATTCTTCAGGCTTGGGGACTGAAAATAGTGGATTCTCAAAGAGATGAATAGATGATGTGTTGAATTCACCTTATACAGAAGAATTAGATTCAAAAGCTATCTCTTGAGGGGATAAGGTTAATTCAACTTTATTTTTCTAAGCTAGGAAATCAGATAAGTTGAATGTGAGGCCTTCAGGAACACTCTTTTAGTGGATGAGAAGAGGATAACCAACAGTTGGATTTCTAGATAAAGGAAAATATTCTTACTAAGGAGTGATGAAAGACTGGTATTCAGGATGAGTTTGGAGGAAATTTAAAATGGTCTTAAAATATTCTTCAGTCAAAACATCCCTATAAATAAAAGGTGCAATTTCCAATACTTGCTCTAACTCCCCTTCAGTTAGCAAAAACTCTTCTGTTTCCTTATTGATATTTAATAACTGTATTTTTTCCTCTTTGATTGAAATAATGCTTACTTCAAATTTACTAATTTCAAATTTATCAATTGAGGAATGACAAAAAATTTCAGCTGAGCTTAGATTAACAACATCTTCTTTATCTTCTAGGGAAGAAATTTCGATTTTAGATTTTTCAGCAAGATCTTTAGAAACCGAAACTTCTTTTGATTCTAAAGTAGATGAGGGTACCTTTTGCTTTGGAATTTATTTTTTTTGTACCTTTTTCACTGACTGTGATGTGGCCTCAACTAATCTTTGTTTTCCCTTTTCATCTTTAATGATCTTCTCTGGGTCTACAACACAGTAGGTGATCTCTGATTTCTCCTTGTAGTTGTAGGTTTTCAAACCCATTTTACTCTCTCTGGAGTTTCCAGGTGAACTAATTTGCAATCTTCTTCAAGTCACCAATTCTTATTCACCATTAAGAATTTACATTAGCAATTCAAAACAAGATACGTCGGGAGAATACTTTGTTTCAAGGCCTTCGTCTCCCAGTAGATGCACCAAAAGATGTTGGTGCTGGAATCAGCACTTGGACTGCAGCAAGCACCTAACTAGACACATCCTAAACTCTAAAGAAATTTAATGATTTGTTTTATAAGATTGGTAGGCGGTTTAAACTCTTATTCATTGAAAATGGATTTAAGTCAAATCCACATTTTTACTAATGAGGGTATTGGATCATGATGTGGTAGAAAAGAGTGCATTTGTAGCCTATGAGGAGAAGAAAATGTAAAATGAGAGAAAAAACAATAGGTCTACAAAGTAGAAATCTACTGAATTTGGTAGAAATTAACACAAGTAGTAGTTTAACAATATTTCATTAAGAGAAAGCTATTTCTAGTCTTACAATATTCTCACTGAAATATTATAAAAGATAACTGTCATGAGTGATGCTCTTTCCACTGTTATTATATATATTTTACCAAGAAGGCTCACTGTGTGAGACTAAAAAAAATTGATAAAACACATGAACATTTCAAGACACTGATAAAAACTCATAACACTATGAGGAATTGCAAACTGCAACTGAAGATAATAAGATATGGAAAAACAAGTGGAAATTGACGATACACACACCAGATGGTAATAAGTCCTCAGAAGTTATTTTCTATTTCATTCACTAAAAAGAGTACTGATCATATGAGTTAAGATTCTAAAACCACGAACCCTTACTTCATAGCAATTTGTCACATATATACACAAATATAAAACTGTCATCCCCACATAAGGAGTAAATTTGTTCCTAAAGTTTATTACCATCTCGCGTAAGAGATGAGGCTTATTCAAAAAATTTAATACAAAGTGCTATGACATAATAAAAATAAACAACATCAAGGCTAACAATTTGAAGTGGTTGTATGATGTGGCAGTTTATAGGAAGACTCCTCCTCTGTTCTGGTGTAACCAACTCCACAAAAAGTGTAAACAACAGTGAAAGTGACATGTGGCTATTCCTTGAATGTTGCTTGGTGCTGAGAGTAATGGTAGAAATATGTTTCAGAGAAACTTTGCCACTGTTCCTTTTCTTTTGTTTCTTGTTTGTTGTGATAGGGATGGAGTCGAATTAAAAGAGATAGCGGGGTTTCATTTTATTAGCGAGTGAGATTATTAAATAAATGATGAGTGAGAGGAGAAAACACTGTGTAAATATATCACAATCACAGATCGGGGTCGAAACGTTTAAAAATAAGACACAAGCGATATGGAATGCGATTTGTGATTGGGGTGGTGATGTGGCAATGAGGTGGGGCCCAGACAATACTGCAAATTGTGAATCAAGAGTTATGTTAAGAGAAACGATAGGTAAGCGTTAAAACTTGCGAAGCGCGATGTGCGATGAACAGAGGGTGGCATGGAAGGATGGAGATGGGGCCCATTTAATACTGCAAATTGAAAATTGGGAGTTTTGTTATGAGGAACAGGGGTTAAAGGTTGATATTTGTGAAGTGTGATGTGCAATGAGAATGGAGGGGACGTGGCATGATAGACAGTGGGGCTCATTTACATCATAATCGGGGAATCAAGAGTTTTGTTAAGAGAAACGGGAGGTAAGTGTTAAAACTTGCGAAGCACAATGTGCAATGAACAAAGGGTGACGTGGCATGACATACTGTGGGGCCCATTTACATCACAATTAGGGAATCATGAGTTTTGTTAAGAAAAACGGAAGGTAAGTGTTTAAAATTGTGAAGCATGATGTGCGACGAACATAGGGTGACTGGCAGGACAGAGATGGGGCCCATTTAATATCGCAAATTGCAAATCGGGAGTTTTTTTGTGAGGAACGGGAGTTAATGGTTAAGATTCATGAATTGTGATGTGCGATGAGACAAGAGTTGACGTGGCAGGGAAATGTCTCACTTTAATATCGCAACCGGGGGTTTTGTAGGAGACGAAAATTATAACATGAATGAAAGTTAAGACTGCGATAAGACGATTGCGATGAAAGGGTAAGGGGTCCACAAATATTAAGTGTGATAAGTTATGTCATATAATATATGACATTACAAAGGTTTGCTATAGTGCGGGTAGAGCTGTTTTTTAACTATAAAAAATGGATTTTAATAGTTAAAAAAGGGGTTTCGAAAGAAATGAAACGCTGGACTTTGGGTTTTTTGGAAAAATGAAAGGTAAAAGAGGGGAAATGAAATGAATGAAGGTAGAGATGAAAGTTTCTCACCATTATAATTTTACAATGACACTTTCATCTTACAATTGAACTGAAAAGGTAGATTGATTCCTTAGAAAATGATGACCAAAATTCGAAAAATCTTTGAAAAATTACGGTGCTAACATAGGGTTTTTCATTGTTTCTCAACAATAAATATGCCTTTGAGCCTCATTGTAACATAGTGGAGGGGCCTATAGCCATCACATCTCTTCTGAGAGATACGCTACCTGTGCCCTCACACATTCATTTCCATTATGTCTCATTGTAACACAGTTCAAAGGCCTATAGCTGCCACATCTCTTCTCAGAGATACGCTACCAGTGCCCTCGCTCGTTCATTTGCATTATGTCTCATTTTAAAATAGTTTAGAGGCCTATAGTCACCACATATTTTCTCAGAGATAAGCTACCAGTGACCTAGCTATTTTATTTCCAATATGTCTGTAAGCATATTTCAGTCATTTGATTTTAATAAAAGGAAGCATTATTTCCGCTGCATCTCTGTGTTTATGGTTATATGTGTATTCTGTTGCGTTCCTGCATAAATATGGATCAGTGGTATCAAAGTGGTCTGCTCTTTCTCTTTTTTTCTTTGCATTTCCCCAATGCGGTCAGGGTATAAGGAGTTCGGGCTCGATCCAGTTGAATTATTGCAAGATCAACCTCGCAAACCCCAACGATCTCCCATGGTGAAAGGAAAGAAATATGAGGGAGTAGGAGATCCTATCAAAATCTTGCTCAAGGAGGCCCTCGAGAAATAGAGGAACGCGATGATGGACAACTTTACCTAGATCCTTCAATGACTTCCCATCGATGACAAATCTACATCAAGCACATTTGCCAACTGGTCGATGACATCCTAGATAAATCCAATACCAAGATCGGAAGAATTTTCCTCTCATGGAGGAACTTAACGCAATGGGGACCATTTCTTCCTAAGGAGGGAGGAATGATCTAGGTGGATATCAATACCCACCCACCTATTCCATTTGGACCTGCACCATCAATTCTTTCAGTTTTCACTTTTAGCACAACTTACTATTTTTAGCAGGTTTTCGGGTCCTGCACTACTGGAGCCATTTTTGGGCCCTACTGATGCAGGTGGATATTTTTTTCCACCAACCTATTCCATTCTAATCCCCACCAGCAGTTTTTTCATTTTTTAAGTTTCACCACAACTTACTATTTTTAGCAGTTTTTCGAGTCCTGAACTTTCGGAGCTGTTTTGAGGCCCTAAACGAAGTTTTTTTGGAAAACTGAGAGCAACATGGGTTTACAGGCTGATTTTTCTCACTCAAAAGTTGTAGTCCTTATACATATCTTTCTAACGAGGTATTAAGTGCGTCAAATGGAGATCGGATGCCAAAGTTACGTCCCCGGGAAGTTGAAATACCAATTTACCCAAACGAGACCCACATTTTTTGCGCTTCATCTCTTAGGGTTAGGTTTTTGGATGTTTATGTTTTTCCATTGTTTATCAACAATAAATAGGCCTTCGAGCCTCATTGTAACATAGTGGAGGGGCCTATAGCTATCACACCTCTTCTCAGAGATACGCTACCAGTGCCCTCGCTCGTTCATTTCCTTTATGTCTCATTGTAACACAATTCAAAGGTGTGTAGCCACCACATATCTTCTTAGATATACGCTACCAGCACCCTCTCTAATTCATTTCCATTATGTCGCATTGCAGTAACATAGTTCAGAGGCCTGTAGCCACCACATCTCTTCTCAGAGTGTTGTTAAACCAGCTCCAAAAATAGAAGAAAAGAGATATCAACGCCTTAGAAATGAGCCACTTCGAGGGGGAAACCTCCAATACATTACATGAATGAACAATTCTTGGATGAAACAAATGACAAAACCTCCTTTATATATATAGGAGTTCATGGGGCCACAATGTAACCCTAGCTAACCTAACAATAATAATGTAAGGGCACAATAATAACAATATGGGGGTTACAGGGGTACAAAAATAACAATAAGGGGGGCTACACTAACATAATAAGGGACCATACTATTAATATAGGGAATTAACATGTCCATCTCCTTCAAAAAAGTGTTTTCCTCAATGCTTGAGTAGCTCTGGGTGCTTCTGTATAAAATTCTCATCCTCCCATGTAGAATCTTCCGTGGGTAAGTTCTTCAACTTGATGATATACTCTGAAATTGATCGATTTCGTAGCTGTAGAGTTCTTGTTTCTGTGACCACTTCAAGTTCCAATATGATTTTTCCTTCCTCTTCAATTTCTGGCAATATTGTTTGAACTAGAATATTTTCACCTATAACCTTCTTTAAGCATGAAACATGGAAAACTAGATGCACTCGTGAAGAGTAGGAAGCTCCAATTTGTATGCCATAGTACCAATATTTTGCAACACCTTGTAAGGACCATAGTACTTTGGCGATAATTTATTATCCTTCTTAGCTTGCTTGAGGGACATTTGTTTGTATGGTTGTAGCCGTAAAAATACCCAATCTCCTACATCAAAACTTCTCTCGCTGCGATGTTGATTTGTCTGTTGTTTCATTCGATTTTGTGCCAAATTCAGGTTATCCTTTAAGAGTTGGAGAACTTCTTGCTGATGCTCGATGTGATCTTCCACTGCTTGAACCTTCGAATTTTTTCTTAAATATGATGTGATGGATGGTGGATGATATCCATAAAGTGCCATAAATGGGGTCATTTTTGCTGCAGTATGGAAGGAAGTGTTATACCACCATTCAGCAAGAGGTAACCACTTGACCCATTGTGTTTGTTTATCAGATACAAAACAACGAAGATATCCTTCCAAACATTTATTTACTATCTTATTTTGACCATCGGATTGAGGATGATAAGATGAGCTATGAGCTAATTGAGTACCCAAACAAGAAAATAACTCCGTCCAAAAATTTCCAGTAAAAATGGGATCTTTGTTGCTCACAATAACCCTTGGGTTTCCATGTAGCTTTTGAATTGTGTCCATAAATGTAGTAGCAACTATACTTGCTTTAAATGGATGAGATAATGCACAAAAGTGTGCATACTTGGTAAGTCTATCAACTACCACCAGATGACACTCTTTCCTTCGGACTTAGGTAGACCTATGATAAAATCCATTGAAATCTCCCCCCAACGTTGACTTGGAATGGATAAAGGTTATAGAAGATTCAGGGTCTTAATTGTCTCCACTTTATTCTATGGCAAACCAAACATTCTGCCACAAAATTTTTAATACTAGATTTAAGGCCATCCCAAAAAAATTCTTTCTTCACCCTGTGGTAAGTTTTTAAAAATCCTAAGTGCCCTCCTAAAGGAGAATTGTGAAATTCCAAAAGAATCTTTTGTTTTAGTTGGGAATTATTATGAATATATAAGCGATCTTTGTACCATAAGGAATCATTTTTCCAAATAAACGTATCAGATTTACTAGGATCTTGCTGCAACTTTTGAATGAGTGCCCACACTTCTTCGTCATTCTTCCATTCATCCCTTGCTTCGGTTATCCAATTTGGTTGGATAATAGAAATGGCATAAAGCAATGCTTCCACCTCTTCATTCTTTCTTGAGTGTGCATCTGCAAAACCATTTAAATTCCCTTTTTTGTAGATTATTTCAAAGTCATAACCCAACATCTTTGTGACCCATTTTTACTGCTCTTCTGAAGATAGTCTTTGTTCCAAAAAGTGTTTAAGACTATCATGATAATTTTTTACCTTGAAGTGTCTTCCCATTAGGTAAGGTTTCCATTTATTTAGTGCATGCAGTATTGCTAAAATTTCCTTCTCATAAATAGCCTTCTATAAATACTTTCCTTTGATTGGACGAATTTCAAAAGAAATGGGTCTTCCTTCTTGCATTAAAATAGCACCAATTCCATTTCTTGAGGCATCACATTCCACAATTTAGGTCTTTGTGAAGTACGGTTATTTGGGGACGATTACTAGGCATACATTGCCTCTTTAAGATGTTCGAAGACGCTAGTTGTGATCATGAAAATGCATATTTCTTCAATAATGTTGTTAAGTCTGCTATTCTCCCATAATTCTTAAAACTTGTGATAATACTTTATTAACCTGAGAAATCCTCGCGAGCGCTGTATGGTTGTGGGGACTTTCAATTCCTTAATGGCTTAAATTTTGTTAGGGTCTACCTTAACACCCTCTTGAGATACAATATGACCCAGATATTCCACCTTTTGTACTCCAAAGAAACATTTGGATGTTTTTGCATATAATTGTTTCTCCTACAATAGTTTGAGCACCTTGTCAACATGTTGAACATGATCCTTCCAAGACCTGCTGTAGATTAGTATATCATCAAAAAATACTAGTACAAATTTTCTAAGGAAGGGTTTGAAAATGGAATTCATCAACCCTTGAAATGTAAAAGGTGCATTGGTAAGGCCAAAATGCATGACCAAAAATTCAAAATTACCCTCATGAGTTCGAAATGCTGTTTTTGGAATATCTTCGATCTTCATTCTAATTTGATGATATCATAGACAGATCTGACAGTAAAATAAATGGCTCCATGTAATTCATCGATAATTCATCAATCATAGGAATGGGAAATTTATCTTTAATGGTGAGATTATTGAGCTCCCTATAATCCAGACACATGCACCATGATCCATCCTTCTTGTGTACCAATACTACAGGAGCAAAGAAATAACTTTGACTAGGTTGAATTATACCCGCCTCTAACATTTTTGCAATCATATGTTCAATTTCACTCTTTTGGACATAAGGATATCTATAGGGCCTAATGTTTGGAGGAAAACTTCCTGGAATCAAATGAATAGCATGATCATGATCAGGAATAGGTGGGAGTCCTTTGGGAGTTTCAAACACCTTGAAATGATTATCCAAGACTTTCTGGAGATCTGCAGAAATAGATGATTTTGATGTTGGAACTTCTATTGAGCGTAATTGTGCAATTACCCCTCGTTGTTATTTCTTTATAATATTTGTCATGACATTAGAGCTTATTATATTTCTCGGCTTCCCTGCAATACCTCGTAATTTGACTTCCTTTCCTTCTGAAAAAAAATTCAAGAAAATTTCTTGAAAATTAAAAAATACCATCCCCAAAGAATGTAACCATTGTACTCCTAGTACAACAGCAACACCTCCCATGGGTAGCTTGATATTATGGCATTTTCAAGAAATATAGTTCTCCATTTATAAGTATCACTTGACATTCTAGTGTTGGGTATAGGAAAAAATTCAATTCCTTGGCTACCTTACAATGAATAAAATTATGGGTACTACCGAATCAATCAACACTATTACTGTTGGCAATATGATGCAGAGTGTTGTCCTTGATGGCAACCCACTTGATGAATATGATGGCAACCTACTTAATGAAGTTGTTCTTGATGCATTAATGATGTAAATCCGATGTTCTACAAGAAGGGCAGAAGTACCAGAAAAATAAATATCAGCATGTGCAAGAATAATGATGAAAAGTGTGTGTCTTAAGGCATACGCGGGTTTGTCTAGGAGAAGTAGCGTATGCACGCAGAAAAGTACGTGCCAAGTCGCGTATGCTCAATTGCGCTCTAAATTTGTAAAACCAAGGGTTACTACCATTGTATTGAGCGCTGGGTTGTCTATTTGATCCCGTCCAGGAATACCATCGGATGAGATGTGGTTTTGGCTCATGGTATTGATGAAGGGTAAACCTATATAATGAGAAGAAAATCATTGTGCAAAAGGTGCGGATGAGTCTGGGCTTTGATGAATACTTCACTCTGAAGTATATCTGTATGGGTGAACTCTATTCCTAATTGATAGATCTAAATCTATGATGCTCCTATGAACATGATGAAGGCTCAAGATCTCTAGATCTAGAATTGGTGAATGTCAAGGATGATCTGAAAAGAAGTGAAGAAGATCTGGCACAATCTTGTTGAAGAGATTGAAGAAATCGGCTATTTGATCCGAGTTTGAAAATTGATGAAATGTGAGTCTGCCGGTGGATACGAGGGGTTGAAGCCTTCGATTATGAAAGTGGGGGGGAAGCTTTACAATGGTCGGAATACGAGTACTCATATCGGGGGGTCGTAGCTCCCTTCCAGGAGAGGTTGGTAAACGAGAGCAGGGGGTTGTAGCTCCCTTCCAGGATAGGCTGGTAAACGAGAGAAGGTTGTAGCCTTCTGCAGGTGGGTGCCTGCGTGCTGGTTTGAGTCTGCACTAGTACATTATTGTAAGAAGTTTTCTTAATAATAAATTTTGAAGGCTGAAACAACGACAGCGGTGGTTTTCTCCCGAATTGGGTTTCCACCTAAAAAGCCTGGTGTTCATGTGTGTTGCATATGTGTGATGATTATTTTGTTATGTCTGTACCTGTTTACTGTTTCTGAAATATCTTATGAATGAATAATGCAATGATCTGAGTTAAGATTCAAACACATAATTAGATCTCTAGACATACGCGAGTTCTGTAAAGTATATCCGCGTATATATGCTAGTTTCCTTCAGTAAAGTAGCGTATGGGTTTTTAGAAAGGAAAAAGTAAAAATTTGATTGTCTGCACTAAATACTAATTCGCCCCCCCCCCACCCCCCCCTCTCAGTATTTTTCCCAACATTACCTTTTTCTTCTTGATATGTCCTTCTATCTTGAGAGTTTGAGGAGTGGTAATTCCTGCCAATGCATTACATGATATGGTCGGACTTATTTCTTCCTCTTCTAGGGTTGGTTCCTAGTGTATATCCTCTTCTTGTTCATTCTTTCTCTACAACAATATATGTAAAACATTATTCTCAGTACACACGACCTTTGTACCTTTCTATCTCTCACTTGCCAGCAAGCCTTTGCTTTTTCTCAATGTGGGCATCAAATAACACATCGTTGTGAAATTACAAAGTATGCTTTTCTCTTTATGAAAAGTAATGTAGGCTTCACATGTAAATGAATTTCCGTTCATTTACCTCTGCCATTTGAAATGCCTTCTTCAATGAATCAGGTTCCAAAACGTGAACTTCATGTTGGATGTTATCCTTTAAAGTACCTATGAAGAGATCAATCCTGTGTTCCTCTGAAATATCAGTTACCCTTATATTCAATTTTTGGAAGTCCTCAATATGCTCCCCCACTAAGCACTTTTGCTTGAGATTTATCAATTGGCTAAAGAAAGTGTTGCTCTTTGTATCCTCATAATGTGCTATCATTTCCTCCGTAAAAATTGACCAAGTGACAATTTTTTTATGGGAGAAAAGCCATCGATACCATACAAATGTATTTTGTTCTAAATGTAAAGTTGCAATGTGTACCTTTTGTGTGTTTTGCACATTAATGAGATCAAAATATTGCTCCATATGTAGTATCCATGTTATAGGATCCTTTCCACCCAACTTCCTCATATCTATTTTTGGAATATGGTGGTTCTTCCCTCCAACATTAGAGTTTATGAAATCACGATTAACATTTATTTTGTTCTCATCATGAGTTTCCTCCACTATCTTTTCACCATTAGGAAACATTTCTTGTATCAACTTTCACAAACCTTCCATGTCTGCTTTTAGATCATTCTTCATGTTTTCGATCTTAGCTTCCATGTCATCCATCTTAGATTCCATGCCAGCTTCCATGCCATCCATCTTAGCTTCCATGTCATTCTTCAAACCATCCATCTTAGATTCCATGCCTTTCTTCAAACCATCCATCTTAGTTTCCACACCTTTCTTCAAAACTTCCATGTCATTTTTTGTTTCTCTTTGTGAGAGCGAAATTTTTGGCACATGCTTTTGTAATTTTGATATGTCATGTTTCCATTATTCGTCTTCATGAGTCATAGTAGAGCCTTATAAAGGCTTAATGGGTGTTGAATTATTTTTAGGGGCCATTTTAGAATCCAATACTGATATCTATTCTACAATATGCCCTTGGAATCAATTCAACTTGATTCTTCAAACAAGACTTTTGTAATTCAGGAAAAAAAAATACACACCTTTTACTTGCTTTTGATGAGCTCGATATTGAAATTGACTTATCTCTATACTTGCAAATCCTCAATATTTGAAATTAGGCCCTGTAGTAGTCCTCTGAAGCTTCTTTAAAATGCCACAGGTCTGACTTGATTTGGATTCTTCAAGAAAAATTTATGTCCAATCTCCCACAATGACCTAATTATGGACTGGTTCAGTAGAGCGAACTTGTACGACTTGCCACGTGTCACTGTTTGTTCCTTTGGCTCTAAAATTTATATACAAGAAACTACAGTCCGTGTACTTTTAGTCCCTTTTTATAGAATCCCAATCCAATGCTCAGAGAGTGAGTTATGAATATTTTCCCACGATCACCTCTTTGAGATGAAATTCAGGAGCCTGAAAAATATCTAACTTCCACAAATCATATCTCCACAAAAATTGTGAACCAAGCTCTGGAATTTTGCGAAAATTTTCCTCACGATTTTAGCTTCGCGCTTTAAAAATTTTAGCTTCTAAACCTTCATAGAAAAAAATTTATAGTGCAAATTCCGCGATGACCTGTTTAAGTGAAATTCAGGAGCCTACAAAAATCCCTAACTTCCACAAATCATATCTCCGAAAAAATTCCGAACCAAGCTCTGAAATTTTGCGACAATGTTCCTTAGGATTTCTTCTTCACACTCTAAAAATTTCAGCTTCTAAACCTTCGTAGGAAAAATTTTATAGCAAAAAATCCACAATGACTTGTTTGGAGCAGTGAAACCCTAGAATCCAAAGCTCTGAAACCAAATGTTGTGAAATCAGCTCCAAAAATAGAAGAAAAGAGATATCAATGCCTTATAAATGAGCCACTTCGAGGGGTCAACCTCCAATACATTACATGAATGAACAATTATTGGATGATACAAATGAAAAAACCTCCTTTCTATATATAGGAGTCCATGGGGCCACAATGTAACCCTAGCCGACCTAACAATAATAATGTAAGGACACAATAATAACAATATGGGAGTTACAGGGGTACAACAATAACAATAAGGGGGGCTACACTAACATAATAAGGGACTATCCTATTAATATAGGGACTTAACACAGAGATAAGCTACCAACACCCTAGCTAGTTTATTTCCATTATGTCTGTAAGCATATTTCTGTTATTTTATATTAATGAAATGAAGTATTATTTCCACTGCATCTCTGTGTTTATGTCTATTTCTGTATTTTATTGCGTTCCTGCATAAATCTGGATCAGTAATGGGTATTACTATTATTAAATATACCCAATTTGGATCTAGAAGGAATAACATTCTATGATGTTATCACACAAAGTCTTGTTCTTGCTTGCAAAATAAAGTATCGAGGTAGTTCAACATTATTGTTTTGAAAGTATCAATTCAAGCAACAGTATTGTTGAAAAAGTATCAAGGGAATTCAACATTATGTCCAAAATATATTTTGGAAAAGTGAAGTTAGAATAGTCATATGTAAAATGAGAAATTGTTACCTAGATTTCCCTAGTGACTAATATGCTTTTAACTTCACTATTTATTATGTCGGCCTCAACAACATACCCATGTTATTCAATAATAACTTTCGAAGGAAATTCATTGAAAAATATTATGGTTAAAGTATCCCATATAGTATCATTAGTTCTAACCATTCTAGTAAACTTATTTTCAAAGCCCATGTGTCCCAAATTCTTCAAAATGAAGTCTCATAAGATGGATTCATCAACTTCAAAGTCTATATTGAGAATGACAACTTTTTGATGAACCTACTTGGCCCTTTTACAATAAAATCTAACACCCATGGTGTAAAGTACCAAGTGCAATGTATTATTTTGGTTAACTTAGTAAAGTTACCCATTGTCACCTTAGTGGCTCTTCCTCTCACTTTAGGTTTTCTATTCTTCAACTCAAGGAGGCTATCCATAAGGAAAGTCTAACTCAAATTTGATATATGTCAATGAAGTTTTCAAGGAATCAATATGATATGGTTTGGAATCTAGTTTATAAGTGTTTCAAAGAAATGTGTATATTAAGATTTTCAAACCAAGTGCATGTTTAGTATAGGGTAGTGTATGTTAGGTGATAGTATACTTGTGTAAAATTTGAAGTTAAATGACGTCATGTGAAGTTTTTTTTTTTTTGTAAATGTATATTGAACTTTGAGAAAAAAGTAAAATGTGAAATGCAAGTGTAAATTCTCATTATGCAATTTGGAATTATTTTTTTTTCAGTAAGTATCAGTTGAAAGAATGTAGAAATTTACAAATGAATATTTACAGAAACATTTTAGTATGTAAAAGATATGAATGAGACTAAACTAGTGCAACCATATAAATTAAATAATTGGTAAATGTTGATAGGAATAAATCCTTAATGAGCATCAAAACACACGCTTCATCATAAATCTCAAGATGCTAAAAGTAAAAAATCATAGGAATTAACTAAATTATAATTTTATTTAAAATAATAATTATGATAAAAAATAATTAATATATAAGTTAAGCATATATACATTTAAAAAAATTATGCAACAAGATTCAAAATATATAAGAAGAATTAATTTATAAGCTAAAACATATATACATTTAAAAAAAAACATGTAATAATATTCTTAACTGTGGAGATTCACCCCCACTTTATCATGGAGTTTCTTAATTTGTAAATAGGATTTGTTACAATATCATGACTTATCAATACCACATGTCCAAAAAACCAAAAATTATTTCATATGGTACTCGTTCATATGATATTTTTTTTAATTGACGAATTTAATTAAAAAGAAAAAAAATGCACAATTACTATGAAAAAAAACATTAGCCTTTGATTTTTGTATATTACTAAGAATATTCTAGAATATTATATGAAGGATAAATCCCTACCATCCACCTAATAATTATTGAAAGTTAAATTAAAATTCTTGAAGCCCTATTCCAAAATAGACATGCCTAGTTAATCCTTGGGTTAATGAAGTCTTTTAATTTTCATATGGAGGGCCTAAATTTTCCTAAAGTCAAAGATACAAAGGTTGTCCTTTTTTTTTACTCAAGAAAAATCCAGGTAGATCCACCTAAAGGGATAACATCTCGTTTTCCAAACTAATTACAACCTAACCCCAAGGGAATTGAGGAGAATTAACCCTACTGTTGGGTGTGGAGCCTGATTATATTGTTTATTTTGTATCACAGCGTTGGACCCCTGTACCTTAATGGGGGCAGCAATGCCACCCGTAATTAAATGCTACTTGGGGGGTCCAGGGGGGGTGGCTGCGAAATTATGGAGCCCCACCCTGGCGGGGGGTTTCGGGGGAAGCGCCCCCGAAGCTAAAAACAGATGTAAAATTTCCTTGTAAAAGTATAGTAATTTCTAGTCAATCTGGGCTGTTCATTAGGCAGATGATATGACGGTAGAAGTTATGTTTAGTTTATGGGTTTTTACCTAGAAGGAAACCCCTTGCTTGTATGAGGGTATTGTATTGCGGATGTGTATTTCATGTGTATTCTCGGAGCGAGAAACAGATAGGGAGACTATGAGAGAGAACAGAGGATATTATAGAAGATCTGCTGTAGGTTGTGTCTCTTCATTTTTGCTGGATAATAGAAAGGAAGGACTAGCTGTTCACGGTGGATGTAGCCCAAACTGGGTGAACCACGTATATTTCTGTCTCTCTAGTTTTATGTGTTTTGTGTGCTTGTGTTTTCCGCATACTTTATGTGTTTCATTGCTCTGTTATATATAATTTTATAACAACTGGTATCAGAGTCGAAGGTTTATTTGGCTAATAAACTCGTAGGAAATAAGGGTTCCTGGTTCGAGTGGGAGCAATGGTGGAAGATGGTAAGTTTAGGGTCGAGAAGTTTAACAGCCAAAACTTCCCGCTATGGAAGATGCAGATGGAAGACTATCTGTATAAGAAAGATTTGTACCTACAATTGAGCGAAAAAACAAAGAATTTGACGGCTATGACAGACACAGAATGGGAGATTATCGATAGAAAGGCACTCGGAAAAGTACGGTTGTGCCTCGCGGTGTCGGTAGCCTTCAATATTTCAAAGGAAACAACAACAGAGGATTTGATTAAGGTGTTGTCGAAATTATATGAAAAACTCCTGGCCTTAAACAAGGTATTTCTTAGGAAATGTTTATTTAATATAAAGATGTCGGAAGGTGGATCTGTTGCAGACCATTTGAATGATTTTAATACAGTTACCAGTCAGTTAAGTTTTGTAGGGGTAAACTTTGATGATGAAGTTAGGGCTCTTTTTTCTGTGCTCATTGCCAGAAAACTGGAATGGTTTAGTTATGGCCATTAGTAACTCTGTCTCTAGATCTAGTACTTTAAATTTTGATGATGTTGTCGGTGCTATCCTTAGCAAGGAAATGTGACGAAAAAGCTCTGGTGAGACATCGGGTAATGCTTTGAGTGTAGAGTCTAGGGGAAGAAAAATGGAAAGACGAAAGAGCTTAGGATATCACAGTAAATCAAGGAAAGGTGGATCCAAGTCCATATCAGGGATAGTGTGCTAGAAATGCGGAAAGAAAGGACACTTGAAGAAAGACTATAGATCTCGGAAGGGAAAAGAAGGAGACACATAGCAAGAAAACAATCATGAAGCAAATGTAATAGGTGATGTGTTACAAGATGCTTTGATTATTTCTTTCAAAAATGTTATTGATTCTTGGGTTGTAGATTCAAGGGCCTCATTCCATGCCACACTTGATCAGAAATATTTTCATGACTATGTTCAAGGAGATTTTGGACAAGTTTGTTTGGGTGATGATAAACCCTATAAAATTGTTGGAATGGGTAAGGTTCTTGTAAAACAACAGAATGGAAAACAATGGCTATTAAAGGAGGTAAGTCATGTTCCGGATCTGAAGAAAAAATTGATTTCAATAGGGTAGTTAGGAAGTGAAGGTTGTGTGACAACTTTCACTGATAAAACTTGGAAGGTCACCAAAGGAGCACTGGTAATAGCAAAAGGTGAAAAGGTTGGTACATTGTTTTATGCAATGGTATTTATAACTCTGTTAATGCTTTAACTTCCAAAGGAGTAGATGCAGCATTACGACATCATAGGCTTGGACACATGAGTGAGAAGGGGATGAAGATTCTTCACTCAAGAAATTTGTTGCCAGATTTGAAGAATGTTGATTTGGATTTCTGCGAGAATTGCATTTATGGAAAGCAGAAGAGAGACAGATTTCTCAGAGTTGGGAAAGAAAAGAAGAGAGAAAAATTAGAGCTTGTGCATACAGATGTATGGGGACTTGCTCAGGTATCATCTCTTGGTGGCTCTCATTACTATGTTACTTTTATTGATGATGCAACTAGAAAAACTTGGATTTATTGTATTCATAATAAATCTGATGTATTTGATACTTTCAAGAAATGGAAAGCTTTAGTTGAGATTGAGATAGGAAAGAAGGTCTCAGATCAGAAAATGGAGGTGAATATTGCAACAAATAGTTTGATAGGTACTGTTCAGAGCATGGAATTCACAGAGAGAAGACAGTTCCAAGAACACCACAAGAAAATGGTGTGTCAGAAAGGATGAACAGAACAATCATGGAGTGTGCAAGGTGCATGAGATTGCATGGAGGATTGCCTTTACAATTTTGGGCAGATGATGTAGATACTATTGTTTATCTAACAAACAGAGGGCCTTCAAGTTCCTTGGATGGTGGTATTCCAGAGGAAGCATGGATAGGTAAAAAGGTAAACTACTCTTTTTTAAAGCCTTTAGGTTGTGAGGCCTTTGTGCATATTAATAAATAAAATAGAACAAAGCTTGAGGCAAAATCAAAGAAATGTACCTTTATTGGATATGGGGTTAATGATTTTGGTTATCACTTATATGATTATGAAAATCAAAAAATCATTAGGAGAAAAGATGTAATATTCAATGATGTTGAGATTCAACAAGATGATGAGCTTAGTGAAAAGAGTTGCCTTCACTAAGTGGGCCTGCAGGCTATTTTTGGCGCAAAGTCTATTTTTAGAATATATCTATTTTTAGACATGTCGATCATATTCTATGAGTTGCAGGATGTTATTTTTGGATGGTTGGTCAAATTGGAAAAATAGATGGACTTCTATTTTTAGACATATTGGGTAGAGTCTATTTTTAGACTGCCAGCCTAAAAATAGAGATGTCGAATATTATTAGCTCTTAATAATATTTGGACTCTAAACATTATCTTATTCTCTTGGAGCACTTCAGTTAAGTGCACAGATGTGGCAACAATTGACAGAAGGAATTACACTATTCCTAAGGGTTTACTAGAGCTATTGCATGGAGGACTTTAGTTAGAACTCATGTGACAAAGTTTGATGGAGTTGTATTTAGTTTAACTCAGTTAGACACAGTTGAGCTAGTTGTATCTAGTCTAAATAATTGATACACTAGTGAGAGTAGAGTGAATTAATTAGTTAATTAATTCACAAATAATAACTCATTAGTCAACTGAAGAACACATCAATTAACTACAATGCGTGGCAGTTTCAGTGGAGACCAGTGGAGAGATAGGTGAAAGAGCAAGTGTGACTATCAGTTGTGACTATAGTGATGCATTGATTGAATCCAACACTCAGTGGAGATGCCAATGAGGATTGCATGAGAAAGTTTGGAGTAATTCAAACTCATTCAGAGCCATTCTTCGGCAGGGATTTTGCAGTAGAGGCAGGCTAGCAGGTGGCAAATATTGGTGCATGGATTTGCAAGATTGGGCCTGATTAGTGTGTAGAAATTGTATTGTACTGAGAGCTTGATATGATCAGCTTTGTATGAGGATTGTTACATGATCTCTATGACATATATTATATACAGATAGTTGGGGTTTTCAGCTTTAGGCTTTCCCATTAAACAACTGTGTTAATGTGTGTGAAATTTTTATTGTTTCATGTGTGCATTGCAATATTGATTTAATTTCCGCAGATGATCAATGGTGGAATAGATTCTATATTTTTCATGAAGTTAAAATTGTGTGAGATCAGGAGAATTTTGGACATATAACATATAAGTTATATAGTTTATACATGGTATCAAAGTAGTATTGATCATAGGAGATTACAATTATTGAATCGGTTGAGTTTTGTGTTGGGTGGAATTCGAATTTGTTGTAGTGTTTTCTTGGTGTCGAAGTTGAGCATTCATTGAAATGTCTTTCAATGGATTGTGATTGGAGTATTCCCTTGATGGGAGCTCGAATTACATAGCATGGAAGGATGGGATGGAGGCGGTGTTGGATGATAATGGGTTGAAGGAGTTCATAGATGTTGATATTCCGAAGCCTGCTTCTAGCGATGCAGCCATAGTTGACGCATGGAAAAAGAAGGTAGAAAAGTGTCGAAGGATTATGTTGGAAGGTGTGAAGGACCACATTGTGTCCAGCCTTCACGGGAAAGCCACTCCATTCTTAATGTGGAAGGCTTTGACAGACTTGTTCCAAAGAATAAGTGACCAGAGGAAGTTCGCACTTAAAGACAATCTCAGAAAAATAAAAATGGAGAAAGGCGACAGTAAACCAAAATACCTCGCGAAGTTTGTCCACTGTAAGGATGAGTTGGGAAGTGTGGGGGTTACTGTTGATGAAGAAGACTTGGTGAGCTTGGCTCTCCTTGGGCTTCCAAAGAGTTTGCATAGTTACGAATACTCTATCAATGGACGGGAGAAACTTCTAGGATGGGAGTGACTTTGGTCGGTTCTTGTGCAGGAGGAGATAAGGTGAGGTACCAGGGATGGATCTTCATCGAAGAATGAAGATGAACAAAATTATGCTTTGGCTGCCAAAGCTCAGAAAGGAAAAGGGAAGAAATCTTCCAAATCCGAAGCTAAATGCAAGAAGCAATATTTGTCTAAGGTGAAGTGTTTTCACTGTCACCAGCACAGGAATTTCGCCACTAATTGCCCACAAAAGAAGAAGAATAAGCAGGCTGCTGGATCTGCAGTAGGAGATGCCTTAAACTCGCAGTTTGAGCTGGATTTTTCTCTGATCGCATGCTTGGTTTCAAGTGTGATGGGATCATTGTGTTTTCTTGACAGTGGTGCGTCTTTCCATATGACCGGAGACAAATATTTGTTTAGTGATCTGGATGAAAAGGATCTTGGAGTGCACATCGAGATGGGCGATGATGATAGATATAGTGCGACTAGTATCGAGACCATTTCCTTTGAGAGGGAGTCTGGTAAACCTTTCATCTTGAAGGATGTCATGCATGTTCCAGGATTGAAGAAGAATCTGATCTCCGTGGCGATGTTGGAAGACAAGGGTTATGATGTTGTTTTCAGTGAGGGAAAAGCCTTCCTTCGACATAAAACAATGGTTCAAACCAGGAGGATAGGGATTCGAGTTAAGAATATTAATCAATTGCAGGTAGATGGTTGCGCTACAATGGCAGGCAAAGAAAAAGGAGTGGTAAGCCGAGATGAGGGCGAATTGTGGCATAGGAGATTGGGCCATCTTCACCATGGTGCTTTGAAAATTTTGCAGCAGATTTCTACCAGGCTTCCCAAAGGTACACTTGCACAGTCAAATCAGTGCAAGGGATGTACTTTGGGAGAATTTTTGAAGACCACTTTTCATGAGAAGGATAGTCGTGCCTCTATGATCCTTGAGAGAATTCACATAGACGTGTGTGGACCTTTCTCGATTGCTTCAATAGAAAAACACAGGTATTATGTGATATTTGTTGATGATTTTTCTCGTAAGTGCTGGATCTTCTTCATGCAGAAGAAGAGCGAGACATACTCAAAGTTTTGTGAGTTCAAGGCATTGGTTGAGAAAGAGTCGGGGAAGCAGGTGAAAGCTCTAAGGAGCAATAATGGTGGTGAATACATCTCTGGCGAATTCAAAGACTTTTGTAGCAAAGAAGGAATTCAAAGAGAACTCATAGCGCCTCATAACCCACAGCAGAATGGGGTCACTGAGAGGAATAACAAAACTATCGTGGGTGCTGCACGGGTGATGTTGCATGATCAGGGCCTTCCCATACACTTGTGGGTCGAGGCATGCAACACCTAAGCTGAGGCAAACCGTTGTCCAGCAGAGTACTTGGCATGAGTACACCCGAAGAGGCATTTTCTGGTAAGAAGCCTGATATTTCTCATTTGAAGATTTTTGGCTCACATGTTTACATTCATGTGATGAAGGATTCCAGGAAGAAGCTGGAGCCGACCGCAGAGGTTGGGATATTTGTGGAGTACACAGAAACACCCCACAATTATCGTGTGTATTTTCCAGACAATCGGATGACTGTCGTGCAATGGGATATCAAATTTCATGAGGAGAAAGCCATGAAGTTGTTGCTTGACAGGGAGCTACACTTGCATGCAAAAGAGAAGCTAATTGTTCCTAAATATGAGCCTCAAGATGTGGATTAGCCACGAGAGGAGGTTCATGGAGTGGAATAAACCACTCATGCAGCGCCAAAAATCAGAAGGTGAAAGCGCACTACAGAAGCTGAGAAACTGAATCTTGATGCAGTGCAGAATGTAGGATTTCCTACATCACAGCGCAGATAGAGACAGACACCTGAATGATTTACTGGATACATGGCTTTGATGAGCAAGTGTATCATGACGGAGCCATCCTCTTTCGAGGAAGCTGTGGAGGATCCCACATGGGTAGAAGCCATGGTGGAAGAGTATGATTCAATTGTCAGAAACAGTGCATGGGAGATTGTCCCAAGGCCGGAAGGGAAATCAGTGGTAGGTGCAAGATGGATCTACAAAGTGAAGCAAGCTGCTGACGGGGGCATCAAGAATTATAGATTTGTTGCCCGAGGCTTCTCACAGATCGAGGGGATCGACTATGAAGAAACCTTTGCACCTATCACAAGGTATTCTTCCATACAGACCATCCTTGCTCTCTCAGCACAGATGGGTTGGCACATTCATCAGATGGATGTGAAGACTACGTTCCTCAATGGAATCATTGAGGAGGAGGTGTACATTGAGTAGCCTGAATGATTTGAAATCTTCAGCAGCGAGTCGCATGTGTGCAGGCTCAAAAGAGCATTGTATGGGTTGAAACAAGCACCTTGTGCTTGGTACACATGGATAGACAGTTATTTCACCGGACTTGGTTTTTCCAAGAGTGAGGCGGATCCAAACCTATACCAGATTGTGGTGGAGGGTAAGATTTTGATCATTGTGCTTTATGTAGATGATTTAATACTAACGGGTGATGAACTGTTGATATACTCATGCAAGGCAGATCTTGCAAAGGAGTTTGAGATGAAGGACTTGGGCCTCCTTCATTATTTCCTAGGATTGGAAATTTAGCAACGGAAAGGTGAACTATTTGTGTCTCAAGGCAAGTATGCCCGGGAGATACCGAAAAGTTTCACATGCAAGGCAGCAAGCCTATTGACACTTCTCTTCCTGGTGGTTGGAGGAAGGAGGATGCTACATCGATAGAGGTAGTGGATACCATTGTTTATCGACAGTTGTTGGTCCTCTCATGTATTTAGTCAATACACGACCGGACATATGCTATGCAGTGAACTAGCTTTCAAAGTGACGGTTAAGCCTACCAAACTCTTTTGGAAGGTAGGCAAGCATGTCATGAGGTATCTCAGGGGCACATCTGGGTATGGATTGTGGTACATATAGTCAGATGAGGTGAAGCTGCATGGCTTCACGGATGCAGATTGGGCAAGAAGCCCAACGGATAGAAAGAGCACATCTGGAGGGATTTTCAGTATCGTATCTACAGCAATTTCTTGGTACAACAGGATACAAAGATCCATGGCACTCAGTTCAGTGGAGGCCGTGTACATGCCTGGTTTGTTCAGTTTTGATATTGACATCCTGTACCATCATATCAAATATTGTGTGTAGTGGAAGATCATGTTGCTTTCTTACATTCCTACGGAGGATCAGGATGCAGATATTCTGATGAAGGCGCTCACCAGAAGCAAATTCAAATACCATAGATATAGGATCGGGGTGGCAGATAATCCCTATCTTGTTGAGAGGGAGTGTTGAGATTCAACAAGATGATGAGCATAGTGAAAAGAGTCACCTTCACTAAGTGCGTCCGCAGGCTATTTTTGGCGCAAAGTCTATTTTTAGACATGTCGATCATATTCTATGAGTTGCAGGATGCTATTTTTGGATGGTTGGTCAAGTTGGAAAAATAGATGGACTTCTATTTTTAGACATATTGGGCAGAGTCTATTTCTTTTAGACCGCCTGGCCTAAAAATAGATATGTCAAATACATTAGCCTCAATAATATTTGGACTTCAAATATTATCTTATTCTCTTGGAGACTTCAGCTAAGTGCACATAAGGTGGCAATAACAGTTGATAGAAGGAATTATGCTGCCCTAAGGGTTTACCTGGAGCTATTGCATGGAGTGACTTCGGGCTAGAACTCAAGGTGACAGAAGCCTGTGGAGTTGGAGAAGTAGTTGGTGGAGTTGTATTTAGTTTAACTCAGTTAGACACAGTTGAGCTAGTTGTATCTAGTCTAACTAATTGATACACTAGTGAGAGTGGAGTGAATTAATTAGTTAATTAATTCACAAGTAATAA
Organism: Pinus albicaulis; assembly: GCA_034641835.2. NCBI lineage: Eukaryota > Viridiplantae > Streptophyta > Pinopsida > Pinales > Pinaceae > Pinus > Pinus albicaulis. The sequence goes on from CM076582.1 coordinate 142,613,374, forward strand.
CTCATTAATCAACTGAATAATACATCAATTAACTATAGTGCATATCAGTTTCAGTGGAGACCAGTGGAGCGATAGGTGAAAGAGCAAGTGTGACTATAGTGATGCATTGATTGCATCCAACACTCAGTGGATATGCCAATGAGGATTGCAAGAGCAAGGCTGCAGTAATTCAAACTCATTCAGAGCCATTCTTCAGTAGGGATTGTGCAGTAGAGGCAGGCTAGCAGGTGGCATATATTGGTGCATGGATTTGCAAGATCGGGCCTAATTAGTGTGTAGCAATTGTATTGTACTGAGAGCTTGATATGATCAGCTTTGTATGAGGATTGTTACATGATCTCTATGACATATATTATATACATATAGTTGGGGTTTTCAGCTTCAGTATTTCCCGTTAAACAACTATGTTAATGTGTGTGAAATTTTTATTGTTTCATGTGTGCATTGCAATCTTGATTTAATTTCCAAAGATGATCAATGGTGGAATAGATTATGTATTTGGCATGAAGTTAAAATAGTGTGAGATCAGGAGAATCTTAGACATATAACACATAAGTTATATAATTTCTACAAATGAAAAGGTATTGTATAAGAATCAGTTGCAGGAAAAGAAACAGGAAAAAGAAAACAAAGAATACACAGTTCTTGATGAGATCACAGAAAAGGTAAAGGTGCCTGAAAATAATAATAATCAAGAGCCACAACAACAACAACCATCACAATAGCAACAGGCACCTCAAGCACCTGAAAGTGGTGTTAGAAGATCTACCAGGAAAATTAGACCCCCTGAACGATACTCTCCTTCATTATATTATTTATTGTTGAATGATTCTGGTGAACTTGAATGTTATGAAGAAGCAATGCAAGTTGAAAGCAGGAAGAAGTGGGAGCTAGCCATGGAAGAAGAGATGGACTCCTTAATGCATAACCAGACTTGGGACTTAGTCAGGTTGCCTGCAGGTAAGACTACAATGCATAATAAATGGGTTTACAGGCTGAAGGAAGAAGATGGAGGAAAACAAAGGTACAAAATTAGACTTGTGGTGAAGGGGTTTGCACAGAATAAAGGTATTTATTTTGATGAAATATTTTCTCCTGTTGTTAAGATGACTTCAATCAAAACTATTTTAAGTCTTGTAGCAGCAGAAGATTTACATCTTGAATAGTTAGATGTAAAGACAACATTTCTCCATGGAGATTTAGAGGAAGAGATCTATATGCAGCAACCAGAAGGATATGAGGTCAAAGGGAAAGAAAAATTAGTGTGCATGTTAAAGAAGAGCTTGTATGGCTTAAAACAGGCTCCAAGGTAGTGGTATCTAAAATTTGACAAGTTTATGTCTGAACAAGGTTATACTAGATGTCACTCTGATCATTGTGTTTATTTGAAAAGGAAAAATGATGGTAGCTATATTATATTGTTATTGTATGTAGATGACATGCTTGTTGCAGGGTGTAACATGCAAGAAATAAATGTGCTCAAAAGAAAATTGGCAAATTCATTTGCAATGAAGAATTTGGGAGCTGCAAAACAAATCCTTGGTATGAGGATAACTAGAGACAGGAAAAATCGCAAATTAACACTGTCTCAGAATGAGTACATAGAGAAGGTGTTGAAAAGATTTAATATGCAAAATGCAAAACCAGTTAGTACACCTTTTTCTAGCCATTTCAAACTTAGTAAGGAGATGTGCCCCAAGACCCAAGAAGAAATGGACTATATGTCTAAAGTTCCATATGCATCAGCAGTTGGAAGCTTAATGTATGCAATGGTATGCACAAGGCCTGATATTGCACATGCAGTGGGAGTTGTAAGCAGGTACATGAATAATCCAGGAAAAGAACATTGGATGGCAGTAAAATGGATTCTCAGATATTTGAGAGGTACCACAAATCAAGCATTATGCTTTGGTGGTTCAAACATTGCTCTACAGGGATATGTTTATGCAGATATGGCAGGTGACAGAGATAACAGGAGGAGCACTACAGGATATGTATTTACCGTAGGTGGAATAATTTTTAGTTGGGTTTCAAAAATCCAAAGTGTTGTTGCAATTTCAACAACAGAAGTAGAGTATGTTGCTACTACAGAGGCTAGTAAAGAAATAATTTCGTTACAAAGGTTTATGGATGAATTGGGTAAGAAGCATGATATGGGAACATTATACAGTGATAGATAAAGTGCCATTCATCTTGCAAAGAACTCAGCATTTAATTCTAGGACTAAACACATACATCTCAGGTACCATTTCATACGGTCAGTAATGGAAGATGGACAGTTGAAGCTAGAAAAGATACACACTAGCCAGAATCCTGCAGATATGCTAACAAAAGTTGTAACCATGGAGAAAATAATAACATTCTTAGTTTCAATTGTTCTTCAAGTATGACGATGAAGATGAGAAATAGCCAAGTCCAAAGAGGAGTCATTGTCCAGCAAATGAAGCAGCGGTGGAGTTGCTATAACAGTCTCCAAGTGGGAGATTCTTGGGTGTGGAGCTTGATTATCTTGTTTATTTTGTATCACAGCGTTGGAACCTTGTACCTTAATGGGGGCAGCAACACCGCCCATAATTAAACGCTGCATGGGGGGTCCAGGGGGGGCGACTGTGACTTTATGGAGCCCCACCCTAGCAGGGGGTTTCGGGGGCAGCGCCCCTGAAGCTAAAAACAGATGTAAAATTGCCTTGTAAAAGTATAGTAATTTCTAGTCAATTTGGGTTGTTCATTAGGTGGATGATCTGATGGTAGAAGTTATGTTTAGTTTAGGGTTTTTTTCCCTATAAGGCAACCCTCACTTGTATGAGGGTATTGTATTGCGACTGTGTATTATATGTGTATTGTCGGAGCGAGAAACAGATAGGGAGACTGTGAGAGAGAACAGAGGATATTACAGTGGATCTGTTGTAGGTTGTGTCTCTTCATTTTTGCTGGATAATAAAAAGGAAGGACTAGTTGTTCGGGGTAGACGTATCCCAAACTGGGCAAACCATGTATATCTGTGTCTCTTTGGTTTTATGTGTTTTGTGTGCTTGTGTTTTTCGCATATTTTATGTGTTTCATTGCTCTGTTATATATAGTTTTCTAACACCTATGACCTCCCAGTGGAAAGGTGCTTTAGGAATGGGTACTATACCAATTGAGCTAACCCTGAGGGATTTATCTAAGAGTTGTTCAAAATGATGCCATTTTTTCTTAAATAGCTGAAAATTAAATTCTAAAATATGCAAGCAACCCTAGATGGTATCAATTTCAATACTAAACCTAGTAATTCATTTGCGAAAATATTACCTTCCTTTGTTAATACTTTTTTAAAGTAACTATAATAGAAATACCTAAAAGCAAAAAATATTAAAAAACAAGGAAGAAAAAATATTCACATGTAGTTATTCACCATTTGAAGTAGATTTGTTATCAAGTTGGTTCATGTTGAAGAATGTAACTAGTACTAGTCTTCATAATTGTACTTGAGTCATAATATATTGTACTTATCAAAATAAAGAAAAATATTTTTTAATATTAAATAAATTGACTTATTAAAGCATGGGTTTCGTTCTTGAGTTAATTTTTTTTAGGTAAAAGCCTTCATTGAATGCCTTTAGGGTTTATGTCAAGTTTCCTTGTCTATGTCATATTGTAAAGAACCCTTATTCAGATTTATTTGTCAAGGAGGCTTTTTTTTTTAATGTAAAATAGGTCAATTAGGCCTCCTCCACCAACTCGTCCTCAAAATGGACAAGTTGACCTAATATGAGGGGAAGAAAATACTATATAAAGGCAACAACTCGACCTCATTTGTCACACTCACTCATCAAGTTCGTATTATGACTTCTGGGCAAGAAAAGGGTGTGAAATTCAAGGGATGAGAAGGAAGAATCTAATGAAGAAGAAGGAGGTCATAATCTTGATCAAGAAACTGAAATTTTCTCTCTCCTATTATACACGTGCGAAGTTATAGAGTGTTTTTGGAGGGCCGAAATTCTACAACCACTAGGATGCCAAAATTCTAAAGCTGGGCTGAAATTCCGGTGAAGCTGGGGCCAAAATTTATGGGTTGATGTTGGGCTATAGGTTAAGAGACTATTGAAGGTTGTTGTATGTCATCAGAATGATGCCTTGGTGGAGGAGGAAGGTTTGTAGGTCTAAGGTCTTGGTATATCTCATTTTTAGTTACTGAAGGAAGAGTTCTTGACTGGTATTTCCTATACATCGGCATTTTATCCCTGGCTGAGTGCCTACATATGGTGTCCTTGATCTTCATGTTTTGGTTTTGGTAATTTCTTGATGAACTAAGATAAAATAAGAACATAAAAATACAATAATAACTCAAATAAATCATAAGTAATTATCAACAAGAGAAAATGTTTTTTCCTTTCAGATTTTCTATCATGGTATCAGAGATAAGGTGAAAGAAGGAATAAAAAGGCAACTTGGAGATCTAGTGAAAGGAGAATAAGAAGTTACAAGGTCAGGTCACAAGGAATAGAAGATATCAACATGAAAAATTCAATGAATGGAGAGAACAAGCTAGAAGGAACCTCTAACTATAGGGTCTGGAAAAAGAGGATAGATATTATTCTAAAAAATAACAAAGTTTTGAATCTTGTTCAAGGAAAAATCAATAATCCTATAGAGGAATCAAGTGAAGCAGAGAAAATTTTTTTTAGAGAAACAAAAATATTGGTTATGAACCTAATAAAAAATATTAAAGGACAACCTCATTCCATACATATCCAACATAGATTCCACTCAAGAAATGTATGAGGCTCTATCTAAATTATTCACCATCAAGAACATTGATCAAATAGCAAGCCTCAAGAATTAATTAATAACTATCAAGATGAAAAAAGACTATACTATGGCATCCTAATTTATAAGGATATCTAGAATCAGAGATTAATTCCGAGCAATAGATGAAATTTTACTAGAAAAAGAGCTCGTAATTCTTGCTCTTCTAGGTCTACTGAAATCTTGGAGTGATTTGCATCAGGGATCAACAGTTGGAAGGATAATCCAACATATGAAAAAATGTGGAATGCATGTTTTTATCACACATAAATTTTCAATTTTTATTGATAGGGTTACTCACCTAGGTTTCATTTTGTCCTAATAGGTTGGTTCATGAAATTGATGAAAAATCCATGGAATCAAAATTTATCCTAAGTCTAGACCACTCCATTAGTCATGGCATGTCACTCATATCCACCAAATTCCACTTTAGGTTCACATGCATGGTTTCAAATCAAAGTAATGACACCTGCATGTTTTTTCATGGTTTTGCAACGAATATAACTGCAGAATGGCAGATTTCGCTACGGAATCACTTGACAATTCCATAGCGAAACTACTAGGTTTATAACTGTCTTCGTTGTATAATCATGCTTTTTTGCATAAAAATAGTGAATTACCAGGCATATGAAAGTAGTACCATACTAGCATATTAGACAAATATTTATTAATGATACATAATAAAGAGACTTTATATCTCCTAAGCATCTCTCCTAAGATAGATACATAGTCCCTAAAAATTATATAAGAGTTAAGGTACGAATTCGCTCCTTCGCATCGGGCGAGGTTTTTTCCATTATCGATATTTCCTTCTCTATAGCGGTTTTTCTTCCTTGGTTCAAGATGTTAAGAAATGTAAGCACTATTTGATGGGCAAGGAGATCATCATTCACACCGATCACCAACCACTACAGTATTTGCAGGCCCAGAGTGTTGTCAAAGTTCTATTGGTTAGGGATAAAGGTGAGGTCATCTAATTCATTATCATGATCACCCAATCATGCAAAAGCGTAAATACCCTCATCATTACCTTTCACTCCCACATTTGGCATCATTCCCCCCACTTTAAAATTCCATTTTTTAAACGCATCTCAAAGCACCTCTTTTCCATCTATTGTTCGAGTCTTTCATGCAGTAGTCCACCATCATCTTTGAGAAGCTGACTCCCACCGCAAGCAATGTGTTGTTTAGCTTTTCTCTCTGCAGGTGTCATAGTGAAGGACACACCATCATTATAAGAAATGATGGCTATGAAGAAGAAAGTCAAAAAGGGAGGATCTTGTGTGAGATACGAGCCCATGGACCTCAAATTACTAAATGAAGACCCCAAATTTGTGGAAGCATTCAACAATGTCGGATGCTTGCAATTCTGTCAAAAAATCGAAGGATTTCATGCTAAAATATCAAATGATTTTGCAGTAAACTTTACAGGCACAAATTCGAAGGTGAGGGTTTTAAATTTCACAGTGTCACTTGATACCATTTCTCAAGCCATAGAGATACCAAGAGAGGGTGAAGAATGTTTCAAAGCCACTAAATTCAAGATTTAGAGTTGTGATGAATTTGTTAAACCAGAACACATTGGAGCTGACATGGCATCTGGGATTCCAAGGAGTTATATGAAGGAGAATTATTCCAAACTAATATTTGTGATCCAAAATTACTTTACTTGTGAGGGGAGGTTTCATATGGTTTACTTGTACCATTTCAGGCTTCTATTACACTTCACTGGTAAGAAGTCCCTTGATATTCCTTTCTTTTTGTTTAGGAGCTTAGGGAAGATGTCTGATAAGGTTCAAGATAAGGCTGAAGGAAGTGAGACATCAATATTTCACCATGGTTTGATTAAAATCTTAGTGCTGGAAGAATTGAAGAAATTAAACAGAGATTGGGCTACTTTCCTTTTTCTTAATGGTTATGAAGTTGATTCAATGACACCGAAGAAAACCCAAAAGCCAAAAGCTACTCCATCATATAAAAATGATAAATCTATAGCTGTGAAAAAAGTTTTAAATGAAGAGGAGGCAGAGCCAATGGATGTCAAAACAGAACCCATGCAAGAGGAAGAAATCCCACAACCTTCATCTACAAGCAACAAACAGAAAATTAGTAAGCATGGTAGTAGGAGGATAACTAGAAGTCAAACAATTGGAAAGGGAAATCTTGAAGACATCCTCCAAGCTATAGATATTGAGGAGACTCCAATTTTCAGATCTGAAGACATTGAAGGTGACAAGAAGAATAAAAATAAAGGTAAGACTGTTAAAAAGCTTGATTTTGCAGGAGAAGATGCAGGTTTCTTATTTCAACCAAGGAAACCACTTATTAGGCTGCAACTAGCAAAGGGTGTCATGGAAAAAAAGAAGACAAAAGATGTTGACAAAGGCAAGCAACCTATCATAGAAGAAATTATAGACTTGTCCCCAACAATGAAGATGTTTTTGTGAAAAGGAAAGGAAAGGAGAAGATGGTGGAAAAAACTGAAGTGCAGGTATTGAAGGAACAATTAAGAGAGGCCAGAGAGGAAGTCATTGAGACCAAGTTAGAGTTACAAGAAGCCAATTTGGACACAAATATGATGGAGGATTCCAAATAAGAAGTAAATGACCAGCTAAACAAATATAATGAATCACTAACCAATGCTAAGGAGTTACTGAAAATAACACTTCCTTTGAGGAGGGTAATGAAAAACACTAGGAAGAGAAACTTATGGTTACAATCTGAAAGGAAGAGACTCAAAATCCAGGTCAGGGAATTAGAAGATCAAATGGAGATGATTCAGTCAGAACTGAAGAAAAGAGGACTTAAAATCAAAGTGATAAATGAGCCTAAAGAGATGCAACCTTCTACTGCTAAAGATGAAGGTCCCAAAGCTTGAAGAGTTGGCCTAAAACATTTTTGACAATTTTGCAACATTCAAGAACCGTCATTTCCAGTTTTAAAAGTGAAATTTGGAGGGAAAAAGAAAATTTTGTGTTTTTCTATCAATTAGGTAATTTCATAGTGAAGCCCAAGCTTGAAGGCCAGATTTCGCTACGAAATCCCTGTAGGTTACTTTTTGCAAAAAATCACAGTTTGTGTGGAAATCATAGGAGGATAAAATTTGTATTTAGCTTATTTTGTCCAAAAAACATATCCAAATCAGTGAGGAAGGCTAAATATTGACCTAGATGAGTGAAATGAAGCTGCTAAAAAACCACACTGTGAAACTGTTTGTTTCACTTTGTTTTTGCAGCGAGCAACTTTTGGTAGTATTTTGGTATTTTGAAGGTGTATTAAAGGTCAGCCAACCATGTGGAGGCATTAAAGGGTATCAGTGTAACAGTCCAGCAGAGATTTTCTCCTCGAAAAAGGTGTCATATGTTCCAACTTAGCATAAAGACAGTGACTAAATATCATGATTATCTTTTCCACAAAAGTAGGGTGATTGGTTGCTATATCTAGTGGGGGTATTTTTGTCTTAATTATGGTTAGTGCCACTTGAGAACTTGGCTATTATTGATGTAATTATCTAGTTATGTTGTTAGTGAATGTAATAAATAAGATGTAGATTCCTAATAGGCTTTTAAGTCTAAAGTCATTAGGTGTCTGTTTTATTTCTAGGTATATAGTTTATTGTTAAGTGAGGTGTCAAATATGATGGTTCGATGATCTAGCTAAATGAGCAGATCCAATATAATTAACAAAAGCCTATTAATAGGCAGAACTTCAAATAAACATTTTTCTAAACAACAGAGAGGATTAGCGCGATGGCCTTGACAAACACTAAGGTTTTCTACACCTACGACCTTCTCTTTGTCGCCGCCAAGCCCGCTCTTGGCCCTGCAGATCTCAGAAGACTGAAGTCGCACACGTTCCAGTTCTTACCTACGGCTTGCGTCAATCGATTCTTCGCAGTGGATGATTTGAAATATGGGTTCTTAGCATACCCTATCCCCTTTGCAAATGACCTGACAACAACGATTTTTCCTGAGCAACTCCTTAACAAACACCAAGCTACGGCTTCTACCCATGAGTAGGCTTTAGATTGCCATGCAGAATAGATAGGAATAGTCCCCTCTCCCGTGGAAACTTTGAAGGTTACCAGGAGTCTTTTCCCCAATCCTGATAGCACATAGGGAAACCATCGCTCTATTGGTCCCATCAGTCCACCATTCCTATGGGTAACCTCGAAGCTCTCCAGTCAGAGCACCCCTCACACCAGGGGAACAGGAAAAAGAATAGAGGCTACCTTGGACTGCATTGAGATGAACATGATAGTGACTTTGGCCTCTGAGCTAAGCTCTAACATCCAGGGCTACCCAAATCTCTCATCCCCTCTTTATCAGATTCATATCTCAATATCCTCTGGAAAATCAATACTACAATGGGTGTGCTCAACGAATCTGGTCCAGAGCCTAGCACATGCAATTGAACACAAGCTTGGGATTCCCTTATCTCTTCAGCGATTTCTCTATGGAGGTAGAAATCTAGAGGAAACTCTTCCCCTCTCTTTTTATAATATTGAAAGAGATTCTTTTGTAGTTTTAACCTTCCGTCTACAAGGGGGAGCAGGTGGGCAACCTTCTTCTACCCCAGCTTTCTCTTATAAGGATGTTGTCCATGCACAGACTCCCAAGAAATTTTCTCAACCCTCTGAGGCTCCCAACCCCTTTTTGGTCAATAAAATGGAGGAAGTCCCCTCCATAGAAATCTCCCATCCAAATCTTAAAGATCAGCTTCAAAAAATTTCCAAATCTACCATCATCTGCCGATTCAATGGACTCTGGCCCCGCACAACAAATCTCTACCAATGGATCATATGTAATTGGACCAACAACTGCAAGGTTTTCTTCTTCTCAAAGGTTTTCTTATAGTGGTGTTTTCCTTCAGCGGAGATTACCAAAAAGCCTTGGCAAAAGGCCCATGGTTTTGGGGAATAGCAGGGCTATTTCTCACCCCCTGGTTCCCAGACTTTGACCCCTCTACGACAATCATCACCAAGCTACCTATATGGGTCTGACTTCCAAATTTACATGCGCATATATGGAACTACTCTATCTTCCAACGAACTGGAAACACCCCGGGCCGCTTTCTGGAAACAGATCCCTCCAGGGGGGAGAAAGGAATATACATCTATGGCAGAATATGTGCTGAAATAGACATGAGATAAGGTATGACCAATAAAATAAATCTCAAAATAGGGGATTTCCTTTGGATGCAGACCTTGGATTATGAGAATACCGCATTCTATTGTTGCCACTACCATCAAACAAGGCACCTTTAGAACTCTTTCTCTACATTCCTCGCCCAAAAGAAGAAAATTAATCACAAAGAAAAATATAAAAGATGGAAACCATGTGAGTCGAACCCCATGGATGACATTGATTCCTTCAGATCGGATGAAGAGGAGACTGAGGCAGAAGCGGAGATTGCAATGCAAATGAAGGAATCACCCTCGTTTGCAGCTTAGATGAAGGATTCACCCTCGGTTGACCCTGTAGGACATATTACTACCCCGGATACACAAAAACGAACTCATGAGTCCTCCTCCTATGATTTGGATAAGGAGGTTCTCTTGACAGTCAACAACAGCCTTCAAGTGGTTCTCGCCCATCCGTACCAGAGTGGTTGGGTCAAAGTTAACAAAAAGAAAGGAAAAAAATGTCGCATGAAGGATTCGACCCATTCTGGGTAGATTCTAATGACTGTCTCTTTTCACTTTCTTACTACACTTGTTGATTCTTTTGCTTAATACTTGTTTACTTTTTGGGACCGAGGTTGATAATTTACCATTTCCAGCATTCCTGCTTTCTAGCTTCTCTTGACTGTAACTAAAGTTTGGACAGTATGATTACTTAATAGAATTAGTCTTATTCAGAAAGAAAAAAAAAGGGCAGAACTTCGAAGTAGAAAGTGTTGGAGGATGATATTTGACACTACCACTTTGTAAATTTTTTGATGATTAGTAATATACAGTGACAGTGCTTCTTTGCCTGGATTCTTTTGGTGTTTCAATGAGATTTTTTCCTATGTGTATTAATATTTTTCTTTCAATATCTCGATGTTTAATTACTCATAATTTGTGTTTCTCATGCTCTGAATTCCTTTGAACATTAAGATATTGAGTACTTCTATGTGTATGTTTTCCTATCATTGGAACATTACAAGCCTCATCTTCCACAAGGACAGCCATTGTCATTGAATTTCCTAACACTGACTCCATAAGCGCAATGGTAGTGAACCCTACACATTTTTCACCTACAATCAATCACATCCAAGATAATATCACAGAGTTAGCCATATAATTAAATCATAATTGAAAAATCATAATACTTTGAGAGAACCTTCTCAGGCTGAAGAGGCTAATTTTTAGTCAAAAGATGGTTTGAATTAGTTACTCTAGGTTGTCTAGTGGAGTAGCCCATCTGTACCAAGTTGTAGATAACACATGCAGTCAAGAAGAAGCCCAAATATCATTAGTAAACAACAAGAAGGAGGATGAAGAAGATAACAACTCAAATTCCTATTTCCTTCATCACAAGAAGAAGGTAACCTTCAAGAAATTCAAAAGACAAAAGAAGAAAGTAGACCTATCAAATATTGAATGCTACAATTTTCATAAGTTGGGTCATTATAAAAATCAATAATTGGAGAATCCAAGGAATGGGAAGAGAGAAAGAAAACATGTAGAAGAATAATACTGAGGAATCAGAAGTCAAGGACTTATACTACTAATTCCTATCCTACATATCCTTCTTAGTATTGTATTGTTTTCCTTTATGTTTTCATTTCTAGAATTTATAGGTCTAACATGTCGCGTTAATTTTTTTTTTTGAATTATTTTGATAAGTTGTAGGTATCCCTCAAGATTGGATTAAGAGGGCCTTCACCATTTTACTAAATATGAGTATCTTATTCTAAGTTTCATATTTTTATGTTTGGTTTCCTCCTCACATCAAGATTTGTTTGTATTGTATGCTAATAACCTTTTCTTTATATTTTCCTTGGTTAGGAAAGTTTGTTGAATGCTCAAGGGTTTGTAGAAATTTTAATACAATTATGTGTTTCATGGATTCTCCTGATATAACAATTATATGTCACTGTTAAATACAGAATCCTTCTACTTAAATCTTTGTGGAAATTTAATCGCCAATTGGAAAACTCATGAAGAAATATCAATCACACATAACACATATGTTTGTACCAGAAAATCATAAATCTAAAACCCCGCTATCATATATTATGTATATATCATGGATCATGAAACAATCTTATACAAAACTCTAATCCAAGAGCTCTCAGTATAATATACAATCATCTCACACTGTCATACAAAAATTTGCATATTCATGCACCAATTTACTGCTTCCCGACAGCTTGCCTCCATTGCTCAATCCCTGATGGTCACGAACCTCTAAATGATTAATTTTAGCCTGCCTTGACTGCACAATACTCATAGGCATCTCCAATTTGTGTGTGGTTGCATGAGTGCACCCACTAATGTCACAACTAATAGTAAAATTGTCTCTTTCACCTACCTCTCAACTGGGTCTCCACTAGATCTGACATGCATGTAGTTAACGGTAGTAAATCTTCAGTTGCATGTGAGATCACTCCATGTGAATTAATTTAATATTTAATTCACTGATCTCTCACTAGTGTATCCTTAGTTACAACTAGCACAACTGAGTTTAACTCACTTAACTGAGTTAAACTACTTTATAACTCACATAACTACACATCCAACTCTGTTACAACTTTGTATCACTCAGTTACAATGAAGTCCACTTGCATGTCCCACCAACCAACCTTAGAACTCAAAATTCCTTCAGTCAAATTGTTTGCCACATCAGTTAACTGAAATCAAGTGCTTCAAGAGAATAGATTATTATTTATTGTCTAATTATTATTAAGAGATAATAATAATCGACATGCATTCTATTTTTAGACATACAATCCATGAACCGACTTTGCACTTGCATTCCAAAAATAGATTCCCATCCTACATATAATTTGCTCAACCATCTATAAATACACTCCCACTATAAATAGACTTTGCTCAACATTCTAAAAATAGACATACACCTAAAAATAGCCTGTGTGGGCCCCACCTAGTGTAGGTGCTTAATTTTCACTAGGATCAAGGATGTTGTTTCCGGATGCCAATTTCACTGTTTCTTGTTGAAAAATTCAACACTCCCTCTCAACAAGAAAGGAATGTCTTTGCATGCGACATGAAACTCCATGCATTCGCCCGGCAACCTTTTATGCAACACTTCTCTAGTGTTTCTCGCACATGCAACACTTGCATGCAACACTTTCAAAACTGAATATCCTCCAAAAAAATGAATCAGTATAATGCATCTATCATCAAATTCTTTTGACTTATGTTGGTACCAACTGCACATGTCTTCAGGAACCACTGTGATGTTTACCTCTGCATCCATGCACTCTGCACTCGTTGTCAACTCTAATTTGCACTCTAATATCTGACACTGTCACTTTCATTTCATGTCCTCACGACATCTGACTGCATCAATCCAACTGATCTTGCTACTGTTGTACTATGGGCTCCTCGTAGCTAGGTTCAATTCATTTGATCTAGACCATCTCAATGAATCCTACATAGAAATTTCTTCTTGGGATGACTGATGCATGTCGCCCCAACTCTCACTTGGTGGTATAGATACATGCACTCCCGCTGCCCATCCGACACGAAATTTCTCTGCAGGAGTGGTTGCTCCCACTCCATGATCATCATCTTGTGGCTGCTCCACATCCCGAGGTTCACTCTTACCTGCATGCAAATTCTAATCCCTCTCAAGTGTCAATTGCATGACTTCTCACACTTTACAACAGTAGGAAGCTCTGTATAAATCCCATCCACATCAAGTCTATAGAGATTCTTAACTTGAATCCCAACATTCTTGGCTTTCCCTATTGCTTTGTGTCGCAGGAAAAATTTTCTATCACTAAAGACAACATCATAGCCTCTATCCTCTAACATTGTGACTGAGACTAAATTTTTCTTCAAACCTGGAACATGAATAAAATATTTTAAATGAAAGAGTTTACCTGATGCCCTATAAAAGGTAATGGTACCAATGCTAGTTGCATTGTATCATCCGTCGTCACCCAACTTAATATGAATCTAGAGATCTTTCTCCTCCAAGTCACTGAAAATTTTCTTATCTCCCGTCATGTGAAAGGAAGCACCACTATCAAAGTGCCACCCCGATCCCAATGCACTAGAAACCATGGATGCGATCAATAAGAATTCAAGCTCAAATTGTGAGGCAAGAGCTTCACCAGCTGTAGCTCCAGCAACCATCTTTTTCTTCTTCTTATGTGGACAATTTGTGGCAATATGTCCATACTCGTGACAGTGAAAACACTTCACTTTGGACATGTTGTGCTTATTTCCATCTTCATCGGCCTCAGATTTAGAATGGAATTTCTTCCCCCTCCCCTTCTTCACCTTGGCAGCCAAAGAAAAATCCTATTCATCATCATGCTTTTATGAATATCCATCTCTGGTGTTCCTCTTGAACTCCTCCTGCACTAGATCCGACCACAGTCGTTCCCAATCTGACAGTTTTTCCCATCCGTTGACAGATTCTTCATAATTGTGCCAACTCTTAGGAAGTCCCAATAGATCCAAACTCACCAAATCATCATCAGCAACACATATTCCTAAACTCCCTAGCTCATCCCTACATTGGACAATTTTTTTTAAGTATACCGGAATAGTGTCGTTCTTTTCCATCTTGACCTTCCTGAGTTTATCCTTCAACGCCAATTTCCTATGGTCGCTGCTGCTTTGGAAAAGATCCGTCAAATCCTTCCACATAGCATATGGTGTGGCTTTCCCATGAATTCTTGAGACAATATGGTATCAAATAGCTTCCAATAGAATCCTCCTCGCCCTTGCTACTTTCTTTTGCCATGCATCAAGTACTGCAGCATATGTCAAAGTAGGCTTAGGAACATCTCTGTCGATGAATTCATTCAAGCCATTATCTTCGGGCATCGCCTCCATCCTGTCCTTCCATGCAATGTAGTTCAAGCCGCCCTCAAGTGCATACTCTAGCCACAAGCCATTGAAATCCATTTCGATGTTTAATCAACTATCACACCAAGAAATTCTTCAAGCAAATTCGAATTGTTTCCACCAACAAACTCAACTACTACTTCAATATTTCAATCTTCTTTGCTCCAATACCATGTAGAAATTTTAATACAATTATGTAGTGCCTTGATTCTCCTAATATAAAAATTATATGCCACTGTTAAATATAGAATCCTTCTACATAAATCTTTGCGGAAATTTAATCGCCAATTGCAAACACATGAAGAAAGATCAATCACACATAAAACAGATGTTTTTACCAGGAAAGCATAAAGCTAAAAACCCCACTATCACATATTATGTATATATTACGGATAATGAAACAATCTTATACAAAACTCTAATCCAAGAGCTCTCAAAACAATATACAATCGTCTCACACTGTCATACAAAAATTGGCATATTCATGCACCAATTTACTGCCTCTTGACAGCCTACCTCCACTGCGCAATCCCTGATGGTCAAGAACCTCTGAATGATTAATTCGAGCCTGCCATGAATGAGAAATAATAATAGGCATGTCCAATGTGTGTGTGGTTGCATGAGTGCACCCACTAATGTCACAACTAATAGTCAAACTGTCCCTTTCACCAATCTCTCAACTGGGTCTCCACTGGATCTGACATGCATGTAGTTAACAATAGTAAATCTTTAGTTGCATGTGAGATCACTCCATGTGAATTAAATTAATATTTAATTCACTGATCTCTCACTAGTGTATATTTAGTTACAACTATCACAACTAATTTTAACTCACTTAACTAAGTTAAACTACTTTACAACTCACATAACTACACATCCAACTCTGTTACAACTTTGTATCACTTAGTTACAACGAAGTCCACTTGCATGTCCCACCAACCAACCTTAGAACTTGAAATATATTTAGTCAACTAGTTTTCCACATCAGTTAACTGAAATCAAGTGCTTCAAGAGAATAGATTATTATTTATTTTCTAATTATTATTAAGATTTAATAATAATCGACATGAATTATATTTTTAGACATACAATCCACGAACCGAATTCGCACATGCATTCCAAAAATAGACGCCCATCCATACATATAATTTTCTCAACCATCTATAAATACACTATTGCTATAAATAGACTTTGATCAACATTATAAAAATAGACATACACCTAAAAATAGCATGTATGGGCCCCACCTAGTGTAGGTGTTTAATTTTCACTAGGATCAAGCATGTTGTTTTCGGATGCCAATTTCACTGTTTCTTGTTGCAAACTTCAATAGGGTTATGGGGGAGACTTCAAAGGATAGACTTGAAGCATGGAAGAAGTTTTTTTACAAAGGAAGCCATTCAATAATTGATTTCCTACAAGGTTTGTTAATAAAAAACTCAAAGCTATGTTTTAGACTATAAGCTTTGTTATTGTTGATCAGCGGTTATCATTGATGTCAACCCAAGCAGCACTAGGGGCTACCCCAATATTGCATGGGAATTTTTACCTACAAAATTAATATATTCTGAGTCAAGAATGTTTTTGATGGTTTCTACTTGTCGAGATGTTTCCATTGATATATGGCACGCCACGTAATTCATCACAGTTTGAGGGATATTCATGTTTGAAGTTTGTACCCCCAGTTAGTGGGCTAAAACCCCATGGGGTTGTGGCATGGGTCATTGAGAAGTCATAATTAATATTTTTTAAGCTCCTAAAATCCATCCCACGTTCACTTGTTGAAGGCCCTCTCAACCTAAGCATTTATATAAATTTTGATCCTCATATCCTCTTTATGCAAGGGATTTCGCCATCTTAAATAGGTCATCGTGCAATTTTCACTCTAAAATTTTTTCTACGAAGGTTTAGAAGCTGAAAATTTTATGAGGAAAATCTGAAATCTTGAGGAAGCTCTTGTACAAATTTTAGATCAAGGTGTGCAATATTTTTGGAGATATTATCTGTGGAAGTCAGTGTTTTTGCAGGCTCCTGAAATTCATCTCAAAGAAGTGACCTTGGGAAAATCGTCATAACTCTCTCTTCGAGTATCAGATTTGAATTCTGTAAAAAGCGATAGATAGTGAACAAACTTTAGTTTTCTTTCTATCAATTTTAGAGCTGAATGAAGAAACAGTGATATGTGGCATGACGTAAAAGTTTTCTCTACTGAAACAATCCATAATTAGGGCATTGTGAGAGATTTGGCATAAATATCTCTTGAAGAATCCAAATTGGGTCAGACCTGCGGCATTGAAAAAAAGACTTAGATTAATACTAAAAGACCAAAAATCACATATTGGGGATCTGAAATAACAGAGATACACCAGATTCAATATCGAGCTCTTAGAAGGCAAGAAAAAGCTAGATCATGTGTTGTCAAGGGCTGCAAGGGACTAGAATTTCTAGGGTAGCAAAGCAAAGCAAGGTGAAGCAGAGGGTAGCATGACAAGAGCAGTAACGAAGGTGCAGAAAAACATCAAGAAGTTCATAACATGAATTCTTCAAGTGGGTAGAACTGCATACAGTCACTGTAAAGGTATCAAGGTAATAAGTCATTGTAAATACATTATTGTAAAAAAATTTCTAGTGTCTATCTGCCAAGAGTTGAAGAGGCAGTGTCGGGAGGTCTAGGATCATCATTAGGTGGTTGTGTCATAGTTGGGGTTATGGTATAGTGTGTCTTCTTCTTCTACATCATTCTATATCATTGTAAAGTGGACCATTCTCCCTGGTACGGGAGTCCATTCTTCTTTTATTCTTCTACAAGGTGGTAGGGTGGTGCTAGGGTGAGTTGTAGCTCATTGGGTGTTAGGGAATCCATTCAGTTGACTATTGAATAATCTCATACATTGGAGAATCCATCCAGTGGGAGCTGGAGAAGAATGGTTTTCTATATTCTAGGAATTTGGAGCTTTACTTTCAATTGGAGTTAAATATTAAAGAATTATTAGAAAAGCATTAGGTGGTTTTTGTCCCGGAGTGGGTTTCCACCTTAAAAATTGTGTGCATTTGTGTTACTCTTTTTTACTGCTATCATTGTACAAACACTGATAATAATTGAGGATTAATTAATGTTGTAAATTGAAAGGAATACTGATTCACCCCCCTATCAGTATTTCCAACAATTGATATCAGAGCTTGGTTCCTTCAATAACAGTTTAATGGAGCATACCAAGAATGGTGTACCTATGTTTAATGAAAATAATTATGCACTCTGGAAAGGAAGAATGGAGGTCTATATCTTGGTGCAAGGTTACGAAGTATGGGACACTGTTCAAAATGGATTTAAATCAACCACAGATGAACAAAGTAAGAAGAATTTGGTAAATGATGAAAAAGCAAAGAATATTATTATCAATGGACTTATTGAATATGGTTATCATAAGGTGTTGGGTTGTAAAACCACCAAAAATGTATGGGAAAAGCTTGAGAATATATATGCAGGTGACTCAAATGTCAAAGAATCAAAGCTTCAAATATATAGAGAAAATTTTGAGCAACTCAGAATGAAAGAAGATTGCAACATTGCTGCATACTTCCAATACGTTGATGAAATAACCAATACTCTCGAAGGATTGGGAGATATATTTGATGAGAAGAGTATTATATGAAAGATTCTTAGAACGTTATCAGGGAGATTCAACCCAAAGGTATTGGTCTTAGAATATAGTGCAAATCTAGACAAACTCAACAAAGAGGAATTACAAGGAGTTCTCATAGCATATGAAATGAGACTTGATGAAGAAGAGGATACTTCGCATCTAGAAACTACGTTCGTTGCATCTAAGAAAACCAATAAGGACAAACAACCTTCAATTGAAAATACATGTACCTGCAAGTGTGAAGAAAAGGGAGATGATGAAGAAGGTATTTCATATGAATAATATTCTTACTTTACGAGAAAACTAGAAATTGGTAAGGGAAATTCAAATATAAACTTCCATTGATATGTTTCGACTGTGGTGAGGTTGGGCATTTCGCAACAATATGTCCGAACAAAAGTGATGGCAACTCAAAAGGAAAGAAAGGCTTTAAGAAATTCAACAAGCAAGGATCCAAAAGGAACTTTCTCTCTAAAGAAGATAGCTCATCATCCGATGAAGACAATGACAATGAAGAAGAAGACAATGAGAGAGTATTGTTTATGGCCAAGCACAATAAAAAAGAGGTGTCAAACAATGAAGAAGAAGGATTGACCATAGAATAATTTTCTAAGGAAGCAATCAAGCTTATAAAAGAGCTCAAGGCTGAGAAGATCCATTCTAATACTCTTGAAGAACAAGTTCAAGGTCTCAAATTTGAAGTTGAAGAACACAAATGCATTGAAGAGCCACTTCAAAAGAAGTTGGAAGAAAGCAACCAAGAAAGGGAAGAATTAGAAGCCGAAGTAGTCTCACTACGTAAGGAAGTGAAGAAAGGAAAAACTATCCAAAACTATGCCAACAGCTCAAGGGCATTGGAAGAACTCATCAACAATCAACAATATTACAACGATAGAACTGGCATCAGTTACAAAGAAGAAGAAGCAGGACCTTCTAAAACAAAATACAATGAACCCGTTATCACCCAATTTTTTTTTTTTAAAACATTATATGTCTACACTATTTTTGGTCATAGTTTCAAGTAGGTCTAAAGTCACTTTTGTCTTGATAAAGGGTAGGTCATAGTTTATTCAGTTTCAAAGGTCATTTTTCAAGTTCAAATAAACTTCTTTAGATTCATTCCATGATAAAAAGGTCATATCATTCATCTAGAGCTCATGTCATTAGTTTTCAGTTTGAAATTCTGTGATTAGCCACAAATCCACAGTTTCGTAGCACGGTCAGTTAAAAAAAGGGGTTGAAAAATACACTATGTGCGTTACAAAAGTGTGGATTCTTAGATGTCATGTCAAGAAATCCAGGATTTGTCAGAAATCCGTTAAGAAATGATAAGGTAACGTTATGGTGATTTAGTGAGAGGTCATATCCAAAGTACTTACCCATTTCATATACATCATCATCATGATAGGGGTTTCATTCAGTTGTAAAAAGTGATTTCAAATTCGAAAAATTTGTCTAGTTCATTTTTTTTGGTTTTTTGCCCCCACTCAACTGTTAAAGCTATAAACATTAGAGTTAAGCCTATGGTTGTTCTATACCAAGGTTATCATCATACTCAATCAAGCGAGGTTGTTCATACAAATTCAAGCGAGGTTGTTCCATTTTCAAAAGTGAGCTAGTCCTACAGGTTCTGAAAAAAAGCATGGCTAAAGAGAAAAAGAATCACAGAGGAGGACATTGTTTGAGATTTGAACTTGAAAGTATGAGGATTTTAGCTGAAGATTCAATAGTAATGGATGCTTTCAAGAAAATAGGTTGTTTGAAGTTCTGTGAAAAGTTACAAGGTGGGCATATTCAGGTGTCCAAAGAATTTGCACTTCATTTCATTGGAACAAGCACAAAGGTCGGAATGTTAAACATAGCAGTCACACCTGAGATCATAACTATGGTAACAGAAATAGCAAGAGGTCAGGAGTCTTGGTTTAAGGGCTTCAAGTTTGATATGGAAGCATGCAAGATATTTATGAAAACAAAATATGCAAACATGGACCTGAACAATGCAATTCCCAGAAATTGTATCAAAGATAACTATGCCAAAATGTTGTTCAATATCCAAAGATACTTCACATGTGAAGGAAAGTACCACAAAGTCTACACTTATCACTTGAAATTGCTGTTACATTTCACAGGTATAATATCACTGGATTTACCAGTTTTCTTATATAGAAGTCTTGCCAAAATGGCTAACAAAGTTCAGGTGAAATCTGATGGCTGTGAAACATCCCTATTTCACCATGGGTTGATTAAATTGTTAGTTTTGAATGAGCTTCAAAAAATAAATAGGGATTGGTCCTCCTTTTTGTTTATGAGTGGTTTTGATATGGAAGCTCTAACCCTAACTAAAAACACTAAGACAAAGGGAAATCTCTCACCATTAGCAGAATCAAGTCAACCAGTGGCTACAAAGGCAAAGAGGTTTTTGAAATTGAAACCCAGAAAACAAGTGAGGACACAGGTAGATAAGACATTAAAAACTCCCTCACCTACAAAACAAAGGTTACATGGTAGCAAAGAAACTAAACAAAAACAAGCAGCAGATAAGCAAGAAGTTCAGAGAATAACAAGGAGCCAAGCTACAGTAACAAAGGGAAAATCAACAGTTTTGGGGTCAAGTGATAGCCTAAGGTTGAAAGGAAACTTGGATGATATATTGCATGCAATAGACATAGAATAATCACCCATAGTACAAGCTGATTTCATAGGAATAAATGAAAGCAAACAGAAAAAGATAAAATCAGCAAAGAAGTTGGATTTTAAAGGTGAAAATACAGCATTTGTTTTCTAAGCCAGGAAGCTTGTGACTAGACATTCAAAAAGGCTCAAGGAACTTAACACAGAAGTTGAATAAACCTATGAAACAACTAAAGTTCCTGAAGAGGTAATTTATCTCTCCTCGCCAGTAGCATTGCAAGCAGAAAAGAAAGTAGTCACAGCACAAGAAGAAATAAAAAAGCATCAAAACCTAGAGGAGAAGTTGATATCAGCAAACCGTGAGATTCCTAGGTTGAAGAAAAGAACTAGAAAACATATCATTAAGAAAGTAAAATTCAAAAGAATGAAAGCTATTTGGGAAGGTCAAATAGCCTCTAGATCATAAATCCCAAGCAGTGAAGAACAACTCTTCACATGGACTGTCCCAGCTATTAAGGAAGCAAAGTTTATGAGAGTGATCAAAAATCATTTAAGAACTAGCAACAAAAAGCTAAAGAGCTAGTTGGAAGATCTGCAGATATACTTGAAAGAGTGTCAAGAAGAATTGAAAAAGTAGTGAAACAAAGTAACAAATATGTAAGACAAACTCAGATGAAAAATGAAGGTTAAATTTGATGAAGAATATATTTTCAGGGTTATTTTGCTATAGGTTTTGAAACAATATCATTGTCCTTAAGTTTGAGTATCCCTTTATCACAAATTAAAAAATAAAAAATAAAAAAATCAACAAAACTGCTTACACAGCAGTTTCGTAGCACAAATAGCACAAATTTGATGAAATGCACTACGAAACTGTTGAAGCAGTCATTTTATCATTTTTCATAACAAATTTTGAAGGAATTTTTGTGAGTTTGGTTTTGAAACTTCTTGTGGGAATGTGTCAACTGAAGATAAAGGCTATCATGAAAGAAAAAGATTGAAAATTGTTGAATAAAGGAGCTAAAACCATGCGCTATGAAAAGCGCTACGAAACTGTGCTACTTTCGTAGCGCATGTTTGTTTTTAGTTTTTTACACAATTCGAAACTAAAGTTTTGAACAACTAGCATAGGAAGTGGATATATGCACATGTTCTAATTTTAGACAACAAATGGCATCCAAATTATGGTGTATAAAGGGTCAGAATGTATCAAACAATCAAAGTGTATCAAAAGCCTAAAAGGAAGGAGACAGTTTCCTAGAACATAGGAGAGCAACATCATCAACATCATGTTCACATCAAGATTGGGAATCATCATCCAAATTCAACTTCATGGAAAAAAAAGTGGCATAATATGTAATGAAGACTAGATAATGTTGTTAGGAAGGAAATTAAAGAGTTTTAGTCCTATTTGGAATAGGACTGCTCATTAGGGTTCTAGTTGTCAATTTGTAATAAATATCATGTTTCATGATTAGGAAAGGTGTCAAACACTATGAATTCGATGTCTTTAGTGGAGGATAAGAGAATCCTATATTGTAAATGATCTATAAAGAGTATGAGGTTGAAATACACAGGGTTGGACATTTTATTAGCAAAAAGACTATGTTTTGTATGTGACTGTTTACATATTAATATAGAGTTTCTACTTAGACAACTCAAGATTCATGAGGAAATCTTGTATGTTATTGTTTTGATGGCATCCTTTTCAATATTCCATTTCAATGGTTTTTATTTATGATACTCAGAATTCATCAATGGTGCTCTAACTTCCTTCATAGATAAAATGACTGTGTGTTTCATAGTTCTACATGTTTTATTCCTTGACTTGAACTCTGAATTCCTTGACCTCCATGCTAGGTAGAATGTTTTGGTTTTGTTGAAGTTATCATGACTCCATAGCCCAATGAATACTTGCTAATTTGATTTGCAACCAGTTATACCATTTCTCTGTTTTTTCCTCATATAGAGTTAGTCATCTACTTATTTATCAAAAATCATAAACCATTGAGAGAGCCCTCTCAGGTTGAGGAGGCTAAGCCTCATCCAAAATATTGGTCTGAAACAGCTACACAATGTTTACTTGATGATAAACCCATCAGGCCTGATTTTGTGATAACATTTTGGTGCGTCTGTCGGGAGTCTTAAGATTATACTTTCTTGAGATTCTGAAGCTAAACTTCTGAAGGTACTAGGAGCTCAGGAAGATTTTCGAGGCTGCATCTACCTTGGTGACTCCATTTAAAGTTTATATGTTCAAAGGTGGCTTCGAGAAGGAGATACACGAGGATTAATCCTGACCCAGATCCACCTACCATCGTCGAAAATATAAACACCATTTCAAGAGGCAGTCAAGGCATTTTTGAAATATCAGGTACTCCATCTTATTTGAAATCCTTATCCTCTGAAATATCAAGAAGTCCTGAAGAAAACAGAGTTGATGATAAGATTCATGAGGTTTTATTTAGATCAGAAAATGAAAAAAGGAACTAATTGAAATTATCTTAGACTTACATAAGAGAGGAATTGACACCTCAACTCTAGTAACCCAAGAAGATAAAGAGGAATTCTGGGAAGCTGTTGCTTCATAGTTATTGTTGGAAAAGGAGTCTTTAGACAAATTAAAGGAGCTTTATCCTTTCGAAGTATTGTTGAAAAGTAAAGTTGGTTTACCTCTTCCCAACTGGAGCTCAATTGTTGGTGGCTTACAAAGAAAAAGTGGTCCTCCTCATAACAGTCTGTCATCTACTGTTTTTTCCTTTCCTAAAATTACCATAGTACCTCTGACCATGGCTAGAAATCCACCTGCTGCACCTGCTAGATACGCCCCCCTTGTCCTTCATGTTGTCTTACATGACCTCCCTAGTAAATATGTTGCTAGAATTAAAACCTGGGGAAGTGATGAGGAAATTACAGCAGAGGATCATGTTGATCAATTTAATGACTTTATAGAAAGGGATGTAGTTGATCATGAAGATGTTAAATTAAGATTATTTGCTCAAAGTTTTACTAGTGAGGTTAGGAAGTGGTATAAAGCCCTTGCTCTTGGAATCATTCATGATTGGAATTAATTTGAAGATTTTTTCTTAAGGAAATGGGGAAATAGAACTAATCTAGTACAAGCCCTCACTAAGTATAATACCTTTAAGAGAGCTGTTGATGAAACTGTCCAAAAATTTTCAAAAAGGTTTAATAAGGTGTTATATTCTATTCCTGCTCGTTTGAAACCACCAGAAGCCTTAGCTCAAATGAGGTATGCCGAAGCTTTCGACTATGAGTTTTCCACACTGCTGAGAGAAATAGAATCTCCTACACTTGATGAAATGAAAAATGATGTTGTGAAGGTGGAGGTTAATTTGATAGCAGCTAAAAAGTCAAAAATGGGTAAGGGTAAGTTGAAAGAGGAGGAGAATCCTTCATCTTCTACCTCTCAAGACAAACTAGATTCAACGATGAAAACAATGGAAAAATTGATGGATATATTAGCCCTTGGCAATACCTCTTCTCCTCCTGCACAACATGAACCTAAATTTAGAAACCCTCGGTTCAGAAGACCTCAGAATCATCAAAGACCAAGGGAGAATAGAAATCAGCAGCCTGATCCTCCAGTGAGACCTCCTTTTTAGCATAATTTAGTTGATGAAGAAGATGACCCCAAAGAACCTGAAGAATATATTCATTGTTTTGATGAAGAAATGTTAGGAATTTTCTTGACCAAGGAAGAACATGATCAATCATATCAAAACAATCATGAAGAAGAAACATCAGGCTATCTAAAGGGATATCAAAATGTTATTTTTGAGATGCAGAAACAATATAATCTCATAAATAGGAATGTACCTATCATTTCAAACAATACACAACCAAAGAAGTATGCACCTAAGGCTGCTGATGGAAAGAAGGAAGCTCCTAAGGTCGTTGAAAGTAAGAAATATACACCTGTTGTCCTTCTTACCAAAGAAGCTAAAAAATCTGTTTCTATTTTCAATCTTGAGAATGAAATTTCTAAGATAAAAATATCAGTCTGTTTTGGTGAAATTCTCAAGGTAGATTAATATAGAAGCAATATTGTTAAAATGCTAAAATCACAACCTGGAGTTGCTGATATCTTGAATGTATTAGAAGATATTCCAACCATATATTTGGGCCCAAGACTAGAAGATGAACATAATGAGGAAGTTCCTCCTTTTATGTGAGTCTTAGCATTCACGACATGACATTGCATAATGGTATGTTAGATTCAAGGGCTTCTCACAATCTTATGCCCAAAGTAATCATGGAAAGAATGGGGTTAGAAATAACTAGGCCATATAAATATTTTTTTTCTTTTTATTCAAAAAGAGTTCAATGCATTGGTCTAATCAAGGATGTTGTTGTTGGACTGACACACGTTCCTGCTAAGATTGTAGTCATGGATATTGTTGTAGCAGACATTCCACCATAGTTTGGTATGTTGTTGTCAAGGTCATGGGCAGCAAAATTTAAAGGTACAATGCATATGGATCTTACTTATGCTACCATTCTAGTTTTTGGAGAGCAAAGAAGATTGTATTGAGAGACAAGGATGGCCTACATGGTGAGTAGCAAAGATAAACCCCAAAAATTTCCAATTTATGCTCTTGATACTGAGCTTGGTTCTGCTATTCTTTTCAATTAATTGACTAATGAAGTGGAGGAAGAAAAGAAAGTAGAAAATCAGAGTTCTGAAATTCAACAATCTGAAAATCAGTAAGCGGAAGGTCAACAAGTCAGCAATAAAGAGGAAGAAGGTTGGTGGTCATTATATTTTGATGGGTCAGCAGTCAAAGAAGGAGCAGGAGCAGGGATATGGATTAGAAATCCAAGTGATGAAAGTAATTTCTTTTCCTATAAACTGAACTTTGATTGTACAAATAACATCGCCAAATACAAATCCTTGATTTTGGGTCTAGAAGTGTTGAAAAGAATGAATGCTCAAAATATTTTTGTTTTTGAAGATTTAGAATTAGTCTTAAAATATATTGAGGGTGTTTATCAAACAAAGGACACAAGGATGAGAGCATATAGGAATTTGGTCTTGGACATGTTAGAAAACTTTCATGCCTATTCATTCACAGTCAAAACTAGAGAACAAAACTCCATTGTTGATTCTCTTGCTGTCTCTACAAGCATTTTCATTATTCCTTTACATTCCACATAAAAGTATGAAGTTGAAGTCCGCCATAGGCCAGCCATTCCTGATAATATTATTCATTGGAAAGTTTTTGAGGATGATTAATAGGTGAAAAATTTTATTGAGCTGAAAGAAGAATTTGAAAATGTACAAATAGATCAACAGAACATGTTAGCTGAATCTAAAGGAAATTATAAAGTTTTGCAATTAAAGAATAATTCCATACCAAAGGGACTCATACCTCTAGAAATTTTTTTTGATCAGAATGATGTTTTTAAATCTCCCAAGGTGCAAGTTGATGATGAAGAAGTTGAGAGTTGTAACCTTGGTACTATAGCTATGCCCAAAATGATTAAACTTTCAAAATTTCTTTTAGCTGATATGAAATTTAAATATGTTGAAATGATGAAGAGATTCATAGATGTCTTTGCTTGGAAAAATGTTGATTTGAAAGAATATGATCCCACCATTATTCAGCACAC
Organism: Pinus albicaulis; assembly: GCA_034641835.2. Taxonomy (NCBI): domain Eukaryota; kingdom Viridiplantae; phylum Streptophyta; class Pinopsida; order Pinales; family Pinaceae; genus Pinus; species Pinus albicaulis. The sequence continues at coordinate 142,640,104 of CM076582.1, forward strand.
TATTCCCATTAAAGAATATGAAATACCTTTCAAGCAAAAGTTAAGGAGCACTAACCCACTCCTCGTGCCTTTGATTGAGAAGGAGGTTAAAAAACTCTTTGATGCTAGAATCATAGTCCCAATCAGATTTTCAAATTGGTTTGAAAATTTGGTTCCGGTTAGGAAGAAAAGTGGGGAAATCAGAATATGGATTGATTTCATAAATCTGAATAAAGCCTCCCTGAAAGATAATTATCCTCTCCCAAAGATGAATCAGATTTTGCAAAATATTGTTGGTTCTAAGAGAATGTCTATGCTTGATGGTTTTTCAGGTTATAATCAGTTCCTTGTGCATCCTGATGATCAGGAAAAAACAGCCTTTACTACACCATGGGGTACTTTTATGTACGCCAAGATGCCATTTGGTCTCATGAATGCAAGAGCTGCTTTTCAGAGGGCAATGGACATTTATTTTTCTGAAGAAAAGGACACGATGGTGGTTGTGTATCTTGACGACATAACATTATTTTCAAGAAAGGAAGAAGATCACTTGAAACATTTGGAAAGAATTCTGTTGAAATGTAGAAGGTTTGGCATCTCTCTAAATCCCACCAAAGGTATTTTTTCTTTAACTTCAGGTAAGTTGCTTGGGCATATCATTTCTAAATATGGGATTAAGATTGATCCAAGCAGGGTCAATGCAATTGAAAAGGTGGATTTGCCAAGAAGTAGGAATGAGATTCAATCTTTCCTTGGAAAAGTTAATTTTGTAAGGCGATTTATTCCTAATTTTTTTGAGATCGTGAAGGATATAACAAAGATGTTGAAGAAGAGAATTAATATTAACTAGAGAGCAGAGGAAATAAATTCATTTGAAGAAATCAAAAGAGCACTCACACAAGCACCAGTATTGATCAGTCCTGAATTTTCCAAGGAATTTCTGTTTTTTACCTTTGCATCATAAAATACTATCGCCGGAGTTTTTCTACAAAAGGGACAACGAGGTATTGAATAGCCGATTTATTTCTTTAGTAGGACATTAGCCAATGCTGAACTAAAGTATAACATCATAGAAAATCAAGTATATGCTTTGGTAAAGGCTGGCAAAGATTTCAAAATTTATATTATGCATTCTCATATTGTGGCGTTTGTTCCTAATACTGTTGTGAAAGACATCCTCACTCAAGTTGATCCTGATGGTAAGAGGGGAAAATGGATCTCCAAATTGCTAGAATATGATATTGAGATTAAATCGAAAAAAATGGTCAAAGGGAAAGGCTTGGCGAAGCTGATGGCACAGTAAAAATTTGACTATCTTGATTTAAATTGGATTGCAAAAATATCAGAAATTTCACATGAAGATGAGGAACTAGTTCCTATTGAAGAAAAATATATCACCTCAGATTGGTATAAGGAATTTTTTTTTGTTCTACAGCACCACCAATCGCCTGCTGATTTGACAAAATCCAAAGCAAGGTTTGTTAAACTGAAATCTTTGAGATATTTTATATTTGACAAAAATTTATTTTGGAATGATATCAATGGAATTTTGTTAAATTTCTTGTTGGAGTAAGAGGCTGATAAAGTTATTGAGGAATTTCATAAAGGACATTGTGGAGTTCACCATTATTGGAAGGCGACAGTGAACAAAATTTTGAGAGAGAGTTTTTATTGGCCAATAATGTTTAAGGATGTTTACAAGAAGGTTGTTGCCTATCATGAATGCCAAATTTTCGAAGGTAAGAAGAAACTTGTACCCTTACCTTTGATGGATATTTATGTAGAAGCGCCATTCCAGCAATGGGGGCTAGATTTTATCAGAGAGATCATCCATCATCTTCAGGTCAGCATCGTTGGATTCTTACAGGGACTGATTACTTTACCAAATGGATTGAAGCAATCCCAACTAGGCAAGCAAATGATTCTGTGATTATCTCTTTCTTAGAAAATAATATTTTGTCCAGATTTCTTTGCCCCATGAATATTATAAATGATGTTGTTGTGGATTCGACACACGGGTGTATGAAATCGCATGAGTTTATAGAGTTTGGTCTACCCTCTAAACTATAGGTAACAGTTAGTATCTAGGGGGAGCTCAGAAGTATAGGACTTCAATGAAGTAATACACTAAAGTATGCTCTGTTAAAAAACTAAAACTAAAAACACAAAAAGAAGCTATATAGAGAGTTCCAAAAAGTAACAAGGTAAACAACAACTCGATGGCCTCTTCTTATTGAATTCTTGGAATGAAAACAAATCTTACCCACTTGCCAAAGGGCCTAGACAGTGGCTCTAGGACCCGATGCAAGGATGTTTGTCCTTCAAGTTCTTCCTTCTGACGTAGTCTAACTCTCTCTCTCTCTACTGCAATGGACTAAGATTGTTGGGTGGCCAACAATTGAGTCCTCTTCTTCATCTCCTTGGGTCACACAAGACACTAGTGTTACTTGGGAAAATTTGGCCAGCATAACTTTGTGATCACCCATTGTTCATCTCTTGGTGGATTTATATAGGTGAGCTTTCAAACCTCCTTCCCTCCCTTGGTACATGATGGATGGTAACCCAAGGGAGGGGCATGATTCCATTGTGTGCTGAAATATGCTTTTGTGTGCTCACATAATGCCTAAGGAGGCACTGGTGGTTTCCCTAGGCGGATTTCACATAAGGAGAAATTGTCTTTTGCTTGCTTGTGGTCCCGGAAAGAGACTTTTTTCTACTTCTAGGAATGTGCGCTTATCAGGCTCCAGTGCATGCAGAAGGTGCTCTTTTCAAAGGAAAAAGCGCGCATTTGAGAATTTATGACTAGATCAAATTTGATTTTCTCAAAACCTTCGAGATTTTAAATACTTCTTGGTTCCATAATGTATCCCTGTCCTATAAATCCTTAGGTTTGACATTAATTGATGTCATTTTATACTATATGATTTTCCAGTGTTAACAGATTCCCCCTAATGTGTGAGGTCTAGGAAGAACTGTATAGCCGAAATACATTATAGTTTCTTGTATGTATCGTACAGAGAGAGAGAGAGAGAGAGCGAGGCCAGCGTGTAGAATAGAAAACACCTTGCACCGGTTTCGAGATAACCATGGCCTAAGGGACCCCCTGCAAGTAGACAAAATATACAACATATTTGCAAAAATTCAACGAGGCGAGCATGTCCCATGCTCATGATGCTATGGCTAGTTAAAAAAAATTGACAGAAACATGTGATGTCTATGCCACTACTGTGGTAGTGATGTTGGTGGTTGTTGACGACCACTGTTGGCGCCCTCAAGGGAGTTTTTTCTTTGATGATAGGTGGAATGTGGTACCCATATGCGTAATATTGGTGTGGCATATCACTGTGCAATATACGCATATGTACTGGCTGGGACCTTCTCGTGTAAGCATTGTTGCTAGAGACGCTTATAAAGGCACGGGTCTTCGACGGATCTTGATCAAAATGCAATGATTGTAAGGTACGATACTATCATGACATGAAAGCTTTTTCTGTAGTCAAATTTCAAGAGGATCGATGACATCTATGGACAATGATGTCTCCCACAGTGCCACCCGAGGATACCCCTTTGCATGGGGAGGGGTAATCCAAGGTACCACTTCCTTTTTGGAAAAGAGGTGTTGGTGTCGACAAAAGGGAAGCCTTAACCGAACCATAATGGGATTAACATAGGCATGTTGGTGAGCGGTAGCTGAAAATGGATGATGAGGATTAAGTGGCCTGAGGTCGAAGTATATTTGAGCAACTTGGCAGTAGTCATAGGTATTTCTGAAGGGAAAAGTCCCTGGCATCGGTAGGACTTCCAGGGCGAGTATGAACCGGCTATGATTGTCATAATGGTGTGTGCATATGGGGTATGGAATACTTCGACCAAGGGAGATGGGGGACTGCTTCCATGGGAGGAAGAGTGCAATATGAGGGTGAAGAGGCATAGGGAATTGTTTGTGATCTTTGTACACTGACCAAAAGAATAAAATAATGGGGTTTGGTTTGTACAAAACATAGAGACGCATACCCCAAAACATGAAAGAGGGTTGCTCACTTGATGGTGTGAGGAGGGTGTTTTGCTGGGGGTAGGGGTCCCATTGTTTGGTCTCATGTGCGGGGTTGATGAAGCAGAAGATGTCGCAGATGGGTTAATGTTGATGGAGGTATGGTGGGCCAAATGCGGTGCGTGGAGGTGCGCATTCATTCTGCTTGTACAACCCAATCGTCTGAGAAGGGGGGTAGTTTAAAATGGTGAACTTGACCTTATGCATGGTATATGGATGGGCATGAGGTGCTTCCCAAACTGACAATGGTATGGCCATGGCGTCACTTGTGGGGTGATGTATGGTCTACTTGATATGATGCTCGCCATGGAGGGGAGGCTCTACCGACCTTCGCGAACGTTTATCATATGTAGGGTGAGGTGATGATAAACGTGGTCAGCTATGAGGACCCTATGGTTTATTTCTGATGGAGAAAGGATGTCAGGATATGCAAATTTTTATGGGACTCTATCATGCTGAGGGTAGAATGATACCTACTTTGGAACTTTCAGTGGTCAGTGTTGTGAATGGTTTGTGGGTTCTTCCTACAAAAAACAACTACCTCAAGTGAAAGCATATTCTTTTCATTCAATATTATTGAAAAACATGAATTTTGGAAAGGAAGATGGGAGGTTGCATACCTGTCGGCGCTTGAAAAAATATTTCTTCGGAAAGAGAATGTAGGGAATCACTTTTTTTTGTCATGGTATACTGATTATGGTGCAACTTACGGTTTGTAGAATGGACCTTCTGATCTCCTATTATTGACCTCCAAAGTTCTGGAAAAGGGCGATAAATATGGGATTATGGCCCTAATCCTATTCATTTGTACTTGCTGATTTTTGGGAGATTAGAGGTGATAGCAGAGCCTTTCTTGCCATTACGGTTAGCCTGTGTACCGGGGATTAGCAATATTATGCTGAGGTAACTCTCATGACGTCCTACATTTTAATTTTTCCAGTTTGGTGATGTCGGGGTTTGTACAAATTAGGTTTGCACAACCCTAAAGGGGCTTTTTTCCCTAGATTGCGCGGGCAATCTAGGAAAAAAGGTGCCCCCCTTGTGCTTATTTTGGAGGTACAACCGCGTGAAGGTGCGTTGTTCCTTCCTTTTTGTGCACAAGGGCACGCCTGTGAATGTAACAGGCGCATAAGGGCGCGCCTGCCTGAGAGACAGGCGCACAAGGGCAGTGCTTTTGAAAAAACTTGGGTTTTTTGCTGTCCCTTATGATTTCTCTCCTTTGTACTGATGGGTGCTTGTTTCTTGGTAGGTTGGTGTGGAGAGAATGATATTGGCCCGAGATCCAGACCACTCTGGCTGTTGATGTTGGGGCACGTCATCAGTTGGCCGCATGGGGCCTCCTGAAGTTTTCCGAAAACGAGTTCCTTCGATCATAGGATCGTTTGTTACGTATATCATACAAAATTGGCACAAGAGGTGCAACATGTTTGTCCTGAGGGGGAAGAACTTGATTATTCGTCCAGAGACGGATATTTACTTTGTGACCGGATTACTGCCTCAGGGAGAGGCGCTGAGGTATCCACTTCCTGCTGGACAGGTGAATATTGACAGGTTCTGGAGGAGGAATTGCGGTAGTGCGCCTCTTACTGAGGGGTGCATCAATATTTCCTCAGTGAAAGATGTGGCTGAGCGGTGTGCTTTGGCCATTATTGTGCGACTAGCGGGGTCATTTGTGCCTCATCAGGTATCGGGCCCACAAGTGGCGGTTTTACGCCATTTGAGGAATGGGCATTTCTTTGATTTTTCTTGTTTTTTCTTTGATGGTATGGTGTCACAATTGAATAGGGTCCAGTGTGGATCCAAATCATTTGCGTACATTGGCATTTTGTGCAGCATTATGTATGAGAGGGTCGTGCTGCTGAGGCCCGTGGTGGCTGTGCCTATTGGGGGGCCGAGGGAGCCACGCATGAGGAGGTGGGCTCTGGTGATGCCACGCGGCGGTGGTGGCATGGTGGGTCATTATTGGAACAACACAACAGAGGCTTGGTTTGAGGCCAATCCACAAATGTTTTTGCCATACCCTTACGCGGGGATGGACTTTCAAGGTGATCCAGATATTGGTCTCCCTTTTGGTTATGTTTGGGGTCTCGCAGGTATGTGTTATATTTCTGCATTTACTCGAGTTTTTTGTGTGCTTGAGTGTTTTTCATTGACACTAAAATTATTTTGGTTACTCATGTATATGTTGGTGAGGTGGGACACCCAGTGGCCCAACTGGTGGGTCACAATCCTCTACCACGACGGCCTGGTGGTCGGGGGGGGTTACGTAGGTGAACCAGGCGAGGGTGCCGGTAGACCTGGTAGGGATGATGTTCGTCCTTCTGGTGAGGGTAGCAGCACGGGTGTAGCTGAGGTAGCGCCTGAGAGAGCACGTGCGGATGCGGCTAAGGCATGCATCGCAGTACTTACAGCTCAGGTAGAGGCTCTAGAGGACTTCTGGGGTCGGGTGGACTGTTTGACCCACGGGATGCCTACTCGAGGTCTTATGGATGACTTTGAGGAGGTATGGCTAGAGACAGTGATGGCTCATGAGAGGGACTACCAGCCTACTCTACGACGGGTACCTATCGTAGTGGCGACAACAGCTCCGGTGGTGGCACTGGGAGCAGTGGTGGGCCTAGGTGCCCCTCTTGAGGGGGCACCCCCCTAGGGTAGATTTGTACATTGGGAAAAGCGCCTATTATGAGGATGCTTCCTTATTTTTGATGACCTTTGTATTTTTGGGCTGGCCAATGGGCCAGTGATACTATTTTTGTACTCTAATACACATATTTTTGGATATATATATATATATATATATGAGAGATCTTTTTTTTTGCGGCTCTACATGGTGTGATGTCTATTTCAGTTTATGAATTTTGTGTTATGCTAACAGATATACATGTTATGCTTTTTATGTATGGTGGTTTACTCGTGATGCATTCCAGTCTAGGATATTGTTAGCTATGTGATCATCTATTTGGTTTTGATTCCTTGATACATGTGAGAATGTAATATAATCAAATTGTTTGCTTAATCTTCTGGCATGCAAATATTTTCTAAATAGGCTTGCATCTCTGGTTTCAAATGTTTGGTTTAAGTGCGAGACTACTAATTGGGAATCTAGGTAGACATGCATATGGCGGATGCCTTGGTGGAGGGCCTCACACATAAGTCTGATAACGGCATCATATTCTGCCTGATTGTTGGTTGTTGACTCGATGCACACGTCGTTTGAACATAGCGGTGATCAGTCAAGGTAGTAGATGACCCAAGCAGTTGCAGCTAAATTTTGAGACCATCATGAGGCTCCATCAGCAAATCCAAAATAAGGTTCAAGTTGGTGATCCATGGTGATATTTTGAGCGTGCTTAGGTTGTTTGGGTCAAAAATATTTTGGTTTGGGGTTTTTGTGTACTCTAACTTTAGGGGATAAGGGCTACAAGGGCCCTTATGGGTAGAATTTCTTGAGGCAAAGGTCATTGACGGGGTTAGTGAGGAAGGTCCCGTTTGGTTCCATCAAGAAGTATGCCCCTTGCCGGAGGCAATTTTTGATGATATAGGGCCCTTTCCACAGGGTTTCGAACTTTCCTAGTCCTAAGGCTTCTTTTGCGACATCATAGCAAAGGAATAGCTCTCCTTCAGTAAACGAGCGAGGGGTGATGTGGCGGTCGAATGATGCTTTCACCCTTTTCTTATGGGCCTCATTATGTTGCAACGATTGATGCATGTTTTCATCAACTAGCTCTAGTTGTACTAGGCATTGTTCTAGAGGCTGGGTGTCATCAAGGAGTTTGATGGTTGTATGAAAGTTTGGAATCTTGCAGCAATCTATGCAAAGGCATAAGGTGCCTTGGTTTTTTGTGACAGGAATAAAGCCGAATTCCTGTGATGGGGATGTTGTTGAAATCCTATTTTGGGCGTGTGATGACACAAGTCATATGTGATGATTTCGATAGTTGTCATGAGGCGAGGGAAGGATCTCTGTAATGGAGTCCTGAGTGAGCCGATAGTTGGCCTTCTCGCTAGGATAGTCAATTCCCGGTAGATGGAAGTTGATTTTATCACAAAGGTGTCTAAACATTTGTAGCAACGGACATCCCTCTGGCGTGTGATTATGACTGGTGAAAATGGTGCAAGGTATCATAGTGCTGACATAGTAGATAGTGAGAGAATCTACACTACTCGATGTTCCAGATGTGGACGCTTGGAAAGGGTCTGTTGCGGACCAAGTCGTCTTCTGTTTCCATTTTTGTGTCATGGGTTGAAAATTGCCTCCCTTTTTGGTAGGTGGCTGACTTAATTCTACTCTAGTTGCTCTCATCTTGGGGAGATGCGTACACTTAAATGTATGATGAAAGTGTGATAAAATCTGGCAGTAAGTGCGTGTGATATTCTCTTGATTAGAGAGAAGCTTTTGGGGGAGAGACAAGATTATGCGGAGACTCTTTGCAAGAGGTTTGAGTTCTCTGCATTGGTTGATTAGGTAACCATTTAGACCACACAGGTTGCATGTTATCCTAGGCTTGGCCTGGGGTTTATGTGGTTGGTGAGTGGTCTTATCCGGCTTGTAACACCGTCGTGGTGGTGGGGACGTTGAGCCGACGACATATATTTTATGTCATTCTTGGAGGTCGCTCGTCCTCTTTTCTACGACATTAATCATGTTGATAGTGGGCCATAGCTGTGAGACATAAGTACAATGTCGGTCATAATGATCACCCTGACATATCAGGAAAAGTTTCCATGACATGGGTCTCCCATCGTGCATGGTCTGAGGTTGGCCGAGGTACCATCGTCGGTATGCTGCTAAGTCAGGGCAGTGGACTATTACGTGGTTCATCTTCTTGCATAACGTGCACGTGGGTGGGTTTCGTGAAGTTCCTGTAGGGGTAACTATGGGTTTCCCGCTAGGTCGTTCTTCGGCTAACAAGAACATGATAGACCCGCTCATCTCCTCTGCTTGGGTCATGGATCTACTAATGTATTCGACAGCCATATCGTCTTCTTGGGAGAGATGAACTATGGTTGAGTATAATAGCAAGGGCTAGTCGGAAGCAAGGTATGTAGTGACAATCCTCCAACAAATGATTGTCTGCGCATAAGGGGCATGTGAATTGTGTTGCCCGTAGTCCCACGTAGTAGACCCTTTTGATTAGATACCATCTATGGATGAGTTCCAATGTGGCACACTCTTCTAGGTAGAGGCCACGTTCATCACATAGCATGCAACATATGATGGGCATTACTGGGGGGTGCTCTAAGTATCGGTGCTCTTCTTGTAAGTACAAGATGGTGCGCGGCTTGTCATTAATAGACTAGATGAAAGGATCCTCTTCATAGGATCGATCGATCGCGTGTAAGGCATCCCTATAACATGGTATTTATGGAAAATGGTGGGTATAATGCCCATAGGTGTCACAGAGGGTGCATGCGTGATTGGTACGCAGTGTTTTTCCTGTACTTTTGGTGGCAAGTTCCTTTTTATGGGAATGTCATTTTGAGGTGCCTGCCTCGCAGCCGAGGAGTAGTTTTAACTCGTCCAACTCTGGGCATATGTGAGTAGGGTGTCCTATGAAATCACATATGGCGCAGGCTAATGAATCCCGCTGTATGGTGGGGGTCACCACTTTCTTTCCTTTCTTGGCGATTTTCTTTATCATGGTTACCAGTTTTGCAGTGGGGATTTCCCTTACGGGGGTAGTTTCGACTGCTACTTAGGTACGTTGGGGCTCCTTGGGATCGGGGGCCTTTAACCCAAACACAGTAATGTTGGTAGTTGGCGTTCCTGGAGGGTGAACGAGATACCACACTGGGAATTCCAATGATATGTTGGGTAGTACCAGTGTTGCTAAGACCTGCTGGGAGGTGAAGCTAGGAGGTGGGTATAGGAAAGGAGTTTGGGAGGCAGCATATACTAGGGAGGCTACAGTAGTTGATGCCTCAGTGTCGTTACTGATTGATTCCATGTCTTGAATAACCTTGGTGCTTGATGTGGACATCATGCACACTGGGGCCCCTATGGCATCGGGCGATACCTCAGGGATAATAGCAGGATCTCCTAGGAATGATCCTAGGATGGACGACGATTTGAATTGGCCAAGGCCATATTCTTGATACCATAAAAGACCATTAGTGGATGTGTCTACATAGGGTAGAACCATATCTATGTTGGTCAAAGGATGCTTTTCAGTGTGCATCAGTTGGTCTACTATAATGATTTGATCCTCATGGGGAAACATCATGATGCAGAAAACGGAAGATGCTATGGTAGACATGGCGTACATGTAACTCCGCCCAAGGAGTATATTGTAATCCAAGTGAGCGTCCAAGACTTTGATGTCTATGTGGACCGTTTTCCCAGCTAAGCAGACCAGTACATTTTGGAAGAGACCGACGGGGGTCAAGGGCCAGCCGTCGTATGCTCTGAGTGTGATGACGGAAGGTTTGAGTTCTGGGGCTCCTAACTTCTACCATACATTCTTTGACATGATGCATATGGATGCACCCTCGTCAATGACACACCGGTGAATAGTGATATTTTGTATCGATACTGGTATCTGGAAGGCGACCATGGAAGGAATCCTAGGGGTAGCTCTGTCTAAATCAAAAGCCATCATGTGCGTGTCAGCAGGGTCAATGCTGCCTAAGGCGAAAAGTAGGGCTTTCTGCTGCTTTGGGCACGATTGCAGTACCTCCAAAGTGGACGTAGCAGCAGGTGACTGGGCTAAATCATCTACGATGCTATAATTTTGGGCTACTTTGGATTAGTTACCTGCTCACCTATTAGGCCCTTTAACCATTTTTGGCAATGGGTCCAAAGGAATATTTGGAATGGTCAAAGGTGCAGTCGGCACAGACATACTAGCCCCTGACGTACCGGCGTCTGGTGGGGTGTTGTAGTTGCGATTCCAGGTTTGGAAAAAAATTTCCTCCCCAGCCATGTAAATTTCATGGTTGTTTTTCTTGGAACCGTTGAGGTTTTTCTGCTGAGTGCTGACCGTTCCTTGATGGGGGAAGGGTTCTTGCATAACAACAGTTATCTGGGAAGATCCTCCTTGTCCTCGGTTACTATGAAGCTTTTTAAGCTCAGGGATTTTGGGACAGTGGTGAGTATAGTGTCCGTACTCACCACATATCGAACAAGAATGGTTTGTTCGTAGAGGTGGCCTTTTGCCTTGCTTTTGAGCATTTCTTGGCTCCTGGTTCTAGTTTCGGTTGGGGTTATCTCTAGCCCAGGGTTGCGGTGGGAATTTTTGGTTGTTGGCCCCCTGTCCAGGGTGCCCTTTGAGTTTTTTTTTTACCTTCCTTTTGACCACGTTAGGAGGGTAATTCTCCTGATCATACTGGTGAGGTTGATTTTCGGACAACTGCACAAAGTTCACTTGTGCATTGTTTTGCATTGGTGGGTTGTGTGCTTGGGACTGAGCATGTTGTTGTCCCATGTTTGCACCTGGCCATTGGGGGGGAGTTCTTCCATCAGTTTTTCTTCCTTCGTACTGGGTCTCCCCAGCCGGAAGGTAAGGTCCTCCTTGGTGATACGTTGGCGCCCTATTAGTAAAATTTTGCTGCTGCATATGATGAATTTTAAATTTGGGTTGAGACATGTTTTGGGTAGACCCATGTGTGTAACCAGGATTTTGACTGTTGCTGCCTAAGTACCCTTGGGTCATTGACCCAATAAGTCCATCTGCATATTTCGACACGCCTGGAAATTCTTGATAATATTGCAGGCGCGGGGCGTTAGGTAGGATATTGTATATGTATCATGATTACGTATAGATCAGTTCAAGATGTTGGGCCTTACTGATTGTGTCCTCTTCAGATGTGGGGTTATGTTGTGCCACATCCTTTGAAATCTCCGTCGTCAGAATTTTCAAGAATAAATCTAAAAGGACTCGGTCGTCGAGTTGAGCTTTGCATAAGATATGATGTTGTCTCCACTCATGGAGATGTTCAGAAATTTGGGTAGAGGGAGATTTTCTGAAATGAGTCAGTAACTCCATTCCCAAATCGTGGTGAATGGGTAACTAAAAGTATGCGAGGAATGTAGTAGCAAGGGCGCTAAAGGTTCTATGTGAAGCAGGGGGTTGCTCGACGTACCATGTCACAGCCACTCCCGTGGGAGTGCATTGAAATAGCCTTAACCGAATAGTATCGTCAATGATGATATTCGATGAGCACCACAGGTGAAAGGTAATTATATGATTCCCTGGGTCTTCCACTTCCTTGCCCTCAAACTTTGGTATGTCTGAAGGGAGCTTCGTGGGCATGGGAGGCCAATTAGGGTCATGTTCGATGGGGTCATTGGTGAGCTTGGTTAAATCTGGTAGATTTAACGCTGCTAAGAAGGGTGACTGAGAGGTTGACACCATGGCAACGTGTGAAGACATGAAGTTTTGGTTAGAAAAAGGGTTAGTCTATGACGTACCCGGTTGTGAATTCAGTTGGCTTCCCATATGGGATTTACTCTTCTGCCCCCTAGGGGACGAGGGGGGAGTGATATGTGGTGTGGTGTTGGGAGACCGACTAGGGTTCCCAACTAAGTTTTCTCCAAGAAAGGAGGAACCAACCACTGTGGCAATGTTTTTTCTTTGACGCCTAAACGGCGAAAGACATGGAACCCCTCCTGATAATGGGGGGAGGTCCAAAAGACACCTGGACCAACGAGGTTCCATTGGAACCATTTAAGGGTTGTTCAGGTTAGGTTTTGGAAATTTTTTTTGAGGGGATCGAGTCTATGATCATGACAATTTTATGGCCACATACATAAGACAAAGCGAAAATGAAATGAATTTCCTTTAACTTAATCTATGTGAGCAGTCAAGAAAAAAATGGTTTTGTTTGTTTGCGCGTGATACTAAAAAAATCCTAGAAGACCAAATAACGTCCTTACACACTCAAAAGTAACTAGGCCTTGAGAGGATTTCTTGTGAGTACTGGCACAACATCCCAAAAGAATTGGCGACGGCCCCAGTTAGCCGAAGAGAATCAACCAAGGTAAGGGTAGAGGGTCTGGTACTTGCTTGCACCGTCACCTATAGGGTAAAAGATGCCCTAGTTTTGGCCACTAAGAACCACCATCCCATGTGAGCGTTCGAGTCTTGGGCTTCTTGGTAGTCAGCTAACAGTACTGAGTATCAGCCGGGTCAGGTAGCCCCAACTGATACCGCACACACTATGCCTAAGCCTAACCCCCTCTGAATCGAGTCTCTACCACACTCGGGTTTTATTTTCCATGGGCTGATATGTGGATTTTAAAGCTCCCTAAAAACACAACTTCTATGTTTCAAATGTGAAGCGTGATCTACCGACCCCCTTGATCCTAACTTAAACTATAATTTCTCTTGTGGCCCCTGTGGGGAGAGTTTAGTAGGTTGGTTTAAGTTATTTTTAGGTGGCTTACTTTTCTTAGTGGGTGAATGTGTGTGAGCGTATGGTGAACAATCTCATAATTTGAACATATGGATATCGGTGATCCTTTACAAAAGTCCCCTAGTTAAACTATGTGATGTTGTTCCTTGCTCAAATAAAAAGCATTTGCAGATAATGGGCCGCTTCCAAAACCTCTTAATTAGTCTATGTGAGTGACTAAAGGGAGATGGTGAATCACAAATATAGAGTGTTCATATTCTTTTTGAGGGTCACCCAATGGTGCAAATACAACATATATTACTTGCTCTAACTTGTGATTCAATCCTAGTCCCGCAATTTCCTAAATGCAAAAATTGAAATTTAAACTAAAAAATTTCTACACTAGCTTATGCATGTGTGGTCATGAGCCACTTCCTTGGACTATTTAAACTAAGTGTGAATACCAGAATTTGCAAAAAACATAAATTGTTTGAAAAGCAATGGTTAATTCTCTCCCTACTTAAACTATGTGAACACTTTTTGCAAAAAACCAACTTAAATGGAAACTAATTAAATGCCTACAAAAAGCAACAAAAATCAGTCTTCAGAAGATGTGGGGTATCAACACAGGTTTTGGCATATACATTAGGGGCTTCCCAACACACTTACAAGCAGAAAAAATGCAGAACATAGGGAGAAAAACTCTCTCTACAAATTGCGCGCAAAACCTCTGACAGCTGCACTTTCCTACGTGCAGGTCACCTTTGAACACGCGCCCTGCGCATCTGTGTGAAAAAACAATGCGCAAAATTCCTGCAAGTAAAAAAAATTAGGAGTTGCCTTCTTCAGTCTGTCACCTCAGTGAGTCTAGGGACTGCAAGATGGGTCAGAGGACTGTCAGATCCACTCCAACATAGACTAAGGGTCTCCTACAAAAGAAGGCACAACCACATAAACTTGAAACATGTCAGTGGAGTCGCCAATCTTTTTATGGTGGATTAGACACATGGGTGTATGAAATCGCACGAGTTTAGAGAGTGTGGTATACCCTCTAAACTATAGGTAACAGGAAATATCTGGGGGGAGGTCAAAAGTATAAGACTTAAATGAATTAATACACTAAAGTATGCTCTGTTAAAAAACTAAAACTAAAAACAAAAAAAGCAGCTATATAGAGAGTTCCAAACAGTAACAAGGTAAACAACGCCTCGATGGCCTCTTCTTATTGAATGCTTGGAATGAAAACAAATATTACCCACTTGCCAAAGGGCCTAGGCAGTGGCTCTAGGACCTGATGCAAGGATGTTTGTCCTTCAAGTTCTGCCTTCTGACGTAGTCTAACTCTCTGTCTCTCTGTTGCAATGGACTAAGATTGTTGGGTGGCCAACAATCGAGTCCTCTTCTTCAGCTCCTTGGGTCACACAAGACGCTGGTGTTGCTTGGGCAACTTTGGCTAGCATAACTTTGTGATCACCCATTGTTCATCTCTTGGTGGTTTTATATAGGTGAGCTTTCAAACCTCCTTCCCTTGGTACATGATGTATGGTGACCCAAGGGAGGGGCATGATTCCATTGTGTGCTGAAATATGCTTTTGTGTGCTCACATAATGCCTAAGGAGGCACTGGCATTGTCCTTAGGCGGCTTTCACATAAGGAGAAACTGTCCTTTTCTTGCATGTGGTTCCGGAAAGAGACTTTTTTCTACTTCCAGTAATGCACGCTTATCGGGCTCCAGTGTGCATAGAAGGCGCTCTTTTCGAAGGAAAAAGTGTGCATTTGAGCATTTATGACTAGTTTAAATTTGATTTTCTCAAAACCTTAGAGATTTTAAATACTTCTTGGTTCCATAATGTATCCTTGTCCTATAAATCCTTAGGCTCGATATTAATTGATGTTGTTTTCTGCTGTACGATTTTCTAGTGTTAACAACTGATAATGCGCAAGCATTCAAGTCTAAGAAGCTAATCAATTTCTGTCATCAATATCATATTACTCTTGGGCATTCTACTGCATATTATCCTCAAGGAAATGGCCTTGCTGAATCTTCTAACAAGAGCATTGTGAGGATCATTAAAAGGGTGTTGCAGGAAAATAAGAAAGCTTGGAATTTGAAATTGAAGTATGCCTTATGGGCTGATAGGATATGTACAAAGAGATCAATCAAAACTTCACCATATGAACTGGTATATGGCACTGAGGCTATTTTTCCTACATCACTAGGAGTACCTGTTATGAAACTGATTCAAGGGATAGAAGAGGAACCAAATGCAATCCAAAGAAGAATTAATCAGTTGATAGCTCTACAAGAGAAAAGGAATGAGGCTTATGACAGCAATCAACAATCTCAAAACAGAATCAAGAAGACATTTGATAAGAAGATCAAAGAAGAAAATTTCCAAATTCAAGATGAAGTGCTGAAATGGGAGGCCAGAATTGAAGAAAAGGGGAAACATGGTAAGTTTGAGAATTTATGGAAAGGTCCTTTCAAGGTAGCTGCTTTCCATGGAAACAATACTTATATACTGTAAGAGATAGATGGAAAACCATATGTTGGAGGACCTGCCAATGGCAGTTTTTTGAAGCATTATTCTTCCTAAAATTTGATGGATGGGTCATGTCATTGTATATATTTCATTTTTCAAGTTTTTCTGCTAATAATGAAAAGCAAAATCAGAAAGCTTGAGCCCGAGGTGAAGGCCATTAGAGCTTGAGGAGGAAGCTTGGAAATTCAAAAATTTTTCTTTTTTTTTTTGTCAAGAAAATGGATAGCAGCACTAGAAATATTGGTTCTTAGTGTACCACAGGGGCACACTATCCCAAGTGGAGCCACCGTTATCACCCATTTTTTTTTTTTTTTTAAACATTGTATGTCTACATTGTTTTTGGTCATAGTTTCAAGTAGGTCTAAAGTCACTTTTGTCTTGATAATGGGTAGTTCATAGTTTATTCAGTTTCAAAGTTCATTTTTCAAGTTCAAGTAAAATTCTTTAAATTCATTCCATGATAAAAAGGTCATATCATTCATCTAGAGCTCATGTCATTAGTTTTTAGTTTGAAATTTTGTGATTAGCCACAAATCCACAGTTTTGTAGTGCGGTCAGTTCAAAAAATGGGTTTTGTGCTACGAAAGAATTGCTACTTTCATAGCGCAAAGTGCGAAAAATACACTATGTGCGCTACGAAAACGCAGATTCTTAGATGTCATGTCAAGATATCCAGGATTTGTCAGAAATCTGTTAAGAAATGATAATGTAACATTATGGTGAGTCAGTGAGAGGTTATATCCAAAGTAATTAGCCATTTCATATACATCATCATCATGATAGGGGTTTCATTCAGTTGTAAAAGGGGATTTCAAATTCGCAAAATTTGTCTAGTTCAGTTATTCTAGTTTTTTCCCCCCGCTCAACTGTTAAAGCTCTAAAAATTAGAGTTAAGTCTTTGGTTTTTCTATACCAAGGTTATCATCATACTCAATCAAGTGAGGCTATTCATACAGATTCAAGCGAGGTTGTTCCATTTTCTCAAGTGAGGCAGTTCTACAGGTTTCGGAAAAAAGCATGGCTAAAGACAAAAAGAATCACAGAGGAGGACATTGTTTGAGATGTGAACCTGAAAGTATGAGGGTTTTAGCTGAAGATTCAATAGTAATGGATGCTTTCAGGAAAACAGGTTGTTTCAAGTTATGTGAAAAGTTACAAGGTGGGCATATTCAGGTGTCCAAATAATTTGCACTTAAGAGGTCAGGAATATTGGTTTAAGGGCTTCAGGTTTGATATGGAAGCATGCAAGATATTTATGAAGACAGAATATGCAAACATGGACCTGAACAATGCAATTCCCAGAAATTGTATCAAAGATAACTATGCAAAAATGTTGTTCAATATCTAAACATACTTCACATGCAAAGGCAGGTACCACAAAGTCTACATTTATCACTTCAAATTGTTGTTACATTTCACAGGTATGATATCACTGGATTTACCATTTGTCTTATATAGAACTCTTGCCAAAATGGCTGAAAAAGTTCAGATGAAATCTGATGGCTGTGAAACATCCCTGTTTCACCATGGGTTGATCAAATTGTTAGTTTTGAATGAGCTTCAGAAAATAAATAGGGACTGGTCCTCCTTTTTGTTTATGAGTGGTTTTGATATGGAAGCTCTAACCCCAGCTAAAAGCACTAAGACAAAGGGAAATCTCTCACCACCAGTAGAATCAAGTCAACCAGTGGCTACAAAGGAAAAGAGGTTTGTGAAATTGAAACCCAGAAAACAAGTGAAGAAATAGGCAGAGAAGAAACTAAAAACTCCCTCACCTGCAAAACAAAGGTTACATGGTAGCAAAGAAACTAAACAAAAACAAGCAGCATATAAGCAAGAAGTTCAGAGAATAACAAGGATCCAAGCTGCAGCAACAAAGGGAAAATCAGTAGTTTCAGGGTCAAGTGACAGCCTAAGGTTGAAAGGAAACTTGGATGATATATTGCATGCAATAGACATAGAAGAATCACCCATAGTAAAAGTTGATTTCATAGGAATAAATGAAAGCAAACAGAAAAAGATAAAATCAGCAAAGAAGCTGGAGTTTAAAGGTGAAAACGCAACATTTTTTTTCCAAGCCAGGAAGCCTGCGACTATACATTCAAAAAGGCTCAAGGAACTTAACACAGAATTTGAAGAAACCTATGAAACACCTAAATTTCCTGAAGAGGTAATTGATATCTCCTCGCCAGTAGCATTGCAAGCATAAAACAGAGTAGTCACAGCACAAGAAGAAATGACAAAGCATCAAAACCTAGAGGAGAAGTTGATATCAACAAACCATGAGATTGCTAGGTTGAAGAAAAGAACCAGAAAACATATCATTGAGAAAGCAAAATTCAAAAGAATGAAAGCTGTTTAGGAAGGTCAAATAGCCTCTAGATCAGAAATCTCAAGCCGTGAAGAAAAATTCTTCACATGGACTGTCCTAGCTATTAAGGAAGAAAAGTTTATGAGAGTGATCAACACTCATTTAAGAACTAGCAACAAAAAGCTAAAGAGCCAGGTGGAATATATGTAGATACAATTGAAAGAGTGCCAAGAAGAATTGAAAAAACAGTGAAACAGAGTAACAAATATATAAGACAAACTCAGATGAAAAATGAAGGTTAAATTTGATGAAGAATAAATTTTTAGGGTTATTTTGATGTAGGCTTTGAAAAAATATCATTTTCCTTAAGTTTGAGTATCCCCTGATCACAAATTAAAAAAAAATCAAAAAAACTACTTACACAGCAGTTTCGTAGCGCAGATAGTGCAATTTGATGAAATGCGCTACGAAACTGCTGAAGCAGTCATTTCATCATTTTTCATGACAAATTTTGAAGCAATTTTTGTGAGTTTGGTTTTGAAACTTCTTGTGGGAATGTGTCAACTGAAGATAAAGGCTATCATGAAAGAAAAAGATTGAAAATTGTTGAAGAAAGGAGCTAAAACCCTGCACTACGAAAAGCGCTATGAAACTATGTTGCTTACGTAGCTCAGGTATGTTTTTAGTTTTTTACACAATTTGAAACTAAAATTTTGAACAGTTGACACAGGAAGAAGATATATGCACATGTTCTAATTTTAGACAACAAACGACATCCAAATTATGGTGTATAAAGGGTCATAATGTATCAGACAGTCAAAGTGTATCAAAAGCCTAAAAGGAAGGAGAGAGTTTCCTAGAACATAAGAGAACAACATCATCGATAGCATGTTCACATCAAGATTGGGAATCATCATCCAAATTCGACTTCATGGAAAAGAAAGTGGCACAAGATGTAATGAAAACTAGATAAGGTTGTTAGCAAGGAAATTAAAGAGTTTTAGTCCTATTTGGAATAGGATTGCTCATTAGGGTTCTAGCTATCAATTTGTAATAAATATCATGTTTCATGATTAGGAAAGGTGTCAAACACTATGAATTCGATGTCTTTAGTGGAGGATAAGAGAATCCTATATTGTAAATGATCTATAAAGAGTATGGAGTCGAAATACATAGGGTTGGACATTTTATTAGCAAAAAGATTGTGTTTTGTATGTGACTATTTATAGATTAATACAGAGTTTCTACTTAGACAACTCAAGATTCATGAGGAGTTCTTGTATGTTATTGTTTCGATGGCATCCTTTTCAATATTCCATTACAGTGGTGTTTATTTATGATAATCAGAATTCATCAATGGTGCTTTGACTTCCTTCATAGATAAACTGACTGTGTGTTTCACAGTTCTACATGTTTTATTCCTTGACTTGAACTCTGAATGCCTTGACCTCCATGCTAGGTAGACTATTTTGGTTTTGTTGAAGCTATCATGACTCCATAGCCCAATGAATACTTGCTAATGTGATTTGCAACTAGTTATACCATTTATTTATTTTTTCCTCATATAGAGTTAGCCATCTACTTATTTATCAAAAATCATAAACCATTGAGAAAGCCCTCTCAGGTTGAGGAGGCTAAGGCTCAGCCAAAATATTGGTCTGAAACAGTTACACAATGTTTACTTGATGAGCAGCCCATCAGACCTGATTTTGTGATAACAGAACCTATGAGATCTGACATGCATGTAGACTTCATTGGACAAGATTCGCAAGAACAACCTTGGAAGACAATTCCTCGATAAAGATTTCCATCCAGGTACCAACATATTTTTTATGGCTATTGTTATTCATGTGGAAAATTTGGTCATAAAGTTGTAGAATGTCACACGTACCCTAGGAACAAATACAATTCTAGGAGATCTGTCAAATATGAACCTCCCAGGGCTCAGCATAACATCAATAGATTTGAACATTTAAGAAATAAAATTGAATGTTACAAACGTCGAAACTTTAGACACATAGCCAGAGACTGCAGACTTCAAAATCCTCTAGAAGAATCTTTGAAGCCACAGAACAAACGAACATGGAAGAAGAAGAATATTGATAATTGTGCTCTCGCTCTCAAGGCTCAAAACAACAAATATGTGTGGTATGTTGATAGCGGTTTCTCAAGGCATATGACTGGAGATAGAAATAAATTTGTATCTCTGAAAGATAAGAAGGATGGAACTGTGTCCTTTGGAAATGATGGATCTTCAAATGTTATAGGATCAGGTATCGTCACTCTCGGAAGAAAATATTCTCTAACTAAGAATGTTCTATTGGTTGAAAACATGAATCACAATCTGCTCAGTGTTGGTAAAATGTGTGATCAAGGACACACAATACTATTCAACTCCACAAAATGTGAAATCAGGAAAGGCAGGTATGGTGAAATTGTGGCTACAGCAAGTTGAGCTCCAAACGACATATATGTTCTGGATGAAGCAACCAAAGAACGTCTAATAGCTAAAGAGGATGATATAATATTTGGTAGCAATGATGATCAACTAAGTAAGAAGTTTTCTATAAATATGCAAAGTGATTTCGAGATGTCTTTACTTGGTGAGCTAACATACTTCTTAGCTTCAAATATCTCAGCAAGATAAAGGAATATTTAAATGTCAAGCCAAGTACATCAAAGAAATTGTCGAGAAATTCAAAATGGAATATTGCAAACCCATCCTTACTCTGATGGTAATAGGTTGCAAATTGAGCGTAGATGACTCATCTAAGGATGTGGATCAAAGGTTGTACAGATCTATGATTGGTAGTATTCTATATGTAACAGCCTCCCATCCAAATGTTATGCAAGAAGTTGGACAAGTAACAAGATTCCAAGCAGCACCAAAAGAATCACATATTATTTCCATCAAATGAATTCTTTGATATCTAGAGGGAACAACAGAATATGGCTTGTGGTATCCCAAGGGTAACAATTTAATTATTCATGCCTTTACAGATGCATATTGGGCAGGAAGTGTTGTTTATCGTGAGAGTACTCATGAATCATTGGAATATCTTCACCAAAAGCTTGGGATTCTCCCAAGTTCTCATTAGATTTTCCTTATTCTGAATATAAAGGGGGAGTATAAGTGTGTACAGGTCTGTAGGGTGGTTGTGTGTCAGGGGGAGTTACCCTTTTCCATTGATGTCAAAGGGGGAGATAATGTTGTAAGAAGAGGTGTCATGATCGCAGGGGGAGTACTTGTGTTGCCATCAATGCCAAAGGGGGAGATTTTTTATCACGGTTGTCATTGATGTCAACCCAAGAAGCATCAGGGGCTACCCCAATATTGCATTTAATTTTTTCCCTATCAAATTAATATATTCTGGGTCAAGAATGCTTTTTATGGTTTCTGCTTGTTGATATGTTTCCGTTGATATATGGCACGCCACTTAATTCTTCACAGTTTGAGAGATATTCATGTTTGAAGTTTGTACCCCCAGTTAGTGGGCTAAAACCCCATGGGGTTGTGGCATGGGTCATTGAAAAGTCATAATTAATATTTTTTAAGCTCCTAAAATCCCTCCCACGTTCACTTGTTGAAGCCCCTCTCAACCTAAGCATTTATATAAATTGTGATCCTCATATCCTCCTTATGCAAGGGCTTTCGCCATCTGAAACATGTCATTGTGGAATTTTCGCTCTAACTTGTTTTCTACGAAGGTTTAGAAGCTGAAATTTTTATCAGGCAAAGAAGAAATTCTGAGTAAGCTCCTGTATAAATTTTAGATCAAGGTGCGCAATATTTTCAGAGATATTATCTATGGAAGTCAGTGTTTTTATAGGCTCCTAAAATTCATCTCAAAGAAGTGACCTTGGTAAAATCGTCATAACTCTCTCTCTGAGTATTGGATTTGAATTCTGTAAATTTTGGAATATAGTGCAAAAACTATAGTTTTCCCTCTATCAATTTCAAATCTGAATTAAGAAATAGTGACACTTGGAACACCGTACAATTTCACTCTACTGAAATAGTCCATAATTAGGGCATTGTGAGAGATTGGGCATAAATCTCTCTTGAAGAATCAAAATTGGGTCAGACATGTGGCATTGGAAAAAAGACTCAAAGGAATACTATAGGACTAAAAATCACATATTGGGGATCTGAAATAACAAGATACACTAGGTTCATTATCGAGCTCCTAGAAGGCAAGAAAAAGCTAGATCATGTGTTGTCAAGGGCTGCAAAGAACCAGACTTTCTAGGGTAGCAAAGCAAAGCAAGGTGCAGCAGAGGGTAGCAAGACAAAAGTAGTAACCAAAGTGTAGAACAGCAGCAATAATTTCATTACATGAAGTCTTCAAGTGGGCAGCACTGCATACAGTCACTGTAAAGGTATCATTGTACTAAGTCATTGTAAATACATTATTGTAAAAGTTGTTCTAGTGTCTATCTGCCAAGAGTTGAAGAGGCAGTGTCAGGAGGTCTAGGATCATCATTAGGTGGTTGTTTCATAGTTGGGGTTATGTTCTAGTGTGTGTTCTTCTTCTACATCATTTTATATCATTGTAAAGTGGACCATTTTCCCTGGTACGGGAGTCCATTCTTCTTTTATTATTCTATAGGGTGGTAGGGTGGTGCTAGGGTGAGTTTTAGCTCATTGGGTGTTGGGGCATCCATTCAGTTGACTACTGAAGAATCTCATGTGTTGGAGCATCCATCCAGTGGGAGCTGGAGAAGAATTATTTTCTAGATTCTAGGAAGTTGGAGCTTTATTTTCAATTGGAGTTGAATATTAAAGAATCATTAGAAAAGCATTAGGTGGTTTTTGTCCCGCAGTGGGTTTCCACCTGAAAAACTGTGTGCATATGTGTTCCTCTTGTTTACTGATATCATTGTCCAAACACTAATAATAATGGAAGATTAACTAGTGCTCTAAATTGAAAGTAATACTGATTCAACCCCCCCTTAGTATTTCCAACAATCATAAATTTCTATTCATGTAAAAGGTGTGATAATTCTTCTTTTTAAATTAGCTTTACATTACTGACATCGTTATGTCTAGGGTTTTGAATAAAAAATATTCTTGTTAGGGTGAGTAATAATTATATTGAATCTAGCCTCATGATATTATCATTCTTGTGTAACCCTAAGTCTTAAGGTTCACTATAAAACCCTAGCCTCTTATTTCTAAGGGTATGTAAATATTGTGAAACCATTGTCTACTTAGGGTTTTTGATGAAATCCAGAATTCATATTCTTTTGATGTTTTGGTATAGTTATGATAGAATCCCTATCCCTTTATGGTTTTATATTAATATCTAAGTCTTGTATTGAAACCCTATATCCTTAGGGTTTGGTAATTTACGGTTTATGAACTAAAACTATGTAATATATATAACAAGATCCTCAGAATGAAACGTAGTTGTACGTTTGTATGTTTGATTAAAAATATAAATAAAATTGTTTTATTTATAACTTTTATGTATTCATGGTTGTGTCTTGGGTTTACCTAGTATATATTGATGTGAAATGCATCCTCGATATGTATATGCGAGTATGTTGTCCCAATTGTTAATGTTCATGTTTTAGTTTGTGAAACCTAGGGTCTGTGAATCTCTAGTAGAGATTGATATTATAGGATATGATGTTGTTTTCGATATGAGTTAGTCTAGGGTTTGAAACATACCCTAGTATAATTTTGTCATGTAAAATAATATTGTTGAAACCTTAGATACTGCTATGATTGGATTGTTATTGAATCACTGATATCTAAGACTTTGTGTCTCAAAGATGGAATCTAGGGTTTACATTAAGTCATGGTATAATCTGTCATATATATCTAAAAGTAATATTGAGGCCCTGGCTATAATGAGACCGATATCTTGATTGAGTTGCTCAAAGTCTTAATGATGAAATCTAGGGTTTATGACAAAACCCTAACAATAAATTAATGTCTAGCATGTAACAAGATGTGTCTAATGAATCTAAATAGGTTTAGTTCTTTGATGTATAAATTCTAATGCTTCCATTATAGTATTTTCATGATTTTTATATAGCTAACTTCATACTTCTATATATTTGTTTTTGGTTGTACTTGTTGTTTAAGTTTCACAGGTACATACTCTTCTAGACATTGAATATTTTTGTAAGTAAATTTGACTTGATAATAGTGGTAAGCATAATGAAGGAAGCATATTAATGATGATGATATAGGAATTAAGCCATGAAAGGTCCTTCGATGTTATAAAAGAAGGAAGTGGTTGATCTCCCTAAGTTAAGAGGGAGCCTAGATAGAACAAAGAGTAAATCTCCCCATTTGAGAGGGAGGGAATATTATGATAGTGATGATAGATACCTTGAATATGAAATTGGAGAATGAATGAAAGTATTGCAATGTATTGAGAATATAATGGTGTTGTTGAAGAAATGAAAGAAGACGAAAGCTTTCGACAAATTTAATATGGATAACTTAATTATGACTTAAGTACCATTCAAAAATATGAAGACCCTAAAGTTTTGTGTTTACTTGTATGTATATTTGAAATCTTATTACTGATTTGGGTTTTTTTGGAATAGGTAAATCTATCCATAAAAAAGGAAGAACATTTTGGAAGCATGATTGGACAAATGGACATTTCTAGTTTATTAGGGAGAGAGAAATAATCTAACGGAGGATGGTTGGGAGGACATCTAGTTTTCCTATTTGTTCGTGTATAGATCCCAAAGAGGGAGGGTGGTGTTTTTCATGGAGCTCCAACATTGGATACACACCTAGATCCATAGGTTGATGGTTAGCAAGTAAGCATGATGATACCTAGGCCGGCTGAAAGCTTGAGTCCATATTAGTCCCGCCCAGATAGAATACCTTGGTCAAGCTTCTATTCTGCAAAACTGAGTGTGCTAGAACTCTTCATTGTTCATTTTGAAGATCTTCCATGTACCTCTATATATTTATAATTATGAATGCCTCCCTAGTTAATAGGGAGTGTTGAAGAATGTAACTAGTACCAGTCTTCGTAATTGTACTTGAGTCATAATGTATTATATTTATCAAAAGAAAGAAAAAAAAATTATTATTAAATAAATTGACTTATCAAAGCATGGGTTTCATCTTGGGTCAAATTTTTTTAAGTCAAAGCCTCCATTGAAGGATTCTAGGGTTTATGTAAAGTGTCCTTTTCCATGTCGTATTGTAAAAAACCCTTCTTGGATTTATTTGTCAAATAAGAAATTTATTTTAATATAAAATAGGTCAATTAGGCCTCCTCCACCAAGTAATCCTTAAAATGGACAAGTCAACCTAATCATAGCGGCATAAACTACTATATAAATTCAGCAAATTGACCTCATTTGTCACACTCAATCATCAAGTTCATACTGCAACTTCTGGGCAGGAAAAGGGTGTAAAATTCAATGGATGAGAAGGAAGAATATAGAAAAGAAGAAGGAGGCCATCATCTTTATCAAGAAACCAAAATTTTCTCTCTCCTATTCCACACATGCGAAGTTCTGGAGTGATGTTGGAGGGCTGAAATTATGCAGGTGCTGGGAGACCAAAATTCTGAAGTTGGGCCAAAATTATGGTGAAGATGAGATCAAAATTTTTGGGTTGATGTTAGGCTATAGTTGTTGAACAAGAAGATACTATTGAAGGTTTTTGTATCTCATTTGAAGGCTTACTTGGTGGAGGAGGAAATTTTTTAGGTCTAAGATCTTGGTTTGTTTCATTTTGAATTATTGAAGGAAGAATTCTTGAATAGGTTTTCCCCTACATAGGATTTTTAGCCTTGGCTGAGTGCCTACATCTGGTGTCCTTGATATTTGTGTTTTGGTTTTGGTAATTTCTTGATGAACTAAGATAAAATAAGAACACAAGAAATATAATAAGAACTCAAAGAAATCACAAGTAATTATCAATAAGAGAAAATATTTCTACTTCCAATTTTCTAATAGTTCAATCCCTTGGCTTGCATGAAAAATCTTCAATCATATACAAAACACTCACACAATATCCTCACACACATAAATAAAATGAACTCCAAAGTATTTGCTCCATGGAGAAGAAATTATCTAACATTATCTTACTCAACAAGCACCTTACAAATGAGAGGAGCCTCTAATACATAAATTTCTAGGCTCAACCACCTCATAATAAATTAATAATGACCTCCTAATAAGGTTTGATGAGCTAAACAAATAATGAAAGTGTTGCATGGACTTGAATTTGTCATCAAGTAATATTTTAATCTCTCCATGTGTGAGAATCAAAAGAATAAAATAATAGAGTACATACCAAGAAGACATGTTGAATGTATAATAGTAATAATGAAATCTCCATGAGAGGGGAGCCCTAGGAGAGTGCCATATTTGATTGCGGTAGAGATAGAGATGGCGAGAGAATCCCATATTTGACTGGGGAGTATGGGAGGATATTTATCCCACCCAAGTGATTTTAACTACTCTCCAAAAATAAAATATAGTCATCTCCAAAAAGTATGCCCTTCGGAATATCAAGAGATTTTGTCAAACCTCAATAAAATTGTTAAAAATATGTAACTACGGTTAAATTCCACTTTGGAAATCTCACTTGATAGAGATAATGATTGCATTGAATTCCTTCTTTTGCGAGTACCAAAATAAACCTAAATATCATCTCATTTGGACAAGCAGAAGTTGGTTTTTGAATTTATGAACCCACTCATGTACATTGGATTAGGTCGACCCTACACACATGTGCATATTGGATCAGGTCAACCCTAAATAAAATTTGACCCATTGGAAGGCTATAAATAAAAGTGACCTCTACCTCATTTAAACAATTATGAGACACACTTTTATCTTGTTTTTGGCTCACACAATTATGAGGCTCGTCCGCGGAGGTTTAGGTTCTCTCTGAGGTGAAATTGCAAGTTCGAAGCTCACATCTCTGATTTAGGGTTTTGGGCCCCATTCGCGGGAAAAAAAATGAATATTCCGACCCTAGTCTCTCCCACACATACTCATGAGTGCGATTGGAGCCTTCTAGTAGTGCATATAACACTTTGTGCATGCAACAAGGAGATTGGGGTTTCTACAATCTAGTTTCGACCCCTGTCACATGCTTTCCAGGCTTAAGGGAGTGACTGGGAAGTTATAGTCACACATATGAATCCTCCTCCATGTGACTAGGGACTAAAATATTAATTTTCATTATTTTTAAGATTCTTCTCAGTGACTGTAGGGTTCGACAGTTGACTTTAGACAACGACAATTTAGTACAGACTCCATAATCATAATTATGAGTATATACATTGTTGGGCTCATTTCATTATTGTTGTAGTTTTTTTGCTGATTATTTGCATATATGATGACATGGATCATTGTACTCTCTTTTTTTGAATAATTTGATGACAATCTAAGAAGAATCATTTTCAAGGGTTTTCCTCATAGTGGGTTTTTTCGTGGTCTCTGACAAATCCTGGTGTCTCTATGTTTGAATTCTTTTCTTCTATTTTTCCTTTAGGTTCCACTGCATTGATGATGATGATATTGTTCTTTCTACATAGTTTCATATTCAGCTAAATTATGATGTAAATATGAATAATGTTATGATGTTATTGGGTGAAATTAATGTGTTAATGAAGAAATGCAATTATCAAAGTAAAGAACAATATAGCCCTATGAAAAATTAACAAAAATAATTTCCAAATAGCATAAGTGGCCCACTAAGAGAGAATGCACCACTTGAAAAATAGGCTAAGACCATGTCAATGATAAAATAATAGCTCCAAGTGGTAGTTCCTCAATGCAAATCTTAAACCATTGGAAAATATCCCAAAATAGTAAGGGCACACTAATTCCATGTCAAATATTATTTATCATGGTGAAAACATAACGTGAGTAGGGATTATTCAAAGCTATAAGTGGCCATTCTAGCGTAATGAACCACCTAGAAGGGAGCACCAAGAAGATAGAGTCAACAAGTACGTGAAAAATTGGTTAGTTAAATGTGAATGGGGATAAGTTGCCAGGGTATTTTCGTAGCGACTACAACCACCCTCCAAAATTTTTCCTATGCTTCCATTTTTGAGCCTTTGTTTCAATCCATGGGAGCTATCTTGAACTGTCATCGAGTATTCATGATTTCATTGATGCTTATACTTTTATTTTATGTTTGTGTTTACTTGTTTTCACACTTAAATGATATTTTAAGCCAAAATCTAATCTTTTGATTTGACCTTGCAACATTTATGGGCTTGCCTTCAGAAACTACACAATCCATGATGGCAAGCCAACATTGATGATTGGAATTATGCAATCCAAACTGTAAGTTATGTCTTGAGATTAGAAACCGCACAATCATGGAAGGAAGCCCAACACTAAGCCCATAAATTATGCAATCCATCCCTTGACCTCAGAAAATGCGCAATGCACTAAGCTGGAAAGTTGCCCAGTACCCCACAATTACACAATATTTCCTGGAAGTGACCATGGAAATTTTCCTTACCAAAAAAAAAAAAAATCCCTAGAAAATAGGAATCCATTATTAGTTTCCTGAAGGAGGCACATTTTCTATTTTTAGAAATTTCTGCCAAGTGTCATTTTTTCCTTGATTTTAGGCATGCACATCATAAACCCTAATTCGGTCAAATATATTTAATTGATGCCTATAGATATCATTTGTACATTTGATATTGGAGCTCTATCATTCCCAAGGAGATCAAGGAACCTTTGGTGCAATTGTCATTGCTTTTCCAAGTGAGTTTTGCTTTTTTCGTCTTTTTCCATTTTTTGTCGTTTTTTTTTTTCGTTTTTCTTATATGAGTATTTTTTACATGTTTCTCTTCATGGTTGTTGGCATTTTAACTTAAATTAGCTTGTAGAAGTTTTGTTTCAAGTTTTCGTTTTCCTTTCACACGTGTCAGATCGGTTTTCCTATTTTTGCACTAATGGTTGTCGTTTCGGTGACCCTCCTCACATATTTGATTTTCCATCTGTTTGTTGGGTTTATGCAGTTGATTCACATTGATCTATTCATACAAATATGCACTCAAAATAATATCATCATAGTTTCACAGGGTAGATTTTCACTTTCCCTTGGCCAGTTTTCACCTTTCCCAGTTGGGCATTGCGCAAGTTTGAGGCTCAAGCCAAGAGCTTGGCCTCTAAGACTGCACAATGTGTATAATAGGCTGGCCCAATTGCACATTTCATAGTCCCAGGGCTCAGTGTGCCACCTTTTCCACTAATACTGCACAATGCATATTCTCTCCCAATCACTACCCAGGTTGATCTGCGCATTGGGCAGTCTCAAGCCTCAAGTTGCACCCTTGCATGTTGAGACTATGCAATGCATGGTCTCTCCCAACCACTAACCAGGTTGATATGCGCATTGGGCAGTCTCAAGCCTCGATTTTCACCCTTGAATTTTGAGACTACGTTATGTGTAGTTCCCACATCCAATATCCCTTGCTCATGAAAATTGTGTAATCTCTCTCACTAGTTTTTCAGTTTGCTGCCAAATCTTATTGTTGTCATTTAGAGAAAACCATGATTGCAGGAAAAAACCTAAGGTAACCTCAAACCTCTTTCATTTTGAAAGATGGGCCTTTGGAGAGGGATCTCTCCCTAAACTCAACTACTCAAGGTCAATGTAGTAGAAGGTTTACAAATTTAAGTTCTATGGCCATATTTTTCTAAGAAATGGTGAAATTTGGTTGGGCTATGTGGAAATTACACCATTGGGAATAGATTCTAACCCTATAAGATGATGTTTACTTTTAGTTTTTATGAGAAAAACACAAAAGCAGGGTAGCAATAATTCCGTTGATAGTTTAAGTAATTTAGATGTAAAATAAAATAAATAAGTATATATGTTAAATGAATAGAAATTACTAATGCTTGAAAAATAAAGAAACATGAGTGTAAACTATGAATTCTAATTTTACATACTCAATTTTCCAGAAATGAAGCAATTTAAAACATAGAAATATATATGGAACTATGACACAATAAGTTCTACAAATGCTCATGAAAACTCTATTCATTTAATATTTTCTCCAATAATACAAGGATGTTATGTCTCAAATAAATACCAACCATTTTTCCTTCTACATTTCTTTATTATATAAACATTACAATAACTAACAAACGTTTGTAGATCAAACTTTAATTACATTAATCAAAAATAGTAATGTAAATATTTTAAGTACACGCATCTAAAAATATCTCCTAAAAATATCAAGTTTTCCAAAATAAAATATTTTCTGAAAATTATGCTGGAAAAATGTATCATCATAATGTTTCCCTCACTGGTAGACTAGGTCCCTTGATATAAAACAGGTCTCTCATTGAAAATCAGGCCTAGCCATCCTTTAAAATATCTTCTGTATGAGCTCCTCCTTTCTCAGGCTTTCCTATTGTAATCGTTGATACTAGGGCTGCAAGTCCTTAGCCACCTAAGTCGATAGTTTTGCTTACAAACTGACAGTCAGTCCTTTTCTTAATCTGCTTCTTTTCAAAATGCGCTGACAATGGAAATGTTAGCACCTTTCTACAAAAATTCACTGACAACTAGAATTTCATCTCTCCTATGTGATTCTATGTATATAAACGTTGACAAGAGCATGATTAAATATATGTCAAAATTCATTTTTAACAGTGAATAATAAAAAACCCAAAATAGCCCTTAGCTTCTTAGATGAGGGTACTAGTTGCCTTCATAATAACATCTACCTTTTTCATTATTTACCTCTTACACCGCTTGGTTTCCATGAGGCCTTTTTCCTTGGTTATTTTATCTTTTGACTACTTAGAACCTACATTTTTTCATTTGTTTATTATGAGGTATTTTAATGGCATGTTGTCCACATCTATCACCTCTTTGGCAAGGTATGGATTGTTGTTAAACTTTATCTTAAATATCAGTTTTTTTGTAGGCCTGGTGTGAGGTATTTTACCTCCCTTAAAGATCTCAGACAATGTAGGTTCTTCATCCTGGGTTTCAACTTCAATTTTTTTTCCTTTAATGATTTCTAGTAAATGAGTTTCTGCAGGGGATTTCTCAATGGGTGATTTTTTAGCATGAGGGGAATTGATAGAAGGGGTATTAATTTTAGTTAACCATTGTATGTTCTATGCTTAGAGTAGTTTACTTCAATATTTCTTCTTATTAGCCCAATTAAATTTCATATTAGCAATCACATAATCATTGAAAGTAAATGATGATAGACCATAAAATAAATCGAAAGAATACAAGCCAATACAAGAGACAAAAAATTTTAATTCTTATTATTCAACAGAGAGAGAGAGAGAATCTCTTTTACAGCAGTCAACAAGATTCCCTAGCCAGTAAATACTTTTCTGGTCAAACCAACCCTTCAAACTTCAATGAGGTTCAGTCAAACATGGTCAAAATCAACCCAAAAACTAGTCCACAAAACAGTCAACCCAACAGTCAAAATCTATGGTCAAACTAGTCAACTTTGTGGTCAACGTTGCAATAAATGTTGCGGTCAAAGTTTTGAACTCAATTTTTGTGCCCCTAGCTACGACCTTATTAGATCAACATTTTTGCCTCAAAAATGCAGTCAAACAGTGAGGTTTGACCAAAGGTCAACGCTCCAGAAAAAGCCCTAAAACGAGTTCGCAATTTCCAGCTTCCTGTTTCACACGTGTGGAGGATAGAAAAGCCTCTAAGGTTGTATGAACCAATCATATGAGAGAGAGATGTGTGAGATGAATGAATGATGAAATGAACATCATGTCTCTCCTTTTTATATCCATGACTATGGGTGTGTGACACATATTTTTGGGCTTGTGAAAATAGATTCAAAATACAAGATCTGCTCATCCAAACAAGATGATATTTAAACCAATATTGCACCTCTCTGAAAAAGGAATCCAAAAAAAATATCGTCTCGATCATATGAGCAGTGCAACATGGATTTTGGACCTATTTCCCAAATTTAACACTCCCTCTCAACTAGGGATAACTTCATTTGTCCACTTGTGCAATCTTGTCATCCATTACCATCATGTACTATCATATATCATCATCATCAGGAAATCTTGTGTCATCATGTTGTCTCTGCTTTGCTGGATCTAATATGCTATAGAAGAATCATAAAATATCATCAAGAGTGAGTCACAAAGACTTTTCCACTCTCCATTGACCCTAAGTTAGTTTAGAGGTAAAATCCTCATCCAGACATACTAACCCAAAGTTAGTTTAGAGGTAGGAACCTCATCAAAATTGATCCCAGATCAAGTTGTTGGTCACATCCCATCCTAGACATAGAGATTATGGAAATACCTGATGCATCCATCGGTAATGTTATTAGTCTCTATCCTCATTTCCAAACTCATTTGCCAGATGAGAGGTGCTTCCCATGAGTCCCGAACTACATGGGTAGGATGCATGTGGGGCATAGATCAAAGAGAGGGAGAACCAAATCAATATCATAACGGTGGGGAAGAAGCACACCAACAAGGTAAGGCAAACCTAGCCCTATGGTTGCTTATAGCTCCAAGTATCTATCCCCAATCCCCCTAGAGCTCCCAGAGCTCATAGTCCAACTCAAGCAGGACCCTCACAATAGGGTTTGTCCACGATACCAAGCTTCTCACAGAAGGTTAATATTTTGACCTTCCCCAAGAGCTTTGTGAGAATATCTGCGATCTTCTCATCAGTCCCAATATGATGGATACTTACGGTGCCTCGTTGTACCATGTCCTGGACAAAGTGGTACCTAATATCAATATGCTTGGATTGTTCATGGAACACGAGATTCTCAGAAAGACACTTCCCACTTTGGTTATCACAAAGTATCATGGTGGTATCCAGCACATGTCCAAATATATTACTGAAGGTATTTCTCAACCAAATAGCTTCATAATAGGCCATACTTGCTACAATGTATTCAACCTCGACAGTGCTCAAAGCAACCGATTTTTTCTTCCTTCTCATCCAAGATATCGAAGCAGAACCTAGATTGAAGTAACATATAGATGTTCTCTTACGATCCACCACACTGCCTACCCAATCGAAATTGGTATATCCATGGAGCCTCATACTCTCGGCAGTGTATCTCAACCCATGGTTGAGTGTGCCTTGAAGATATCTCAAGAGATTCTTGGCACCAATCCAGTGAATGTGATGAGGCTCGACCATATATTGACTCAATGTGTTCAATGCAAAACATATGTTTGGACGTGAGTTCAATAAGAACATCAAGGCCCCCACGAGTTGACAATAATCGTCCCTGATTTCCCAACTCAAGCCTAACAACACTTTCATATTTTGATTTCCATCAGAGTAGTCACATATTTGCAGTCCACCATCCCAAATATCTCCAACAGCTTCACAATATATTTTCCTTGAGAAAGGAAAATCTCACCTAGCTTTTTCCATACCTCCAAGCCTAGGAAATAGTGCATCAATATTAGGTCCTTCATCTTGAACTTAGAAGCTATCTCCCTCTTACATTGATGAATGAGAGGCTCAACACCTATCAGGAAGAGATCATCCACATAGAGAACTAGAATGAGAGGCTTGTCATTATCATCCTTAAAATAAAGGTTTGGATCAGCATCACTTTGAGTAAAGCCCAACTTCATCAAGTAGTTATGGATCCTCTCATACCAATCCCTAGGGGCTTGCTTCAACACATAGAGGGCTTTCTTTAACCTACAGACATATGTGTCTCTATCTCAGACTTCAAACCCCAGAGGTTGTTCCACATAGACCTCTTCCTTGATTGAACCATGTAAGAAGATGGTCTTCACATCCATCTAATGGAGAGTCCATATTTGCATTGCAGCAAGGGCAATGATTGATCAAATGGTGGTGTAATAGGAAATGGGTGCAAATATTTCATCATAATCTATGCCTTCATTTTGCGAGAAGCCTCAGGTAAAAAATCTTGCCCTAAACTTTTCAACACTTCCATCGGCTCCATGCTTGATCTTGTAGAGCCATTTCGAGGTGGCAACAGATTTTTCCTTCGGTCTAGGAACTGATATCACTCCAATAATTCTCGAGGGTTGTAAATATTTTTGGTTTAAAGAATATTATAGGTAACCACAAAACTGATTTTAAGCTTTAGGATCTAGCCTTCCTAATGCTCAGAGAGGGCTCTCTCTATATGATTTATCTTTGTTTATTTTAGTTGATTTTAGGCTAGTTATGTAAGATTGATTGGGATTTTGATTTTGGGTCTGGTTTGGTGGTGGGATCACTAGTTCAGATGGATAGATGTAGGTCTGAATTTCATTGGGATAATGGAGTCAATGTGTCAAGCAGTCATAGCAGAATCAAGGTTCTATAGGGAAGTGTTCACAGGGCAAGATAGCTGAGTAACTTCAGATCTTTAGGATGGATGATGAAATGATTTCAATCGGGATGAGAGAGAAATTAAGGGTTCTCAGATCCGGATAATGGGAGAAATGACAGAGATCAATCAAAACTATGGAGAAATTAAGAATTCCCTAATCTGGATATCAGTAGAAAACATGAAAATGACATAACAGTTCAAAACATAGTGTTTTTAAACATATTCTGGAATAATATTCCTGTTACACATTTAGATTTAGAAAACATGCAACTATGTGAAAACTTCAGATAATAACAAAGAAAAATTGAGATTACTTCACTGAAGTGGCCCAACACATGAATCCTATAATATAATCTCTTTATTTCTCAATCCAGTCTGCTGACTTGAAAATGGTACAAATAACCCTCTGGTTCAGATCAGTACATCTATAGAAATGTTTAGCAATCCACAATCCACACTCAATACTTCGAAATGTGAAGTATTTATACAAAACCTCTTACAAAATATCCTAAAATAACCTTTGGAATTATTCAAGGAAAAATAAATATCTTCATGCAAGAAGATAGAGATAGCTATCTAACTAATGCAAGCTGTCCCTACTTTTATTGTTCTAGTTGTTTGTTGTCTTTGATCTTTTGTTGATTTGTCTCTGACTGTTTGCTTAACAAAGGTTGTCTTTTAGGCAGTTGAGTGTCCTTCACACTGGCTTTATCTTTCACTTTGCTTTGACTTTAACCATCTGATTTTCATCTGATACACTTTAACTCTGATACTCTTTGACTGTCTCTGTTTTTTTTTACTTTAAACTTTGACTACTTTGTTTACTGTTTTACTTTCACAATAAATCAGTCAAATTTTCCCACTCTTCTGCATCTAGTAACTTGATCTTAACCACTCTTTTGAATATCTCATCTACCTCCATATATTTTGATATTGTAGGCTTGTTAATGAATAAATGTTTTATCTCATGTTGTAGGTAAAAGAGGTTCTCAAAACTTTTGTAGAGTACTTTCCCTATTGGAATTCCCTGCATGGCTGCATTGTTTGCTTCTTCCTTTGCCACTTCTCTAATTTTTTTATCATAATCTTCTTATTTAATTAACCTGTCATTGATAACCAGAGGATTTGGCAAGCCTTTATGTCTCAAAATATCAAACTTCTTCATGAACCTGGTTATGGAAATCTCCATGTTTTGACATTTTTCCTCTAGCTGTATCATTAAGTTTCTCTTAGAAATCACCTTCCTAACTTCTAGGATTGTTTCTGTTATGTCACTAATTCCAATCTCTTCTAATTCTTGCTTATTCTTGGAATTAAGAAACTTTATGATTTCATTAGCCTCTTCTGGCTTCTTACCAAGTTATTCTTTTATTTTCTAGATGCCTTCACCTACTTCTTTGATTAAACCTTTTTTCTCATAAATAACCTGAATGGATGGCCAAATATCATTGACAGATTCAATGATATTGGCCCATAACTGCTGCTTGGCTTATGCCATTGGTTCTTTCAGTGTTAAATATTTCTCTAATTTCTTCAATTTCTCTGTCAAATTGTTTTGTCTTTTGTACTTCATTGTTGTGCATAATCTGAAATATTTTTTTCTCATCACCCAGACTTTTCAACTGTTCTTTAAGTTTGTTGATTTCATTTGTCTGAATGGACATTTCCTGCATTTCTTTAACAAGTTTTCCTGCTTCATCACTGGGCTCTGCTACTGTCGAAGATGACTCTGTTGCTGAAGTAGTTACTAATGTAACTGGAAGTGTTGTAGCTATTGGAACTGAAGGGGCCAATGACTATGCTAAGGTAGAAGGAATAGTTGTAGTGACTACAGGAATAACAGTGATAGGGACTTCTTCTGATCTGGCCTTTTTCTCCTGCACTAAATTGTCCATCTCATTTTCCATTTCTTTTAGTTGGGAAATTAATTGAAGAATGAGGTTCATCATCTGATATTTTTTTCCTTCATTTTCTAACACTTCCTTTTCATGTGGATGTTCAGTAGGAGGCAACTTTAGTTGCTTCTTTAATGTAGCAATGTCTGCATTCTTTTTATTTATGATTTCATCTGCAACTTTGACATTTATTGGATCATATCCTACTTCAATAGCCAAATCTTCTAGAGATTTAATTCTGTTATCTTTAGCCCATGAGGAGGCATTTTCTAACTTTAGATGACCTCTGATCTAGAGTGTTTTGCAGATTCTGTACACTCATGGCTTTGTTTGTCATGGTAGAATATAACATTTCACCATCTTTCTTGTGAAATTATATTTGGTCAATTGGATGAAGATCTTTTTCTTGAAATTCATAGGATGTATCTTTATAATCTGCTGATGATTTGGGATGCTTTATTGTGGGTTGCAGGAAGGTTATTTGCATCTTCCTAGTCTTGCAGTCAAATGCAGAAAGCAATCTGTTTTGGTCACTAGGTGATTTCTTCCAGTATTGGGTATATATATTAGCCTTTAATGCCTCATTTCCAATCTGTTAGGATATTTCGACACATAGGAAATAGTTAAGAATAACTTAGTCTAGTGTAGAGTTACGTAAAGTGTGTTTCTTTACTATGTACATTTGTAACTTATAATCCGATGGTCACGATTTGTAGTGATCTAATGGTTTACTCTCTCCTCAGTATTAACAACACTTGATCCATGGCTTAACACCCAATTGGTCCATGATCTCTATTTAAAGAGCATGGAGGGTCATTTGTCCGGTAACTTTTTATGAGAGAAAAATATGTGGCTTTTCTTTTTATATTAATAAATTGCCTGAAGTGGTCGCGTTGGATCAGGTCGTGGAATGTTTCCCTCTTCGAGAGTTTTAACCACATGATAATATTGGTGTACTGATTTGTGATCTTTTTGTGAGTGGTGACCTTTGGTTTTTGATCTACGAAACTTACCCTGTAAATTTCTTACATAGTATTAGAGCTATTTTGAGGGATGCATTCATTGTTGATCCAAATCCAAAGCCGGTTTGACTTCATGTGACTATCTTTTTGTAGATCTACTATTTTTGAAGATTTTCATGCCTAGAGAACTGTTTTGTTGTGTCTGGAGCATCTCTTGTAGTGAGAAACACCTTTTGTTTCATGCAAAAATGTTTCTGGTTGCCCAAGTTATGTCAGTTTAGATCTGGAGGTATAAAGTATCTGTTTTGTAGTTATATTTGTTAATAGTTTTGTTTATTTTGGTTCCCTCTGTTTATTTAGGTTTCTAGGTTTTATTTATTTTCCAAATCTATACCCTCTTCCCTATGTATGCTCTTTTCTTTGCACTGTGTGCAATCTCAGCAAATCAGAAACAGGAAGAAGGGATTTTTTTGCTATGTATGCTTTTTCCCAGCGTCTTTGTGCGATCTCGGGAAATCAGAAATAGTGAAAAAATAGATAGTTGTTGGTAAGGCTAATTTAAAATCTAACATTATGCCGTGAGGCTTGCATTTCGTTTTTTTTTTTGCTCGGATTTTTGTGTTTTTTGTGCAGGAAAAAGCACGCACACCAAAGACTTGGAAAAAAAAACCCTTCCTCCTTTCAAACAATTACAGAATCCTTTTACTATCTCACTTCGTGAGGATTTAGTTTATGAGAATAGAGGTCTTGGGTTCAAGTCTCTTTCTCAAGCTTATTTTTGTAAAAAAAAATTGTTAAAGGGGCGGGATTTTTTTTTAAAAGTTGAACTTCATCATCAAATTTCAAAATGTTCTTGTAACTATTCGGCATCTACAACTCAGTTTTTTCAAAATGCATAAATTCTTCATCCAGAAGCCGTTTCTCGAGCCTTTTTTTTTAATCGGCCTAATTTTTTGATATCTTTCCATTAGATTAGTTAGTTTCAGCTTCGGTTTAAAAAAAAAAAATGGAAAGTACATGCCTGATTATTCTTAACAGCACCAATTATTTCCAATGGCTACCTCACATGGTAGATATACTTAGAATTAAATGGCTTTATAGAATAGCCACAGGACAAGAAACTAAACCTTTCGAAGATGATAAAGTCGCTAAATGGGAAAATAAACAAGATCAAGCATGAGGGTTGATAGGAATGTCCATTTCTCAAGATCTTTGATTCCATATCCTTGACATTGACACCCCTCATGAAGACCTAGAAAAGCTAAATACTATCTTTGGAATTCAAAATCAAATCAGGGCCCATCAGCTTGAAAATGAGTTACTTACTTTGGACCCCAATAATTTCTCCTCTATTGAAGATTTTTTGTCCAAATTCAAGACCCTTAGACTTCTTTTAGAAGGTTGTCGGGTCAAAAAGGAAGATGGTGGCCTCATCTATTGCATTCTTGCTAAGCTTGCCCCTACATACTCTGTATTTTTTTCCACCTTCCATTCCACTAGAGAAGCCATCATTTCTTCAGGAACCACCTACAAGAACCCCTCTTTTGATGCCTTTTGCTATTCTTTGATAAGAGAACAAGAAAAACTCTTACACCTTAGTCTTATCACTTCTGGAAACACTTCTAAGAAAGCCTTAGCAGCCCAACAGAAATAATATCAAAAGAATCCCAAGAAGCAGTATCCTAAAAAGTATGGTCTGAAACCAAACAAGGGTCCTAAGAAATTTTAGCCGCAAACTGAAAAAGCAACTCACCAAAATGATAAGGCAAATAAAAACACAGGGAACAAGAAAAATAGA
Source organism: Pinus albicaulis (assembly GCA_034641835.2). Taxonomy (NCBI): domain Eukaryota; kingdom Viridiplantae; phylum Streptophyta; class Pinopsida; order Pinales; family Pinaceae; genus Pinus; species Pinus albicaulis. Next base: position 142,679,277 of record CM076582.1, read on the forward strand.
CATTGTAAATTTTGTAATCGTGATGGCCATATAAAGTCCAAATGTTTTAAGAAGATGGAAGCCTTAGAAGTAGCAATGAAGAATCACAACATAAATTTCGAGAACTCTTCACCTTCATATTCAGGAATGGCACTTTATGCTTGTGGTTGTCAAGCATCAAGATATGTTTATGTATTAAATGTATCTTCTTCTTCTCATTCTCATGAGTGGCTCATTGATTCTAGAGCTTATTACCACATGGCCAAAAATCAAGCCATGTTTTCTTCTTTAAATGATTGTAACACCAAACATATTTATGTTGGTGATGATAGATCTCTTAGTGTTCTAGGATCTGGAACCATTCATCTAGATAATGGTCAGTTTAATGATGTACTATGTGTTCCTACCTTGTCATGCAACTTTCTCTCTGCTTATCAAATAACTCATTCAAGTGAAGGGAAAATAGTATAATTCTCACCTCATGATGTTGTAATCAAGGACCTGAAATATCCTAGACATATTTTAGCTACTGGAATTGTTGATGATTCCACAAGGTTGTATAAGTTTGACAAATTTGGGTCATCCTCTCATCCCTCCATTTTTTTTCTCATAATGATGATGTGAGCAAACTTTGGCATGAGCGATTTGGTCACTTAAACTATCACTCTCTTCAAACTCTATGTAAAGAAAACATGGTGACAGGTCTTCCTATGGTATATTTCCGAGATGGTGTTTGCTCTAGATGTGTACTCGAAAAACATCATCGGGATAGTTTTGACAAACATGCCTCTTGGCATGCTTCAGCCCCTTTGCAGCTTCTGCATAGTGATATATGTGGTCCACTTCCTATTGTTTCTTTCTTTGGTTGCAAGTACTTCTTAACTTTCATTGATGATTTTTCTAAACACACTTGGGTATACTTCTTAAAACTCAAGAGTGAAGTTTTTAACATGTTTTTGGCCTTTAAGGCCTTTGTTGAGAAACAATCTGGACGTCCAATTCTTAAGTTAAGATCAGAAAATGGAGGAGAATATGTTAACAACAAATTTATCAACTTTTGCACTGAGCATGGCATTCAATTGCAGCATATTGTTCCATATATGCCACAACAAAATGGTGTAGCTGAAAGGAAGAATCGCACCTTAAAAGAAATGGCTAATTGTATGCTTCAATCTAAAGGACTTGGTCTCAATTTTTGGCCAGAAGCAATTAACTGTGAAAACTACATAGTAAATCACACTCCTACTAAGGTTTTAAAGAATATAACTCTAAAATAAGCTTGGAACTCAATCAAACAAGATGTAAGTCACTTTCATGTTTTTGGAAGTGATGCTTGGGCCCATATTCTAGATGTGAAACATAAAGCCTTAGAACCTAAGAGTGAAAATGCATTTTTGTTGGATATTCTAAAGATGTCAAAGGATATAGACTTCTTCCACCAAAATCCAAAAATATAATCATTAGAAGAGATTTAAAATTTGATGAAAATATATCGGCCTGCAAGCCTAGTTCGGCGGGTGTGCCACCTTTGGCCTGCGAGCATGATTCGGCATATGTGCCACCTCTCTCTCTCTCTTTTCTATTTTTAATGGAATTCCTTGTAGTTCAGATGATGACATCGAGGATGAAAATCCTCCTCCACCTCTTGAAATTATTCATTTTACTCCTCAGCTTCCAATATGGGTCTGCACTACTCGGGATGCAGCGGGTTCTCTTGCAGGTGACCCTGCCGATCGACAACGTACTCGTTCTTAGTTTAAAAGAGCCTCTTCCTTATTGGCTCAAGTTCCAGAAAATCCTAATCTAGAAACCTTTGAAGAAGCCTCTGTTCATCTAGATTGGGATGAAGCTATGAATGAAGAATATCGTTCCTTATTGGCGAATGATACTTGGGATCTTGTTCCTCTTCCAAAAGGAAGAAAACTTGTTAGGTGTAGATGGGTTTACAAAACAAAGTTTAGACCAGATGGAGAAGTGGATAGACATAAAGCTTGTCTTGTCGCTAAATTATTCTCACAAGTTGAAGGCATTGACTATACTGAAACCTTCTCCCCTATTTCCAAAATGAATTCTATCTGCCTTGTTCTTTCCCTTGTTGCCTCCTTTAAATGGGAAGTCTATTAGATGGATGTTAAATCTGCCTTCTTACATGAAGATTTTCATGAAGAAATCTACATGGAACAAGCCCTGGCTTCGTCCAAAATGACTCCAGCCTTATTTGTTTCCTTAGGAAGTCTCTCTATGGTCTCAAACAATCTCCTCGGGCTTAGTATTCCAAAATGGATAGATTTCTATTAGATAATGGCTTCTTTAGGTGTCATTCTGACAACACTGTCTACAACAAGAAAGTGGGTAAGTCCTTCACCATCCTTTTTCTTTATGTTGATGATCTTATCCTTACTGGTAGTGATCCCAACCATATAAACCATGTGAAGTCTAGCCTCAAAAATAATTTTGAAATGAGAGACTTAGGACACTTGCATTATTTCCTTGGTCTTCAATTCTTGCAATCCAAAGAAGGTATTACCCTTTCTCAGTCCAAGTATGTCTGTGATATTATACGCCAATTTCACATGTAAGATTGTAAGCCAACCCCTTCTCCCTTTCAGTCTGGAGTCAAGATTTCAGTCACTTGTACTACCCCTGAAGTTGATGTTACCTTATATCGTCAACTTGTTGGTAAACTTCTGTATCTAACCCATACTTGTCCTGACCTATTTTTCATTGGTATTGTTTCTCAGTTTATGCACCAACCTCATGAAAGTCACTGGAAAAAATATAAAAGAATACTTCGATATATTCGAGGTACAATTCATTTCAGGATTCATTACAGTGCAAGGGCATCTCCATTGTTGATTGGTTTCACTGATTCTGATTGGGCTGGTGACCTTGATGATCGAAAGTCTACTCCGGGATATGTATTCACTCTTGGTTCAGGACCTATTACATGGTCTTGTAAGAAACATAGTGCCATCTCTCTTGGATTCATGTACATAAGGTTTATTGCAAATATTTCAAGTTGAAAGTAGAGAAACATGTGAAACAATACTGATGAGTACTTGAAGAAACCTTCTTCAGGTAATTTTACCAACTGTTCATGAATTATATCAGCAAGGTATTGTGAAAAATTGAATATGGTAGCAGGAGGCTGACCAGGGGTGAAAATAGACAGGAAACCTAATACTGAAGCATCAATATGTTCATTAGTGAAATAACCCATAATAAAATACAACATGCTAATAATATGTCTGGTTCTCTCAGAAAATATAGCTGCTGGATAAGGAGGATTGGTTTTGGGAGTCTCTACTGATGAGGGGATGAATTTTTGAAATATCTGGAACCTCTTGGGGAAGTCCAGTTTCAAAGATAACTCAATAAGGATCTCTATAGATAGAGGGGTTTCATCTAGACTAGGTTGAATCTGCAGCATTTGATTTATTGATTCAGCAGTGATAGTGAGCAATATTTCTTTTCTAGGTGTTATAATGGCTCTTTGATCAGGGAAATAACAAGTTTGGAAAAGTATGATGACCTCTGGACACTGGAAGGTCTCTAGGACAATGTAGTTGAACAAATTTGACTCTCAAATGAAAACCTCATCAACTTGGTCAATTGATTTGTCATGGCTCCAACAGTGGAGCTCAAGAAGGTTAAACTCAGTGATAGGGCCGCTAATTTTAAAGTCTTTGTATTCTAAGGGAGTGTGTTCCACATCTAAAACTAGAGGTTGCAGGGGATTGACAGTTACAATATCTTGGGAAGCCATATTTATTAATTTTTAATCAATTGATTACTCTTTTGGTTTAGAAAAATAGGTTCAAGCCTTTAGGAGCACCTCTAAAAGATATTTACAATCTGCAGAAGGGTTTGGGAGGAAACAGTTGTTTTTCCTCTGGTCTATAATGCTTCAATTGATCAAATAATTACTCTGTGTGATCAAAAATGGTCTCAGGCCTTGGTAATTCTATGAAAAGATGCCTAGGGTCTGCAGAAAAAGGATTGGGAAGCAATAGGGTCTTTCTTTTGGTCTGCAAAGGCTCCTAAATTGATTCAATTTCTTTGTTACTTTCTTAAAGCTTTAGGAACAGGCCTTTGCACTAAGGAATACCTAGAAAGGGTGATTTTCTGCTTGCAGAGGTGGTTTTGGATGCAGCGAAGGCTTTCTAAGGCTTTGATTGTCCTTATAATGTTTCGAATTGGTTTTGTAGCGGCTTCGGCGGAAAGAGTCTCGAATTATGGTTCAAAAGGGCTTAAAAACTGGTCGGTAGCTATTCTTTAGCTCAGGAATAGGTCGGCAATGCTCTGTATGTGGAAACTGTAACAAAAATAATGGTGAAAGGATAGAAAGGGTGGCTTTATGCATTTGTAACCAACAATGGTTAAACATTAATGCCCAGGGTCAATTCAAATGGGAGCGGTGGTTTTGATAATGGGCGGAAATACCATTTGGAATTTTTTGCATCGGCAGAAGGTGGTAGGCTGTATTATTTCTGAGGATGCGATGCAATGAAATACTTCCATGTAGCAGGGAGAGGGGCTCTAAAAACTGCTCATTTCTCAAGGTCTCAGAGTGGTTAAATATCGGGCTTTCAGGCATGCGAAATGATTTATATGCCATAGGATTTGATCAATCAAGATCTAAAGGTTGGGAAAATAGCATTGAATTGTCGGGGATTAGATAGGCTTGGGGCCCAGGTCTTAACTCAATTAAGTTTATCATATAAAAAGGTTAGGAATATACAATGGTCAATTTTAGCATAGTTTATAAGTGGGTCGGGACTTTATAAAGTGGGGTTTTAATAAATTCTATGCTATAATAATATAAGGGGTTGGGGATAATATATATATGCGGGAATTAATTAAATATGGGTTAAAGGTTTAATGGGAGTTAATATATAATGGTGGTTAATAAAATATACAATGAAATGTTAATAAATGTGGGATTTAAAATACAGTAAGGATACTGTTTAAAACTAATATTGGGTGGGATTTTCATAGTGGGGCCCGCTATTATTATTTTAAACTTGAAACTTAGGATAACTGTATTTTAGGGGGTATTATGAAAAAGGGAAATTAGTAAAGATATTTTACTTTTCCAAACGAAAATATGCTTTTTTAACTAAGGAAAAGGGGTTTATGTAGGAAAATGAATGAAGTAAGAGGAGAGGTTTAAAATGAAGGGGAAGTGGTATTTTTACAAGGGAAAATGAATTTAGAGGGAAATTAGTAAATATGAAATGATCAATTTCTGCTATCCATGCCTTATGTAAATTGCTTCTGCCTACCCATCATCTACCCTAACTTTTTTTCTTCATTTCTTTGGGTGCATTTGAGCTTTCAAACCCTTATTATTTTTCTTTTAACAACAAACTATCTAATTCTAACCTTACTACTTCCAATGGCTTAGATTAAATTTTTGAGCTCATTTATTATTCTCTACCTAACTACTGATCTGCCAAGGTTAAATAGTTTGGCTAGATCTTTATTCTCTATCTATCAGCATAAAATTTAAAGCATGAATAATCAATATTAAGTTGTTTGATTATCATGGATTGTGGCATTTTTTACAAGATTCACACAATCATATTTTTCAAAATAAAGTAAAAAGTAGTGGCACTTGAATTTGCATCACTTTCATGATCTATTTTATCTCTTTTTTTTGTTGGGGTTCATTTTTTATATTCTTTTTTGATCTTTTTCTTTTCAATCCTTTGATTTTTCTTTTAGGACTTTTACCCTCTTTACATTTTTTAATATGGGAAAACAATTTTAAGGAAGCAAAGTATGTACATATTAAAGGACTAATCATGTTCAATTCAAAATTATGAATCCTATTATTATAGAACCCTAACAGTGGCTCCACATGGGGATGGCATTTCCTGTTGAAATTTCAAGAACTTTAAGACCAGTAGCCTTTGAAACTTTGACTATGCTTGCCTTGGAGCTATTTTCTGAGCTCTTCTTTATTCAAACTTATGATATTTTGTCCTTCAAAGCTTAGGGCCTTCTCTCTGGGCTCCAACTTTGGAAGAAAAAAATCCAATCCAATCTATGCTTTCTGATTTTATGTACAATGAGAAAAGTAAACAAAGTGAGTTAATGTTAATCAAGGGAATAGTAATGCTTCAGCATCCTACCATTAATAGGTCCACCTGGAAGATTTGATCCATCTAACTCCTTCAAAAAGAATGCATTTTTACCTCTGTAACCATAAATGACATAGGTACCTTTCCATAGGAAATCAAATTTACCGTGTTTACCTTTTTCTTCTCTTCTATAATCCCATTTAAGAATTTTGTCACCTATGTAAAAATCATCTTCCTTTTTTTTCTTGTCAAATATAGTTTTAATCTTATCTTGGACAACTTGTGATTTGACATAGACTTCTTCCCTGTTTTGCTGCAAGTGTATGGTCTGATTTATCCTTCTCTGAATATCATTGGTTTCTACCTGCAACTCTTGGATCATCTTCATCACTGGTACTCCTAAAGGGGATGGAAAAACATCATCCATCTCATATACAAGTTGATAAGGGGATGTACCAATGGACTTTTTTGTGGTGAGTTTGTCTGACCATAAGGAATTAATTAACATTTTTTTCTAGGTCTTCGTATTTTCTTCTAATAGTTTCTTGATGATATTAACAATGCTTTTATTTGAGGATCCTGCAAGACCATTACCTTGAGGGTAATAAGCATTGGAATGGCCAAGGCTAATGTGGTATTTGTTACAAAATTCAATCATTTTCTTATACTTGAAAGCAGCTGCATCATCAATAATGAGCTTTTGAGGGCATCTAAAACTAGATAGTATATTGTTTTCAAGGAATGAAATTATGATAGAATCAGTGGTTTTTCTAGAAGGAATGGCTTCTATCCACTTGGTGAAATAGTATGTGGTTGTCAAAATCCATTTGTGTTGGGCTGAGGAGGGTGGGTGAATTTCACCAATGGAGTCTAAACCCAATTGTTGAAATGGCATTTCTGTGGAGATGGGTTTGAGGGGTAAAGGTAATAGTTTTTTCTTCCCTTCAAAAATTTGGCATTTGTGACAGGAGGTCACATACTTTCCTACATCTGCAAAAAGAGTGGGCCAAAAACCTTCCCTCAAGATTTTATTTGTAGTTGATTTCCAGTAAAGGTGTCCTCCACAGTCACCTGCATGAAACACTTCCATAAATTTATCAACTTCATCTTTAGGTAAAAAATTCAATAAAATGCCACCATGATCTTTGCAAAATAGAGTATTATCTATGAAACAAAATTTCATGCTTTTAAATTTAAAAATCTAGCTTTAGTTCTAGACAATCCAAGAGGAGCTTGTAAGTTAAGTAATACAAATATGATATCTGTATACCATGGTGAATCTGAGAAAGCTTCACTGATCTTTGGAGTCGCCATCTCTTCCTGATCATCTAATTGAAAAATAAAATTTATATCTAAGGCCTGACAGTTCGATTTGGCCTTGAGTTTGGCTAAACCTTGGCCTTTAATAAGTTTGGTGGGCTTAATTTCCATGTCATATTCCAAAATAGTGGCAATCCTCTTGCCTCTCTTACCATCATGCCCATTCTGAGTTAGAATGTCCTTTACTACAAAATTTGGGACATATGCAATGATGTGTGAATATAAGATATACACTCTAAAGTCTTTGATAGCCTTCACTAAAGCCAATGCTTGTTTTTCCATCATGTTATACTTTAGTGTGGAATATCTTAGTGATTTGCTAAAAAAAGAAATGGGATGTGCATAACCCTGATCATTCTTTTGCAGTAAGATTGCAGCAATATTATGTTTTGAAGCAAAAGAAAAAACAATAAAATCCTTTTTGAAATCAGGACTTATTAGGACTGGCGTTCTTATAAGGTCTTGTTTGATTGATTCAAAGGATTTTTTGGCCTCTACTATCCATTTAAGTGTTGAGTATTTCTTTAACATGTTATTTAGTTATCTAATTATTTCAGCTAAATTTGAAATGAATCTTCTAAGAAAATTGATCTTACCTAAGAATGCTTGCAATTCCTTAATATTTCTAGAATGACTTATGTTCAAAATGGCCTCTATTATGGTTGGGTCTATCCTGATTCCCTCTTTTGATATTATATGTCCTAACATTTTACCTTCCTCAAGTCCAAAGAGATTCTTGTTGGGATTCAAAGAAATACCAATTTTTTTGCATTTAATAAACGCTTGTCTCAGATGATTTAGATGTTCATTTTCAGTTTTTGAAAATACAGTTATATCATTTAGATAAATTACAAGAAAATCATGAATTTTTTTGGAAAAAGCTATATCCATAGCTCTCTGTAAAGTAGCTCCTGCATTCATTAATACAAAAGGCATTTTCAAATACATGAAAGTACCCCATGGAGTAGTAAATGATGTCTTTGGTTGGTCTTCTGGCTGAACTAAGATTTGATTATATCTAGATAATCCATCAAGCAATGAAATCCTGGATGATCCAACCACCCTCTGTAAAATATGATCCATCTTAGGGAGAGGGTAGTTATCTTTTAGGGACACCTTGTTTAAGTTCCGGAAATCAACACTAAGTTTGATTTCCCCTGTTTTCTTCCTAGTGGGAACTAAGTTTGAAACCCAATTAGAATATATGATAGGCGCAATGATATGTGCTTCACACATCCTCTTTACCTCTTTTTCAATTAAAGGCATAAGAACTAGATTGATTCTTCTAAGCTTCTGTTTAAATGGTTTCTAATATTCTTTGAAAGATATTTTGTGTTGTATTATGCTAGTGTCATAAGATTTAAGGTCTTCATAACTCCATGCAAATACATGCTGAAATTCCTTAAACAGAGCTATGTAATTTAGTTTTTCATCTTGAGGTAATTCTTTGGAAAGTTTGATGAGCTTAGGCCTTTTTTCTGTTCATATATTGCATTCTTCTATGTTTGATTTTAATGGTTCCATTTTTGGTTTTCTTACAACATCATTTGGATCAAAAATATCTTCTAATAGGGCTAATCCCTTAGGTTAAAAGTTATTCTTAAGGTTTAAAATGTCAGAATCATCCTCTACTAATTCTCCTATTTCTACCTTTTCTAATTTATCTATTTCTATTTGAGTGAATATAGTGGGTTCATTGAAATATAGATTATTTACATCTATCTCATTATCTATTTTATCATCTACCGTAAAATCTGTATCTATGTTACAATTATGGAATTCTCCCTCAACATTCATAAAGTGATAGATTTGAGTATCCTGTGTAAAAATTTGCCAATATTTTAAGTTGTCTGGTAAATTAAGTCTGTCTTGCCTTTGTTGTATATTAGTGATTTGGCTGAAAAGGCAGATTGCAGGTGCTAGCAAAAGTTGCTAAACTGTGTGCCTGCGTGTTCTGTTTTCTAGGAATTACAACAAAGTCAATTTCAAGCAAATCTTTAATAAGATCTAAAACTATTTCCCTATATTGAATTAATCTAGGATTATATACATAATATTCTCCTCTAATTTGTTTTATAATTAATTCAGAGTCTCCCATGATATAAATCTTTTGCCTCCTAAATTTCTAACAATCTACAGTCCTAAGATTAAAGCTTCATACTCTTCCATGTTGTTTGTACAATTAAAGTTTAATCTAAAGGCATGACCTTCTGAATGATTGTTCTCCATGTTATGAATCCAAACTCCTGCTCCTGCTCCTAATTTGTTCACTGAGCCATCAAATTCTAAGTGCCACATTGATTCATGAAAAATAGTATCGATGTCCACTTCCTTCTTTTACTATTTTAAAGATGTGTTTTTATCTATGACAAAATCTGAATTACATAAAATGAAAGAATCCATATCATAATGTACAGAGTAAATGGGATAGTTCTGTGATTGTTTTGTACTACTGACCATGTACTTCATTAGAGTTTCTCTGTAAAGCTTTTTGGGTTGACCAAATACTAATATAGTGGCAAAAGACGTGTCTAAATGTAGAGATCCCTACAGTTTTTCTCCCCATGAGTGAGATAATAGCATTCCATACTTTGGAGCGATATCAGCTACTACAATATCCATGACTATACTTTTTCCTGGGTATTGGAATAAAGTGACACATAAATCTTTTATTAAGCCAAGACATTTCACTTTGCTAGAGTCAAAAGAGAAGAGAAATTTATATGGTCTAGTAACATCTAAATTCAAAGTTTCCATAATAGCTTTTGTGATTCGGATTTATGCAGGAACGCAATGGAATACATATATAACCATAAACACAGAGATGCAGTGGAAATAAGGCTTCATTTTATTAATAAAAGAATGACTGAAATAGGCTTACAAACATAATGGAAACATATGAGCTAGGGTACTGGTAGCGTATCCCTGAGAAGAGATGTATCGGCTACCATCCCCTAAACTGTGTTACAGAACTGAAATGATGGGAACAAGCGAGCTAGGGCACTGGTAGTGCTTATCTCTGAGAAGAGATGTGTCGGCTCCCAACCCCTAAAATATGTTACAATGAGGCTCGAAGGCCTATTTATTGTTGAGAAATAATGTAAAATCTGAAACGTCCAAAAACCTAACCCTAGGAGATGAAGCACCAAAACTATGGGCCCCGTTTGGGTAAGTTGGTGTTTCAACTTCCCGGGGACATAAATTTGGCATCCAATCTACATTTGATGTGCTCAATAGCTTGTTAGAAAGATCTATCCGAGGACTAAAACTTTTGAGTGAGCAACATGGTCTAGGGCCTCAAAACGGCTTCGGAAGTTCAGGACCTGAAAAACTGCTATAAATAGTAAGTTGTGTTGAATCTTACAAACTGAAATAACTGATGGTTGGGGTTCAAATGGACTTGGTGGGTGGCCACCAATATCCACCTTGATCATTAAGTGTCCAAAACAGCTCCAGGTGTGTAGGACCCAAAAACCTGCTAAAAGTAGTAAGCTGTGCTAAAGCTGAAAAAACTGAAAGAATTGATGTTGCAGGTCCAAATGGAATAGGTGGGAGGCCACCGATATCCACCTAGATCATGCCTCCCTCCTTAGGAAGAAATGGTCTCCATTGCGTTAAGTTCCTCCATGGGGAGGGAAATTTTTCTGAACTTGGTATTGGATTTTTCCAAGATGTCACGAACCTATTGGTGGACGTGTTGGATGTAGATGTGTCAACAATGGGGAGCCATTGAAGGATCTGGTCAAATTTATCCATCATCGCGTTCCTTTGTTTCTCGAGGGCATCCTTGAGCAAGATTTTGATAGGATCTCTTGCTCCCTCGTCTTTCTTTCCTTTCGACATGGGGGGTCGTTGGGGTTGCAAGGTTGAACTCCTTATACCCTGGCCGCATTGGGGACATGAAAAGAAAAATAGAGAAATAGAATACCACTCTAATATCACTAATCCAAATTTATGCAGGAACGCAATGGAATACATATATAACCATAAACATAGAGATGCAGCAGAAATAAGGCTTCATTTTATTAATAAAATAATGACTGAAATAGGCTTAAAAACATAATGGAAATAGATGAGCTAGGGTACTGGCAGCGTATCCCTGAGAAGAGATGTGTCAGCTACTAGCCCCTGAACTCTGTTACAGAACTGAAATGATGGGAACAAGTGAGCTAGGGCACTGGTAGCACTTATATCTGAGAAGAGATGTGTCGGCTCCCAGCCCCCTGAACTGTGTTACAATGAGGCTCGAAGGCCTATTTATTGTTAAGAAACAATGTAAAATCCAAAACATCCAAAAACCTAAACTTAGGAGATGAAGCGCCAAAACTGTGGGCCTCGTTTGGGTAAGTTAGTGTTTCAACTTCTTGGGGACGTAACTTTGGCATCCGATCTCCGTTTGATGTGCTCAATAGCTCGTTAGAAAGATATATCCAAGGAATATAACTTTTGAGTGAGAAAAATTGGTCTACTACCCATGTTGCGCACCATTTTCCCAAAAAGCATCGTTTAGAGCCTCAAAATGGCTTCAGAAGTTCAGGACCCAAAAAACTGCTATAAACAGTAAGCTGTGCTGAAACTTAAAAACTGAAATAACTGATGGTTGGGGTTCAAATGGACTCGGTGGGTGGCCACCAATATCCACCTTGATCATTAAGTGTCCAAAACGGCTCTGGGTGTGCAGGACCCGAAAACCTGCTAAAAATAGTAAGTTGTGATGAATCTGAAAAACTGAAAGAATTAATGTTGCGGGTCCAAATGGAATAGGTGGGAGGCCACCGATATCCACCTAGATCATTCCTCCCTCATTAGGAAGCAATGGTCTCCATTGCGTTAAGTTCCTCCATGGGTGGGAAAATTTTGCTGAACTTGGTATTGGATTTTTCCAGGATGTCGCGGACCTGTTGGAGGACATGCTAGATGTAGATGTGTCGTCGATGGGCAGCCATTGAAGGATCTGGTCAAATTTATCCATCATCATGTTCCTCTGTTTCTCGAGGGCATCCTCGAGCAAGATTTTGATAGGATCTCCTACTCCCTCATCTTTCTTTCCTTTCGACATGGGGGGTCATTGGGGTTGCGAGGTTGAACTCCTTATACCTTGGCTGCATTGGGGACATGAAAATAAAAACAGAGAAAGAGAAGACTGCTTTGATACCACTGATCTGAATTTATGCAGGAACGCAATGGAATACATATATAACCATAAACACAGAGATGCAGTGGAAATAAGACTTCATTTTATTAATAAAATAATGACTGAAATAGGCTTACAAACATAATGGAAACAGATGAGCTAGGGTGCTGGTAGCATATCCTTGAGAAGAGATGTGTCGGCTACCAGCCCCTGAGCTGTGTTACAGAACTGAAATGATGGGAACAAGCGAGCTAGGGAAATGGTAGTGCTTATCTCTGAGAAGAGATGTTTCAGCTCCTAGCCCCCTGAACTGTGTTAAAATGAGGCTCGAAGGCCTGTTTATTGTTGAGAGACAATGTAAAATCCGAAACGTCCAAAAACCTAACCCTAGGAGATGAAGCGCCAAAACTGTGGGCCCCGTTTGGGTAAGTTGGTGTTTCAACTTCCCAGGGACGTAACTTTGGCATCTGATCTCCATTTGATGTGCTCAATAGCTCGTTATAAATATCTATCCAAGGACTAAAAATTTTGAGTGAGAAACATCGGTCTATGACCCATGTTTCTCACTGTTTTCCCAAAAAGCATCGTTTAGGGCCTCAAAACGGCTTTAGAAGTTCAGGACTCGAAAAATTGCTATAAATAGTAAGTTGTGCTGAAAATTAAAAACTAAAATAACTGATGGTTGGGGTTCAAATGGACTCATTGGGTGGCCACCAATATCCACCTTGATCATTAAGTGTCCAAAACGGCTCAGGGTGTGCAAGACCCAAAAACTTGCTAAAACTAGTAAGTTGTGCTGAAGCTGAAAAACTGAAAGAATTGATGCTGCGGGTCCAAATGGAATAGGTGGAAGGCCATTGATATCCACCTAGATCATTCCTCCCTCCTTAGGAAGCAATGGTCTCCATTGCGTTAAGTTCCTCCATTTGGGGGGGGGGGGAGTTTTGTTGAACTTGGTATTGGATTTGTCCAGGATGTCGCGGAAGTGTTGGTGGATGTGTTGGATGTAGATGGGTCATCAATGGGCAGCCATTGAAGGATCTGGTCAAAGTTATCCATCATCGCATTCCTTTGTTTCTCGAGGGCATCCTCGAGCATGATTTTGATAGGATCTCCTGCTCCCTCGTCTTTCTTTCTTTTCGACATGGGGGTTTGTCGGGGTTGCGAGGTTGAACTCCTTATACCCTGGCCGCATTGGGGACATGAAAATAAAAACATAGAAAGAGAAGACCACTCTGATACCACTGATTCAGATTTATGTAGGAACGCAATGGAATACATATATAACCATAAACATAGAGATGCAGCGGAAATAAGGCTTTATTTTATTAATAAAAGAATGATTGAAATAGGCTTACAAACATAATGGAAAAATATGAGCTAGGGTACTGGTAGGTATCCTTGAGAAGAGATGTGTCGGCTACCAGCCCCTGAACCGTGTTACAGAACTAAAATGATGGGAACAAGCGAGCTAGGGCACTAGTAGCGCTTATCTCTGAGAAGAGATGTGTCAGCTCCCAGCCCCTTGAACTATGTTACAATGAGGCTCAAAGGCCTATTTATTGTTGAGAAACAATGTAAAATCTGAAGCGTCCAAAAACCTAACCCTAGGAGATGAAGCGCTAAAACTGTGGGCCCCGTTTGGGTAAGTTGGTGTTTCAACTTCCTCTGGATGTAACTTTGGCATCCGATCTCCGTTTTATGTGCTCAATATCTCGTTAGAAAGATCTATCCGAGGACTACAACTTTTGAGTAAGAAACATTGGCCTACAACCCATGTTTCTCATCTTTTTCCCAAAAATCATTGTTTAGGGCCTCAAAACGGCTTCGAAAGTTCAAGACCCGAAAAACTGCTATAAATAGTAAGTTGTGCTGAAACTTACAAACTGAAATAACTGATGGCTGGGGTTCAAATGGACTCGGTGGGTGGCCACCAATATCCACCTTGATCATTAAGTGTCCAAAACGGCTCCGGGTGTGCAGGACCTGAAAACCTGCTAAAAATAGTAAGTTGTGCTAAAGCTGAAAAAATGAAAGAAAAATAGTATTATCATCATGGATTCACATTAATTTAATCTAAGTCATATTCATTTTGGTGAGAAATTTCAGCATAGTTCTCTTGAAAAGGTGGTCTTATTTGTTTATCAGTTGTTGATTCTCTAGATTTACGAGTGTTGGTGTTTTTTATAAAATTGGGAGATCTTATTTGAGGACCTTGTTGTTGATTATCCCACTGTGGTTTCCTTTCCATACTTTCTAATATATCCATAATTTTTTCCATGGATTTTTCTAAGCTATATATTTTACTATTTGATGTAGATGTTTCCTCTTTTATTATTACTCTTCTTTCATTTCTCATTCCTGCTCTCTTAGCTAACAAATTTGCTTCTACACTATCTGCAATGCTTTGCATTTGTTCTAATATTTTTGGGTTCCTTTCCTCCAATTTATATGACATATCCATATCAAAACCATCAAGAAATTTGAGTAAAGCTAGATCTGGTGGGGGTTTAATATTTGTTGGAATAGCGTTATAGATACTGTTGAATCTAGTACAATAGTCCTGAACTGACTCATTAGGTCTGCCTTTTACGTGTTCATATTCAGACAAAATTTGTAAAGGATTCTTATTTTTCTCCCATCTATTGATAAACAATCTATGGAAAGCTTCAAAATCGGAAATATGATTGGTGGGTAAAGCTTTAAACCATTTCTTTACTTCTCCAACTAAAGTTTGGGCAAACAATCTTATTTGAACATCAGATTCATCAATTTCATGAAATTCAAAGTAATCAGTCATTTTGTTAATATGTTTTTATGCAATGTATTGACTAGTTGCATCAAATTGAGGGATTTTTCTTTGGTAATCCTGGGGCATGTTATGTAATTGAGTCGGTAGGACCAATGGGGCATATCTGGCAGTCGTGGCTAATATTCTAGCTAGGCTAGGAGGTAAATTGGTAGTACTTGGTGATGAGGTTGAGGTACTTGTAGATGAGGTTGGGACACTAGAAGATGTACTTAAAAATATGGTTGAAGAACTAGAAAATGTAGCAGCAGTGCTAAAAGTTTAACTTGAAGTGTTTGGAGATGGAAATAAACCTCTAGGTTGAAGAGGAAGCTTAGGGATGAAGGATTATGTGGAATGAGGTGTAGTGGAAATAATAGATGAGATGGTACTAAATAAATTTGAATTTATAGACTTTAAATGAATGGTAGAAGGCTTAGGGGTATAAGCAGATAAAGCATTCAATTCAACAGAATGTTGGAGAAAATCTTCATCAATTTTCTTAATCAAAGTTGCAGTTAAAGCATCAAGTTTATCATGAGGTTCTAGAGCTTTTTTATTTGAATCAAGTGAAACAGTCTCCTTCTTATTTTCAATAAATGAAATGAAATCGGGATCTATTACACTATCATAAATGGAACTTTCTGATTTATTTCTAAACAAAGATTGTTCAAAAGCTAAATCAAATTCAATGTCTTGTAAACTTGATAATTGTTTGGGGAGGGAATTTGCTTTGATCAAAGGAATTTTATTTCCTAAACTTTCTAATTTTTTATTTTTTTTTTAAACTCTGTTACGATTATCTACTATTACAGCAAGCTCTAGATCAGGATGAGACTTGGCATAGTAGGTTCTTCTGGAAGCCAAAATTTTCGTTTTTTAATGAAAATTTTACTCACAGCCCTAAAACAACCTTAAGGTGAAAAGATGAGTACGAAAATTTCCTTCAAGTTTTATTTTAAACACTGAGGACTGATCTCCCCGGTATGGTCCCCAGTATGTTATCACTCCAATAATTCTCAAGGGTTGTAAATCTTTTTTGTTTAAATAATATTAGAGGTAACCACAAACCTAATTTTAAGCTTTAGGATCTAGCCTTCCTAATGCTCAGAGAGGGTTGTCTCTATATGATTTATCTTTGTTGATTTTAAGCTAGTTATGTAAGATTGATTGGGATTTTGATTTTGGGTTTGGTTTGGTGGTGGAATCACTAGTTTAGGTGAATATATGTAGGTCTGAATTTCATTGGGCTAATGGAGTCAATGTGTCAAGCAGTCAGAGAAAAAACAAGGTTCTAAAGGGAAGTGTTCACATGGCAAGATAGCTGAGTAACTTCATATCTTTAGTCTAGATGATGAAATGATTTCAATCGAGATGAGAGAGAAATTAAGGGTTCTCAGATCTGGATAATGAGATAAATGACAGAGATCAATCTAAACTAGGGAGAAATGAATAATTCCCTAATCTGGATATCAGTAGAAAACATGAAAATGACATAACAGTTCAAGACAGAGTGTTTTTAAACATATTCTAAAATAGTATTCCTGTTATGCATTTATATTTAGAAAACATGCAAGTATGTGAAAAATTCAGATAATAACAAAGAAAATTTGAGATTACTTCATTAAAGTGGCCCTGTTATTGCCTAAATCTACCTCAAGCTGAAGGAAGGCGAGATTCAGGGTAACACCAAACCACGCTCAGTCTGGTAGCTAGCCCTACCAGAACAGGAGAGGGCTCTCTCTGGGTCAATCTCAGGAAAAATGTATCAATAGGGCTTGAGATGACTAAAATTAATGCTAATTTTAGGCTAGGTATATTAATCAAGGAGTTTGAAACGATTTTGTAGGTTTTTGTCAGAAACAAGGGAAAGGCAATTTTGGGTCTGGGGATTAGGCACAGTTCTTGCAGAGTTCAAGTTGGGGCAATGAAAGCAATTGCTTTGATGTCTTAGATTCAATGAATGGATAGAAAAGACAGCTGAGAAGCTGAAGAGAGCAGGAAGGTGCAAGGATCCTCTTCAAATGGAGGAAAACATATAAAACTAAACAAAAGTTTAAGGCAGAGCACCAGCAAACTAATGAATTCTACCTTAGTTACTCATTTGTTTAATTCAGAAGCAAAGAGAAGAGAAATGGCATACATATAACATTAATGAAACTCACATATACATGGAGAAAACATCATCAAAACTCAGAGCCACAAGGATCCCAACAAGTGCTGCAAAACCCTGGTCTTTCCTTTGCCAAAAATGCAGAAATGTATGTACAATGAAGTGCCAAACTATTCCCAAGAGTCCAACCCTGAAAATGTCTCAGAAAATACATGATATAGACCATCCTAACCCCTTGCCATGCCTCTATGGGTCGATCTCATCCTTCTAGGGGCTGTTTCAACCAATTCTAAACTAGGAACTGAAATATGGGCAATCAAACAACTTGCCTCTATATGCTAGGAAACTGATCCATTCACTCACATTTCACCCTTTAGTGAATGAATATTCTAGAACAAGTAAAAATATGCCAAAATTACATCATATTCATCAAATTACATCAAGATAGATCAATAGCTACATCAAAAATTAAAACTAGTTAAAACTGGGCGAATTTCTGAGCTGAAGAGTCAAAATGAGGCCAAATTTCTCTATGCGTTGCGCCCAAAAACTCAATGCGTTGCGCCACTTTGAACCTGTTTTTAAAGCACTTTCCAAAGTCAAAATTGAGCTCATGATAGCTCGTTGGAAAGCCCTGTCTATCTACTATCCAACCCAACTATAATTTTTCAATTTGGAGTTCATTTTCCCCTCCAAAACTTGAATCTCCCAAAAATGGTTCCTGTGTGTGCAAAAGTTGGTAGAAAGGCCATTTTCAAGGTGTTTTTGACCCTTTAAACCACCCAGAACTTGATGAAGTCTCTCAGCCATACCTGAGCATGCATAATTTATCATAAAAAACCCAAAAATATCAAGTTTTCCTCCAGAAGATCTCTCAAACGTAAGCGCGCGCCAAGTGGCGCGACGCGTTGGGCAGAAAAATCTGTTTTGCGACCAAAATTTCAAAAATGACAAAATTTACTCCAAATTTGCTGAAACTTGGAGTGAAGGCCCCCCATCATGTGCCATGCTCATCCAACAAAGTTTCGGCCAAGATTTGAAGTGGATCAGGCGTTTTGCAATGTTTCAGTGCCCTCCTGGTGCATGCAGTTCAATGGCGAAATCATTGTCTCGTTCATTGGATGTGTCGGTGTCCATCATGGCGTTGCAATGTGTATGTCAAGTGTATACTGATATATATGTGGTGAAAATAAGAGTTTGGTGTATGTTTTCAATGCCAAATTTTCCAAAGGGAAATGAGGGACTGTGAGGAATACGGGACAGTAGGTATAAGTAAACTGTGGAGTTTGTCAAGTGAGATTTGAAATGTGTTAACAGTCTCTTGACTGTGTTTAGGGATGTGGGGTTTGGAGATTTTTTTGTAAATAATATGGGAGAGCAATGGTTATGGGGAATAGTAGGGTTTAGGAAATAGGGAAAATGGGAAAATGAAAATAAGCGATATAAGTGTTGTTGGGATATAAGGGAACAGGGGCTTTAGGAGTGAATGCTTCTTAGAGGTGTAAGAGGCAATAAAAGATAGGTTATAATGATAATACAACACTGATGGGAAAGAATCATAGGTGGGAAAAGATAGTATGACAGTGAGTATTCAGCATGAAAATGACTTTTTTAAAACACCACTTACAACCCTAAGGAGCATTTCTTACCAAATTAGAGGGTTTATAACTTGGGCATTCAAATTCTTTGAATGGACCTTCAAAACCACACCAAATACCAGCAAGAGCGATTGTATAAACTTACTTGTGCATGTAGCAACCAAAAAAATGCAATTTAGAGAATACTGGCAAAAAAAAATCGGTCTCAGGCCTATGCACCACGCACAAAGCCCAACGCGTCGTGCGCCTTCAGTGCGTCGCGCCAGTGTATTTTTACACTGCAGAAACTGGTTCAATGTGCCGCGCACCTTCAGTGCACCGCACCAGTTTCCCAATGCGTCGTGCGGCTGAAACTCACCACAATTCGGTTTCAAAACTCATTTTTTCACTTCCTTGATTTGTCTTGGCTCTTACTGATGTCTTTGGCGTGCGTATGGAGTGTTGAACATCAAAAATATCTTATATGGCATGAACTTTGATTTTTGATTTGGCAAACTCTCTTTCTAATTTTGCAGACTTTGGCACTTTGCTCATAACTCTGTTTTTCTTGTTTCCTTTTGATTTTTTGGCTGAAATGTCGACACTCTTGTCTATTTTTTTGCAGGGATGCTGGCATGAAATTTCGGCAAAGGATGACCAGGGTTGTGCCTGAAGACTTTGACAACTGAAAGACTTGGAAAATATCCATGGAAATTTACTGCAAAGAACAAAATGACTATTTTCTTCAAAACAGAGTTTTGAAGAAAATTCATGATCAATCATATTGCGATGAAAAATTATTCTGATCCTCCCTCTGGCCTGCTGGTATTATTAGTCATTTTGAGGACTAAATCAGCTAAACCCTAGACCTAAAAATACCTAAAACCCTACAATGACTCTTTGCTAACCAAGGGACCAAACAGGACTATGAATGACCTTAAAATTGATTTTGATGAACTCCGATAAATAGACCTAAGCTAGCAGGTATAAGGCACGAGGGGTATGACTGAGAAGGCCCTTCCGTAAGATAATGGCATGCCCCTAACGGAGTGCAGATGAATGAACTGAATGGGACACCTAAAAAATGACATGCAACAAAGAGTTTTGATCTCTGACGAAGGGATGTCAAGATCGATTCTAACAGGCCCAACACATGATTCCTATAATATAATCTCTTAATTTCTCAATCCAGACTGCTGACTGGAAAATGGTACAAAGAACCCTTTGGTTCATATCAGTAGATCTATAGAAATTTTTAGTGATCCACAATCCACACCTAATACTTCGAAATGTGAAGTATTTATACAAAAACTCTTACAAAATATCTGGAAACAAACTTAGGAATTATTCAAGGAAAAATAAATATCTTCATTCAAGAAGATAGAGACAATTATCTAAATAATGCAAGGTGTCCTTGATTTTATTGATTTGGCTATTTGTTGTCTTTGATCTTTTGTTGATTTGTCTCTGATTGTTTACTCAAGAAGGTTGTCTTTTAGGAAGATGAGTGTCCTTCACGCTGGCATTATCTTTCACTCTGCTTTGACTTTAACCATCTGAATTTCATCTGATACACATTAACTCTGATACTCTTTGACTGTCACTGCTATTTTTTACTTTAAAATTTGACTGCTCAGTTTACTGTTTTACTTTCACAATAAATCAGTCAACTTTTCCCACTCTTCTGCATCTGGTAACTTGATCTTAACCATTCTTCTGAATATCTCATCTGCCTCTGTATATTTTTAAAATTTAGGTTTGTTAATGAATAAATGTTTTACCTCATGTTGTAGGTAAAAGAGGTTCTCAAAACTTTGGTATAGTACTTTCCCTGTTGGAATTTCCTGCATGGCTGAGTTGTTTGCTTATTCCTTTGCCACTTCTCTGGTTTTTTTATCATAATCTTCTTGTTTCATTAGCCTGTCATGATAACCAGATAATTTGGAAAGCCTTTTTGTCTCAGAATATCAAACTTCATCATGAACCTGGTTATGGCAATCTCCATGTTTTGACATTTTTCCTCTAGTTGTATCATTAAGTTCCTCTTAGAAATCACCTTCCTAACTTCTAGGATTGTTTCTATCCCGTCACTAATTTCAATCTCATCTAATTCCTGCTTATTCTTGGAATTAAGAAACTTTATGATTTCATTAGCCTCTTCTAGCTTCTTACCAAGTTATTCTTTGATTTTCTAGATGGCTTCACCTACTGCTTTGATTAAATATTTTTTCTCATAAATAACTTGAATGGATGGCCAAATGTCATTGACAGATTCAATGATACTGGCCCATAGCTGCTGCTTGGCTTGCGCCATTGGTTCTTTCAGTGTTAAATCTTTCTCTGATTTCTTCAATTTATCTGTCAACCTGTTTGTATTCTATACTTCATTTTTGTGCATAATCTGAACTAGTTGTTTCTCGTCACCCAGAATTTTCAACTGTTCTTTAAGTTTGTTGATTTCATTTGTCTGAATGGACATTTCCTGCATTTCTTTAACAAGTGTTCCTGCTTCATCACTGGGTTATGCTGCTGTTGAAGATGACTCTGTTGCTGAAGTAGTTGCTGATGTAACAGGAAATGTTGTAGCTATTGGAACTGAAGGGGCCAATGACTCTGCTAAGGTAGAAGGAACAGTTGTAGTGACTACAGGAATAACAGTGACAGGGACTTCTTCTGATCTAGCCTTTTTCTCCTGCACTAACTTGTCCATCTCATTTTCCATTTCTTTTAGTTGGGTAGTTAATTGAAGAATGAGGTTCATCATCTCATATTTTTGTCCTTCATTTTCTAACAATTCCTTTTCCAATGGATGTTCAGTAGGAGGTAGTTTTAGTTGCTTTTTTAATGCAGCAATGTCTGCATTCTTTTTCTTTATGATTTCATCTACAAATTTGACATTTGTTTGATCATATCCTACTCCAATAACCAAATCTTCTATAGATTTAATTATGTTATCTTTATTCTGTGAGGATGCCTTTTCTAACTTTAGATGAACTCTGATGTTCTCTAGAGTGTTTTGCAGCTTCTATACACTCATGGATTTGTTTTTCATGGTAGAATATAACATTTCACCAGCTTTCTTGTGAAATTCTATTTGGTCAATTGGATGAATATCTTTTACTTGAACTTCATAGGATGTCTTTTTATAATCTGTTGATTATTTGGTATGCTTTGCTGTGGGCTGCAGGAAGTTCATCTAAATCTTCCTAGTCTTGTAGTCAAATGCAGAAAGCAATCTGCTTTGGTCACTAGGTGATTGCTTCCAATATTGGGTATATGTATCAGCCTTTAATGTGTTGTGTAACCAACTCCAAAAATAGAAGAAAAGAGATATCAACACCTTAGAAATAAGCCACTTCGAGGGGGAAACCTCCAATACATTACATAAATGAAAATTTCTTAGATGATACAATTTACAAAACCTCCTTTCTATATATAGGAGTCCATGGGGCCATAATTTAATCTTAGTGGGCCACAATGTAATCCTAGCCGGCCTAAAAATAATAATTTAAGGGCACAATAATAAAAAAATGGGGGTTACAAGGGTACAATAATAACAATAAGGGGGTTACACTAACAACAATAAGGGACTATACTAGTAATATAGGGACCTAACATGCCCCTCTCCTTCAAAAAAGTGTTGTCCTCAACACTTGAGTAGCTCTGGGTGCTTCTGTATAAAATTCTCATCCTCCCATGTAGAATCTTCAGTGGGTAAGTTCTTCCACTTGATGAGATACTCTGAAATTGATCAATTCCATAGCTGTCGAGTTCTTGTTTCCGTGACCGCTTCAGGTTCCAATATGATTTTTCCTTCCTCATCAAGTTCTGGAAATATTGTTTGAACTGGAATATTTTCACCTATAACCTTCTTTAAGCATGAAACATGGAAAGCTGGATGTACTCGCGAAGAAGCAGGAAGCTCCAATTTGTATGCCATAGTACCAATCTTTTGCAACACCTTGTAAGGACCATAGTACTTTGGCGATAATTTATTATCCTTCTTTGCTTGCTTGAGGGACATTTGTTTGTATGGTTGTAGCCGTAAAAATACCCAATCTTCTACATCAAAACTTCTCTCACTGCGATGTTGATCTGCCTATTGTTTCATTCGTTTTTGCGCCAAATTCAGGTTATCCTTTAAGAGTTGGAGAACTTCTTGTTGATTGTTGATTTGATCTTCCACTACATGAACCTTCGAATTTTCCCTTAAAAATGATGTGATGGATGGTGGATGATATCCATAAAGTGCCATAAATGGGGTCATTTTTGCTACAGTATGGAAGGAAGTGTTATACCACCATTCAGCGAGAGGTAACCACTTGACCCATTGTGTTTGTTTATCAAATACAAAACAACGAAGATAGCCTTCCAAACATTTATTTACTATCTCAGTTTGACCATCAGATTGAGAATTATAAGATGAGCTATAAGCTAATTGAGTACCCAAATAAGAAAATAACTCCGTCCAAAAATTTTATAAAAATGGGAACTCTGTCACTCACAATAACCCTTGGGCTTCCATGTAGCTTTTGAATTCTATCCATAAATGTAGTAGCAACTATACTTGCTTTAAATGGATGAGATAATGCACAAAAGTGTGCATACTTGGTAAGTCTATCAACTACCACCATGATGACACTCTTTCCTTCGAACTTAGGTAAACCTATGATAAAATCCATTGAAATCTCCTCCCAACGTTGACTTGGAATGGATAAAGGTTGTAGAAGTCCCGGGGTCTTAATTGTTTCCACTTTATTCTGCTGGCAAACCAAACATTCCGCCACAAACTTTTGAATATCAGATTTAAGGCCATCCCAAAAATATTATTTCTTCACCCTGTGGTAAGTTTTTAAAAATCCTGAGTGTCCTCCTAAAGGAGAAGTGTGCAATTCCAGAAGAATATTTTGTTTTAGTTGGGAATTCTTACAAAGATATAAGCGATATTTGTATCATAAGGAATCATTTTTCCAACTAAATGTATCAGATGTACTAGGATCTTGCTGCAACTTTTGAATGAGTGTCCATACATCTTTTTCCTTCTTCCATTCATCTCTTGCTTCGGTTATCCAATCTGGTTGGATAATAGAAATGGTACAAAGCAATGCTTCCACCTCTTCATTCTTTCTTGAGAGTGCATCTGCAACAACATTTAGCTTCCCTTTTTTGTAGATTATTTCAAAGTCATAACCCAACATCTTTGTGACCCATTTTTGCTGCTCTTCCGAAGATATTCTTTGTTCCAAAAAGTGTTTAAGACTATCATGATCAGTTTTTACCTTGAAGTGTCTTCCCATTAGGTAAGTTCACCATTTCTTTAGTGCATGGAGTATTGCTAACATTTCCTTCTCATAAATAGGTTTTTGTAAATACTTTCCTTTGATTGGACGACTTTCAAAAGAAATGGGTCTTCCTTCCTGCATTAAAACAGCACCAATTCCATTTCCTGAGGCATCACATTCCACAATAAAGGTTTTTGTGAAGTGTGGCATAGCTAAGACCGGTGCTAGGCACAATGCCTCTTTAAGATTTTCAAAGGCTTTAGTTGCTTCAAGAGTCCATGAAAATGCATCTTTCTTCAATAATGTTGTTAGAGGTGCTGCTATTCGCCCATAATTCTTAACAAAATTGCGATAATACCCTGTTAACCCAAGAAATCCTCGCAATTTCTTTATGGTTGTGGGGACTTTCCATTCCTTAACGGCTTTAATTTTGTTAGGGTCTACTTTAACACCCTCGTGAGATACAATATGACCCAGATATTCCACCTCTTTTACTCTAAAGAAACATTTGGATGTTTTTGCATATAATTGTTTCTCCTACAATAGTTTTAGCACCCTGTCAACATGTTCAACATGATCCTTCCAAGACTTGCTATAGATTAGTATATTATCAAAAAATACTAGCACAAATTTTCTAAGGAAGGGTTTGAAAATGGAATTCATCAACCCTTTAAATGTAGAAGGTGCATTGGTAAGGCCAAAAGGCATGAACAAAAATTCATAATGACCCTCATGAGTTTGAAATGTTGTTTTTGGAATATCTTCAGTCTTCATTCTAATTTGATGATATCCTAAACGAAGATCCAACTTGGTAAAATAAATTTCTCCATGTAATTCATCCAATAATTCATCAATCACAGGAATGGGAAAATTATCTTTAACGGTGAGATTATTGAGCTCCCTATAATCTAGACACATTCGCCATGATCCATCCTTCTTGTGTATCAATACTACAGGAGCAGAGAAAGAACTTTGACTAGGTTGAATTATACATGCCTCTAACATTTCTGCAATTATACGTTCAATTTCGCTCTTTTGGACGTAAGGATATCTAAAAGGCCTGATGTTTGGAGGAACACTTCCTGGAATCAAATGAATAGCATGATCATGATCAGGAATAGGTGGGAGTCCTATGGGAGTTTCAAACACCTTGGAATGATTGTCCAAGACTTGTTGGAGATCTACAGAAATAGATGATCCTGATGTTGGAACTTCTAGTGAGCATAATTGTGCAATTACGCCTCGTTGTTCTTTATTTAGAAGCTTTGTCATGACATTAGAGATTATTATCCTTCCCGGCTTCCCCGCAATACCCCGTAATGTGACTTCCTTTCCTTCTGAAAAAAATTTCAAGAAAAATTCTTGAAAATTAAAAGCTACCATCCCCAGATATTGTAACCATTGTACTCCTAGTACAACATCAGCACCTCCCATAGGAATGGAAAGCATTGGACTACTCAATACATATTCCCCCATGGTTAGCTTGATATTATGGCATTTTCTAGAGCAATTTATAGTTCCTCCATTTGCAATCATCACTTGACATTCTGGTGTTGGGTATAGGAAACAATTTAATTCTTTGGCTACCTTACAATGAATAAAATTATGGGTGCTACCTGAATCAATCAACACTATTACCTTTTTCTTCTTGATATGTCCTTCTATCTTGAGAGTTTGAGGAGTGGTAATTCCTGCAATTTCATTACATGATATGGTCAGATTCATTTCTTCCTCTTCTAGGGCTGGTTCCTGGTGTATATCCTCTTCTTGTTCATTTTCTTCTTCCTCTTCACAATCTATGTAAAATAATTTCTTCTCAACACACTTATGACCTTTAGTGTATTTTCTATCACAACTGTAGAAAAGCCCTTTTCTCTTTTTTCTTCCAATTGTTGTGGTGTCAACCTTGTAGGTTGTGGAAATCTAGATGTAGCAACACTTCCTTCTTTATAGAATTGAGTGGTAGGCTTCCTTGTCGCCATAATTTTACATTCAACTTTTCTTGCCAACTTGAATGCCTTCTCCAATGAATCAGGTTCCAGAACGCGAACTTCATGTTGGATGTTATCCTTTAAAGTGCCTATGAAGAGATCAATCCTGTGTTCCTCTGGAATATTAGCTACCCTTATATTCAATTTTTGGAAGTCCTCAATGTGCTGCCCCACTAAACACTTTTGTTTGAGATTTATCAATTGGCTAAAGAAGGTGTTGCTCTTTGTATCCTCATAATGTGCTATCATTTCCTCCGTAAAAATTGACCAAGTGACAATTTTTTTATGGGAGCAAAGCCATCGATACCATACAAATGTATTTTGTTCTAAATGTAAAGTTTCAATGCATACCTTTTGTGTGTTTTTCACATTATTGAGATCAAAATATTGCTCCATCTGTAGTATCCATGTTACAGGATCCTTTCCATCAAACTTCCTCATATCCATTTTTGGAATATGATGGTTCTTCCCTCCAACATTAGAGTTTATGAAATCACGATTAACATTTATTTTGTTCTCATCATGAGGTTCTTCTACTATATTTTCACCATTAGGAAACATTTCTTGTATCAACTTTGTTAAACCTTCCATGTCTGCTTTTAGATCATTCTTCATATTTTCCATGTTGACTTTCAAGTCATCCATCTTAGCTTCCATGTCAGCTCCCATGCCATCCATCTTAGCTTCCATGCCTTTCTTCAAACTGTCCATCTTCGCTTCCACGCCTTTCTTCAAAACTTCCATTTCATTTTTTGTTGCTCTTTGCAAGAGCGAAATTTGGTGCACTTGCTCTTGTAATTTTGATAGATCATGTTGCAATTCTTCCTCTTCATGAGTCATCGTAGAGCCTTCTGAAGGCTTAATGGGTGTTGAATTATTTTTACGGGGCATCTTTTAGAACCCAATACTGATATCTATTCTACAATATTCCCTTGGAATCAATTCAAATTGATTCTTCAAACAAGACTTATGCAATTCGGAAAAAAAAAATACACACCTTTTTCTTGCTTTTGAGGAGCTCGATATTGAAATTGGATTATCTTTGTGATTGCAGCACTTCAATAGTTGAATTTTGGCACCAACATATCCCTATGAATTCTCTTTCGAATGCCACAGGTCTGACCTGATTTGGATTCTCCAAGACAAATTTGTGTCCAATCTCCCACAATGACCTAATTATGGACTGGTTCAGTAGAGCGAACTTGTACGACTTGCCACATGTCACTGTTTCATCCTTTGGCTTTGAAATTGATATCCAAGAAACCATATTCCATGTAATTTTGACCACTTTTTACGGCACTCCAATCCAATGCTCAGAGAGAGAGTTATGAATCTTTTCCCACAATCACGTCTTTGAGATGAAATTCGGGAGCCTGAAAAAGCACTACCTTCCACAGATCATATCTCCGAAAATATTGCGAACAAAGATTTGAAATTTTTTGACGAGTTTCCTCAGGATTTCAGCTTCGCACCCTAAAAATTTCAGATTCTAAACCTTTGTAGAAAAAAGTTATAGCAAAAATGCCACGATGACATGTTTAGAGCAGTGAAACCCTAGAATCCAAAGCTCTGATACCACATGTTGTGTAAGCAGCTCCAAAAATAGAAGAAAAGAGATATCAACACCTTAGAAATAAGCCACTTCGAGGGGGAACCCTCCAATACATTACATAAATGAACAATTCTTGGATGATACAATTTACAAAACCTCCTTTCTATATATAGGAGTCCATGGGGCCATAATGTAATCCTAGTGGGCCACAATGTAATCGTAGCCGACCTAACAATAATAATTTAAGGGCACAATAATAACAAAATGGGGGTTACAAGGGTACAATAATAACAATAAGGGGGTTACACTAACAACAATAAGGGACTATACTAGTAATATAGGGACCTAACATAATGCCTCATTTCTGATCTTGATCTCTTTATACTTCTGTATAATATCATGCTCTTTCTCTATTGGTTTTTTGGATGAAGACACTTCAACACTATGTTGTTTTTGAATAATCTGAGTGTTTGATGTTAAAGGTTGGTGAGTTCTTCAGAAAATACAAGAGGTGCATTATCCTTTGCCATTGTATCTGTGTCAATTACTTCAATAGTTTCCACTTCTTCATTTACATGATTTAATTTGGGTTTATTCCAGTACATCAGTTTGAACTTTTTTCAATAGTAGTTTCAGCTGAGTATGATCCAGGGAAAATTTTATTGGCTAATATTCGTAGGTGGGATAATATTCCATGCTTTTTCCAAAAACAAATTTCGCCAATTTCCATTTTTCTAAAAATGATTTCGCCCAAATTTTATAGTATAAAATTATTTTTCCTTAAAAATCACCAATATTATACATCGTCTAATATAAAATAATTATAAATCTAAACATTTTTACAAAATTAGCATCAAACATTTTAAAATTTGGATATTAGGTACTACTAATATTCGCTAAGGTTGCTAAACTTTAAGATAAATTTCCATCCTTAAAATTTTCCCTGGTATGATCCTTCTTCTCTGATTCTTTTAGAGTTCCTATCCTGTGGGGCTGGAGTCTACAAGATGGAACTAGTATCACCTTGATTCTCTGCCTCTTTTAAAGTGTTCTCCAACTATTCATACTAATTGGAGTACTTCTCTATGTCTGGCTTGGATTCATGTACATAAGGATTTAATTTAATTTTGACTCTTAACTTGATTATAACTCCTAAAGGATCATAGTACCATTGCATCTTTAACTGAACTTGAATTCCTGCAAATATTTTTCTGCTTGTGGACCTGCATATCTACTGTTACAAATAAAAGGACCAATCTGATTCTTTATCTTAGACTGTGTCTTCTTTTTGGCTGACAAGAAATTTATTCCATCAGAATTAAGGATTTGCCTTATATATTCAAGTGCAAATAACCTCATTGGGAGGTATTTGGGAAGCTTATATGGAAAGAGATTAGATCCATATACCCTAATCTTTGTGTGATTTTGATAAAGGTACCAATCTCCTATCCTACTGTATTCTAATAACTACAGGACCTTTTTTATATCATCACTTATTCCTGGTTGAATGTTGTTGTTGAGCATGTTGCAATAGGCTAAATGAATGAGTCGATAAAGTTTGTGTATGTGGACTGTGTGGAGTCTTTCCTGATTAATGGAGTCCAAAATATTACTGACTGTGGATTACCTTCAACATCCAGTTTTTGAAGGTTTATTGCAAATCTTTCAAGTTGAAAGTATAGAAACATGTGAAACAACACTGATGAGTACTTGAAGACACATTCTTCACATAATTTAACCAACTTTTCATGAATTGTATCAGAAAGGTATTGGGAAAAAATGAATATGGTAGCAGGAAGTTGACCAGGGGTGAAAATAGACAGGAAACCTAAGACTGAAGCATCAAAATGCTCATCAGTGAAATAACACAGAATAAAAGACATCATGCTAATAATATGCCTTGTTCTCCCAGAGAATATAGTTGTTGGATAAGGAGGATTGGTTTTTGGAGTCTCTACTTGTTGTAGAGTTAAATCCCCTCTGTGGACAGAGGCGATCCCTACTAGCCCAGATCAGGTCTAGCAACAATCGTAACACGCTATGGCGCAAGTCCCTAATTTCAATATACCAAATTGCGAAGAAGGCTTACCTTGAATCCAACGTTGTTGTTTGTGGAGAAGGTAGCGCTCTCGTTCCCTTGCTCCGACAGATCACAATCCTCATGCTCACCGCGATCGAACACCTGCACACGCAAGAAACACAAAAAACACAAGCGTAAAATCCAATATATGCAATTATGTATCAGTCAGAGAAGACACAACTCATGATCATAATGAACAATATGAGTGGAACCATAACCAAAGTCGCTTATCATTAACTCATACAAAGGAAAATACAACCTGGCTCTGACGTTGAATCCTTCTTCGGCGGGTCGTCAATGGAATACGTCTTAGTAAATCTTGTCGGGAATGGGGACAAGCCTCTCTCTTCAATCGTCAATCTCCTTGCTACTGATTTGGCTCTATGAGGATTATTGCAGCATTCTTTAGGCTATCAAGGCTCTTGGAGACTCTTGGATATTATCTTGCAAAGGAAAATGGCAAGCTTATATAGATGGTGGAAGGGGAGTTGGGATCCCTACAATCATGGGATTGGCCCTATCCTCAAGGAAGCTTTCATGAGAGGTGGAAAACTACTTCCTCTACATGGAGATCCGGAGCCAACCTCCCAACTCAATTTAGAGACCAGTTTAGGAATTGGTTGGAGTCAATCTTCCGCCATTTAATTTTAAAAAACACTCCTTATTAAGCCTAGCACAGGTGCGAATCTGGGACAGAGCACCAATTTGTGTGCCCTCTTTGGAGGATTTCCCCCATTGGCGCGAGGGCTGAACTAGCTAACCGTGCCAATGCAAAAAAGGCTATTTTTAGGGTTTTTCACAAGGAATTGTCTTCAGGGCAATGAAAGTACATGTTCAGGGGAATGCCATGAAAGTGTTTTCAGGTCATGTCACTGCTCACAGGTCATGGAATGAGCCCTCCAACCTGCGAGACGAGGAATTGCATGGACGGTGACAAATTGTTGTGTAACACTACTAA